>OY992880.1:42364107-42494673 GCA_963921405.1 Cepaea hortensis | reverse complement strand
AGGAGGAAGAAGAGTGAGGAGGAGGAGTGAGGAGGAAGAGGGAGGAGGAGGAGGAAGAGGGAGGAGGAGGATGGAGGAGGAAGAGGAGGGAGAGGGAGGAGGGGAAGAGGAAGAGGGTAGGAGGAGGAGGGGAGAGGAGGAGGAGGAGAAGGGAGGAGGAGGGAGGAGGTAGTAGGATGATTGATTGCCATCCACCAGGTTAATATGTTATCGCGGACCTCAGAGAGAAGTGTCTATGTAGAAGACCATTTCCTGGACGTACGTATTTTGGGAGGGGGAGGAGGGAGGAGGAGGAAGAAGAAAAAAAAACTATGACAGTGGGCTGCACTGGAATGAAAAGAAGGCGTGTAGAAAATTTCATCTCAATCGGATGGGCCGTTCGCGAGCGCATAAAGGACAGACGGACATACAGACATACATACAGACAGACAGACAGACGGAGATCCTAATTTATATATAAGACTAGCTGACCCGTCCCGGCTTCGCCCAGTCCCTGGTGGGGAGCATCTCATTTAATTCATATAAGTAGTCATATAAGTTCTCGTTCCCGTTACCGACTGTCTGTCTGTCTGTCTGTCTGTCTGTCTGTCTGTCTGTCTGTCTGTCTGTCTGTCTGTCTGTCTGTCTGTCTGTCTGTCTGTCTGTCTGTCTCTTCCCCCCTCTCTGTCTGCAGCGAAAAGGTGGGTCTGTCTATCTATCTGACCCGCGTGGCTTCGCCCAGCTCCTGGCGGGTAGCGTCTCATCAAATTCATACCAAAAAAAAAGTAACTTAAAAGAATGTCTTTCCACACACCATCCATTATTTTTAATGAAAACTCTTTCTAATCACCTGCATGACTACAGTAACTTCTTAAGCAAAAAAAGATGAGTTACAATGTTATGCATTATGCATTATTTTTATGAAAACTTTGAAAATGCCTTACATATTGTATCATTATTTATTATAAGTCATATGCCGGTACATAACTATGGACAAAGAGTTTATAAATCTTTGAAAACGATGCCACAATATGACTATAAGTTATACAGAAAAGTTATGCCCCTTGAAATAACTTTTACAGAGTTAAGTCCCCTGAGATATATGAAATTACAATGAAAAATGAAAAATGAAATAATATTGGGTAAGCAGCCGATTTCACACTAAAAAAATATGACAGTGGGCTGCACTGGAATGAAAAGAAGACGTGTAGAAAATTTCATCTCAATCGGATGGGCCGTTCGCGAGCGCATAAAGGACATACGGACATACAGACATACATACAGACAGACAGACAGACAGACAGACAGACGGAGATCGCAATTTATATATAAGACTAGCTGACCCGGCCCGGCTTCGCCCAGACCCTGGTGGGGAGCATCTCATTTAATTCATATAAGTAGTCATATAAGTTCTCGTTCCCGTTACCGACAATCTGTCTGTCTGTCTGTCTATCTGTCTGTCTGTCTGTCTGACCCGGCCCGGCTTCGCCCAGACCCTGATGGGGAGCATCTCATTTAATTCATATAAGTAGTCATATAAGTTCCCGTTCCCGACTATCTATCTGTCTGTCTGTCTGACCTGGCCCGGCCCAGCCCATGGTGGAGAGCGTCTCATTTAATTCATATAAGTAGTCATATAAGTTCCCGTTCCCGACTGTCTGTCTGTCTGTCTATCTATCTGTCTGTCTGTCTGTCTGACCCGGCCCAGCCCATGGTGGAGAGCGTCTCATTTAATCATATAAGTAGTCATATAAGATCCCGTTCCCGACTATCTGTCTGTCTGTCTCTCTTGGGTAAATGGAGGAGGGAGGAGGAAGAGGGAGGTGGAGGAGGGAAGAGGAGGAGGGAGGAGGAGACAGGAGACAGGAGGAATAGGGAGGAATAGGAGGGATTAGGAAGAGGAGGGAGGAGTAGGGTGGAGGAGGAGGAGGGAGGAGGAAGAGGGAGAAGGAGGGAGGAGGAGAACGCAGGAGGAGGGAGGAGGAGGAGAGAGTATGAGGAGGGAGGAGGCGGAGGGAGCAGGAAGAGGGAGGAGGAAGAGGGAGAAGGAGGGATGAGGAGAATGCAGGAGGAGGAGGAGAGGGAGGAGGAGGAGAGAGTGGGAGGAGGGAGGAGGCGGAGGGAGAAGGAAGAGGGACGAGGAAGAGGGAGAAGGAGGAGGGAAGAGGATGAGGAGGAGGAGGAGGAAGAGGGACGAGGAGGAATGTGAAGGGAGGAGGAGGGAGGAGGAGGAGGGAGGAGGAGGGAGGAGGTAGAGGAGGGAGGAGGAGGGATGAGGAGGAGAGGTAGGAGGAGGAAGGAGAAGGGGGAGGAAGAGGGAGGGGTAGGAGGGGGGAGGAGGAGGGCAAAGGAGGAAGGAAGAGGAGGGAGGAGGAGGAGGGAGGAGGAAGAGAGTGGAGGAGGGAGGAGGAGGGAGGAAGAGATAGGTGGAGAGAGGAGGAGGAGGGAGGAGGAGGAGTAGGGAGGAATAGGAGGGAGGAGGAGGGAGGAGGAGGAATTAAGAGAAGGAGGGGGGAAAGGGGAGAAGGAGGAGGGAGGAGGAGGAGGGATGAGGAGGGAGGAGTAGGAGGAGGAGGGTGAAGGAGGAGGAGGGTGAAGGAGGAGGAGGAGGAAGAGGGAGGGGGAGGAGGAGGGAGGAGGAGAACGCAGGTGGGGGAGGAGGAGGAGGGTGAAGGAGGAGGAGGAGGAGGAAGAGGGAGGGGGAGGAGGAGGGAGGAGGAGAACACAGGTGGGGGAGGAGGAGGAGGGAGAGGGAGGAGGAGGGAGGAGGTGGAGGGAGAAGGAGGAGGGAGGAAGAGGTAGAAGGAGGAGGGAGGAGGGGGAGGAGGAGGAATGATGAGGAACAGGGATGTGGAGGAAGGAGGAGGAGGTAGGAGGTAGAGGGAGGAGGTAAAGGGAGGAGGAGGGAGGAGGAGGGGAGAGGGAGAAGGAAGAGGGAGAAGGAGGAGGGAGAAGGAGGAGGGGGAGGAGGAAGAGGAGGAGGGTGGAGGGAGGAGGTAGAGGGAGGAGGAGGGGAGGAGGTAGAGGCAGGAGGAGAAGAGAGGAGGAGGGAGTTCGCCATTCCGAATTCATACGCGTCTAGGTTCTGTGATTTCGGTCCTTCCATTGATTGTTCTTCCCTTCTACACGACTGTAGATAACTTCCTTACACATAAAAAGATGAATTGTTATTGATATTGCCGTGTCATGAAGGCATATATATCAGCAGCAGAGTTGAACGCCTACACCAGCCGGCTCGGCACTTGATGATGATGATGATTGCCGTGTGACGATTCTGTGTAGTCACGTCATTTTCTTCCCTTTCCCTAGCGTTTTTCCCATCATATGTTTACGTACGTATTTTGGGAATGGGAGGAGGGAGGAGGAGGAAGAAGAAAAAAAAATACGACAGTTGGCAGCGCTGGAATGAAAGGAAGGCGTGTAGAAAATTTCATCTCAATCGGATGGGCCGTTCGCGAACGTATAAAGGACATACAGACATACATATCCACACACATCCTAATTTATATATAAGATATATCCATCCATCATGTGCCATGCCAATAAGCATGGGCGGTCATGTTTCACCATCTCACTAGATCACCAGAGTTGTGGATCAGCTCTGTGTTCCTGTCTCGACCATGCCACGTGGCCAAGCCATCCAGGTATTTACTTCTCAGTCTTCCCCTAGGTCTCTTCCCTTCAATCTTGCCAGTTGTCACCAAGTTCTCTAATTCATTTCTCCTCATAACATGCCCAAACAATTTTCACTGTCTATAACTAATGTCTCATTTCATAATATATATATATATATATATATATATATATATATATATATATATATATATATATATATATATATATATATATATATCAGTTATCAGTTCGGGTATCGTCATTGCACTCCGGACAGGTCCATAGGTGCTCAGATCCTCCCCCCAGCATATGCATAAGCATCCGGTGACTAATAGTGGCAGTTCTGTGTTAGTTGATGAGGCCCCTCATTTTCCCGATGTACCTCTCGTGTCTGGCCATCCCAATTCTTACTCCCAAGTCTTTCATCCTGGACAGCGATGTGGATTCACTGAGGTCAAAGTCCTCTGTTCTTGACATCTCTTTAAGGATGTTAATAACATCGGCGCGATCAATGGGCTAGCCATCTGCAGGGGATGCAGAGCCAGCCAGTTTATCAGCTCGTTCATTTCCCTCGACTCCCCCATGTCCCAAGATGAAGATGAAGGTGACTTTACGGACAATAGACTTCGCAGCGAATCAGTCCACTGTCTACGTACAGATCTTGCATTGACCTTCCGAATCATGCTCATTGAATCACTTAGTACACACACGTTGGTATAATGCTGTGATTCAAGCCATATAAATGCCTGTGTTACTGCCATCTCTTCCATCGTCATGCTGCTCATGGTCATGGAGTAGGCACCACTGGATTCTTGAACGGTTCGGCCCGCTGAATGGGCTGTAAATGCCCATGCACTTCTCTGCTGCTTTACAACAGATCCATCTGTATAGACATATACAGTTTTTTTCTTACTGTGTATTTGTGCTTCAGCATCATATAAATTCACATGATCTAGGGACAGCAAGAATAATTAATATATTCTGAGTATGAGTGTATTTAACTCTTTCACTACCAAACAAAAACTGGGCTGTGACCAAACAGAAATTTATGGCAGAAAATTGGAACTAGGGGTGTGTTACAATAATGCTTTTAAAATGGTTAAGATGGTAGCAGATCTATTGTATTACATATCAAATTAAAGAGGATTGCACAAGGAACATGACAGGGTTAATAATTAATTGATAGGTTACAAATATTATGACAATAATGAGAGGTTTAATAATAACAACTGAAATTAAAGAGGTAAAAATTATTTTAAAAACTGCACTTATAAGGTGTTTTCTACACTCCTATACTGCTAATCATGTTTAATTTACTGAATAATCAAACAAACACCAATTGTCTTCAAGAATATAAACAGTATTGCTCATTAAAGTAACCCAAAAAGAAGTTTTGGTTCATATTCTGAACCATGTCTTTTTAACAAAAAATGACAAAAAATAATGGCTGAAATCTGGAAGGTGGGGTCTCTCACAGTAAAGTTATGAAAATGGTTAAAATTGTAGAAGAAATGTTGTATTATATATCAAAATAAAGGGGATTGCACAAGGAATATGTTGGTAGGAGAATTTCTGCTTTAGGTTGTAAATAAAATAAAAATAATAATATAATTTGTAAAATAATTGGACAAAAGTAGGTAAAAATAATGTAAACATTGCACTTAGAATGTGTTTTCTACACTCCTATACTGCTAATAATGTTTAATTTACTGAATAATCAAACAAACACCACTTGTCTTCAAGAATATAAACAGTATTGCTCATTTAAATCAACAAAAAGGAAGTTTTGGTGCATATTCTGAACCATGTCTTTGTCACAAAAATGAAAAAAACTAATGGCCGCAATCTGGAAGTTGGTGTATGTCGCAATAATGTTATGAAAATGGTTAGAATTGTAGCAGAAATGTTGTATTATATATCAAAATAAAGGGGATTGCACAAGGAATATGTTGGTAGGAGAATTTCTGCTTTAGGTTGTAAATAAAATAAAAATAATAATATAATTTGTAAAATATGTGGACAAAAGTAGGTAAAAATAATGTAAACATTGTACTTACCAAGGGGGCGTTGTTATCCAATATCCTGATCACTGCTAATCCTGTTGAATTTACTGCACAAACAACACTTTTCTAAACTATAAATACAATTGCTCCGAATCAATCATCCGAAAAGAAGTTTTGCCGCAGATTCTGAATCATGTATTTTTCTTTTTTCAGACAAAAGTTAGGAGAACACTTGGCAGATTTACATTTAATTGTCATGTCTGTTTGTTTTTATTTACTATATGTGGCAGTCTATTTGTGATAGGCTGCAAAGCAAACTTTGGCGCACAAGTCTGGTCTATTAGTGCAGCCGGAGCAAACAAAAGATGATATGTGTCGTTTAGTTCGAGTGCTACAAAAAACACAGTCTCTATTGACACCGACAAATTCTATTATTTATATTATATTATTTCTATTATAATTCATTAAATTAAATGCTTGGCTCATGTAAATCTTTCGGCATAATTTCCTGCAACAGACTGAAATTCTTCGGCAGGCAGAGTGTCAAACTTTCAGGAATACTCTGAGCTACTTTGCGATGAGCACTTTCCTTTACTTGAAATCCTTCTATAACAATTTTTATCCTCCTTTCTCTGTTTGCCATATGGAATGTAGGATGTGAGCATTGATCTGTGCAATTTCAAAGATCTAGTAGTAGATCTTCTTCCACCACTTAATGGTTTTCCTATCATGGATATTATAATATCCAACCATTTGGTCCATTCTGTCGCAGCCATTCATCGCCGTGTTATTTTCATGGAGACCATCTTCGGCTTGCTTTGCGGTTTTCGCAATCCACTCTCAACAGTTCTAACTACAGACTTTGTAGAGACAACAATGCATGTTTGTTTTTTAGCTTTATTTAGCCCTTCCACCAAATAATCATTTCATCAATGGACACATTTTGAAATGGGTAAAATGCTTCCTGGATATTCTTCAGAATCATGTCAACAAGAGGATCAATTTTTTTTTTTTTTTTTTTTTTTTTGTGGGTACCCTCAGGTTGACATACATGAAACATGGTGTGATAAATATATTATAATTTTCTAATTGATTACTGGGAAACGTAGTGGCAGTGGCATACCAAGGAGTATATAAATGTGCACTTGTACACCAGTAGTCTTTGATACATGGTCTTGGATCAAGTCCCATAGCAATAATGACAGACGTAAACTTCAGCCATTCGTGCTTCGTTGTCAAACGCTCAGCTGTTGACGAACATTCACTGGTTTTTCTTTATCACCACGTGCTAAAACTTTAGACACAACTAAAAATTCTTTCTAAATATTCACTGATAAGGGAATCACTATTGTTTAAAACAGTTATAAACAATAATCTAGCTTGATCTCAAGTCATACTACGTGGACGCAAACTGGTGGGCGTTTCCATTGTGAAAAAACAAATTAACACTACCTTAAAACTGAAAATTCACAAGAATCCAAAATTATAAAACGAATGACCGCACCAAAATGGCGTAGAGATCTTTCGGCTGTACGACTTTTTAGTTTACTGTAACTTAAAATTCCGAAACGGAGCAGAAATATGTGAAATAAACCACTGATCATTTTGTGGCACTAAAACGGCGGACTGCCATCTCGGGAAATACATTGCGCCAATAGATGGGATCACGGTAGCGAAAGAGTTAACAGTATTTACCACAGCTGATTGCCATAGGCGACATAGTCGTTAATACGCCCATGGCCGATGCGTGGTTTCATTGGATATTGATGATATATTGGCATCAACAATACTTGGGTTGATTGATACCCATGGTCTTATACCTTATGGACGAGATCACAACCCAGATGAGGCTGGTGGGTGCACAGAGCGTTCGTTCTGCGTATACACATCTTGCCTGATATTGACACCACGCCATAAGTAATTGGAGAGGTTTTGCTGTGGTGCATATATTATATCTTCCTGACTGTGCGGTCGCACTTCTATACCAATGCCTTTCTTTCTGGCGATGCTGTGATCTTCTCACTGTAGCTATTTCCATTATTCTCTTAAGTTCTGTTTAAGCTCTTCCACTCTGCACAGTTCATAACAGCTAACTATTTAGAACAAACTCAACGCGTCTTGAATAACACAACACAGGTGCAGTTTTACGACTCTGTTGTCTCCAAATATTTTACGTTTTACATTGTCAGTTACGCAACACATTTATCAGTCTTAGACAATATTTAGAGATTAAAATTACTAAACACTCTAACTACTAGTGTAGTGGCTCATTGTCTGGCCATGATTACTTGAAACAAGAACCAGGTTCAAATCTGATTGTGGCTCCAGCCCAACTGATTGAAGGTGATGCTTTGTCCTTTCCACAAAGCGCCCTGAGCGCTTTTATGCTCTAGTGATCCATGCTCATGGCGGGTCACTTTGCATGGTCTCCTCGTACAGACTGCACTATTTTCCAAAATCATGCCATGATCTATAACTCTATAAACTCGATCATGACACTGATCTCACTGCTGCTCACATATCACTCAAAACAGTAGTTAAGAAATAGTATATAAACATAGAGGGAGATCTTGTAGCATGCTGGCTACCATATTTGTCTGCCAGCCCAGTGGCCGTGTGTTTGAATCACAACCGAAGGATTTTTCAGTGTCTTTTAAATTCAAAAGCCTCGATATTCTTCTTTATTGATTGTAAAATTGTCTATGATTCACATCTGTTTGTTGTCACAGGATTGCTGTATGTTCTCAACATTTTTACTTTTAATTGTTTGCTGGTATTGTACTGTAGACTGTTAAGGCTGTTTAACCTTTAAGCCACTCGTTATATAATGTTTTATCACTATATTTTCATTGCTTTGTGTATGTAAAAATCTTTACCTGTAATGACACTTTTTTGTTGAGGTGCCCAGCTTGCTAAACATATTAGCATAAATGTTTTTTTTCAGTAAGTTAAAAGTAAGCAAATCATGAGGTGTGGTGATACATGGCGTTAGCCTCACAGTTTTAGACTGATTGACGCTCAAAGAGTGATGTGTTCAATATCACTACCCAAAGCAGTTGCCTGCCATGGATCTGTGATGTGATAGTGACATCACATTTTGTAGGTCTAAATGCATGAAGGAATAGGTAGCCAATCTCTCCCTCACTTTTACAGGTGATGAGCACAGGCATTGCAATCGCTGCTGACGGTGCTCATGAGTTATCTGTGCAGATCATTATCAACTTTGCTAACATGCCCAGTCAGCCATCTTTATTTCTCAAGAATTTCCTGGTACACCTTTTTTAAATGCTGGTTGACTGGAAGCCCAGGTCAGTGGGGAAAAATCTCCACCTCAATAGAGATTCAAACAACCACTGGGCTAGCAGGCAAAGATGCCAGCAATTGCACTACCATGACTCTCATTTTCTTCAGTGAGTGGCACCTTGCAGTCTTGACAGACTAAAGTATATGGATTGGAATTTGGCCAAAATTCCATCTCACAATGCCTGGGCAGTGCTTCAGAGAACATGTGTTGCCCATTCAGCATGTTCCTCTCTTGGCCTTGCCTTGTTAAGTCCAGAGGAAAGGATAACTAGTACGTCTGGAACAAGGTAGGCTGCAGATGCTGGCAGCTCAGCGTCAACCTTCCAAGACCTCAACTCCACGAGCAAGAGGCGAGTGTGGTCAGGCCCTAACAGCCGTAGGACTTGACTTCGAGGCATTCAGCCATGTCCCGCAGTTGAGGGCCTTAAACGCGCCTGAACAACTGGGCGCGTACACCTGCCAATCGTAAGTGTCTGGGCCTGTGTAAGCGTGTACTACCGTCAGACTCCCCCCCCCCCCCCCCCCGACTCATGCGGATCCCGTGACCAATGGGAGTAGGCCCACCTGAGATGTTACTCGTCTGCTGCGCTGCCACTGTGCGGATCCCACGACCAGTGAGAATAGGCCCACCAAAGATTTTGCTCGTCTGTTGCAAGCAAATCTCCAAGGACGTGACTGAATAAGTTAGTTAGTTAGTCGACGTTCCAACTTCACGGCAACGGGTCGTCCCCATTATGCTCCATTCCTGTGCCAGTGAATATCACACAAAATGCTTCCCACTGTCCAGTGTGAAAACTGGAATAGACAGGTGTCTGGGCAATCCAACAGCCTGCACAGGTACACTGTGCATAATGCTGCTGCCAGAATGCCAAGACAAAATTAATCCACGAATACCACAGTTCATCGTCGATGGACTCGGTAGTCACCAGAAAGACTTCATTGACCCGGGTTTTCTCACATGGCTCAGTCTTTTACTGCAGAGCAACCCTCCGCAAAGCGTCACACAAAGCACGAACTCCGCAGCTTCAGTGCTGACTCCCAGGAGTCTCCTGAAAAATACACTCGTGAACCGAAAAGGCAAATCAGTCAATTCAACAACAGCTGGCGGTAGCCATTGTTCCGAACATGCAGGTCACTGTACAAGACAGATGTAGAAGCATTCCACGCAAATTTCACAGCTCACAGAGTCGCCCACGCACTCACTCAGTAGCAGGGCGACGAACATGAGGAAAATGCGATTGCAAACCATAGCTACAAGCATAAACATGCCACAGGCCTTAACGGTTCAACGCCTAACCACTATGTTGGCGACCAGAAGTCTCACTGAATAAGTAATGAAATGATAAAAGTAGTGGTATTTCAATTGCGCTTGCGCTCCCATCTATGCTACACCCTTTATGTGTCTTCACAAAGACGGACTAGAGTCAAGCTATTTTCTTCAGTAAGTAATACTATTTTAATAGGCGACTATGTAGAAGTTTGAACTATAATGTACTAGGGTTGTACAACAGTGGTTAGTTTTGTTTTCCACTGGATTATCTATGGTTTAACTCTGGTAGTTAGTTAGTTAGTTAGTCGACAGATCATCCTCGTTGCACATCGAACCATTCAGTCCATAAGTGCTCGGATCCCCTCCTCAGCAAATCCCGCAGCGTGTAGCGGCTAACGACACCAGTTCTGTGTTGGTTTATCAATCTTCTTTGGCGTCCTGCGTTGTGTTCTTGTTTGGCCATCCCTCTTTTAATTTGCTGCTCTCGCAGTCTGGCCATTGTTGTAGATTCACAGTCATCACTTGGTTCTCGCAAAAGTCTCACTTCTTATAGAGCATTCAGAATGTCAGCCTGGTCCATGGCGTGTCCGCCCTCCACAGTAGCCTCACCTGCGAGCTTGTCAGCCCGCTCATTTCCTTGTACTCCCGCATGCCCTGGCACGAAGATGAAACTAATCTTTGCCAGCCGAGACCGCTTCAGAGGCAGCAACCATTCTCTTCGGATCGACCCCTCCTCTATCCTCTTGATCATGTTCATTGAGTCGCTAAGGAAACAAGCCCTAGTGAATGTCTGTGTCTCGAGCCATGTTATTGCTTTACTTACTGCCATGACTTCCATGGTCAGGCTACTTGTGGTTTCAGTGAAAGCACCAGAGTCCTCCTTCACAATTCTCCCTCCGGCCCGAGCTGTAAAGGCCCATGAGCTTCTCACATGTCGGACGACCGACCCATCTGTGTAGATGACCGCGTCACCGTCTAGCGAATTCTCGAAAATCAACGCTTGTACTTCAGCCTCAACAGCAGCCGGATTTTCTTGTCTGCATTTTCTATCTAGTTGGATGCAGACTGAAAAGGATGTGCAGAAGTCTGTTGGCACTTGCACCCACTCCTCGCCAGGTTCTAAGTCCTCAAGTGAACACACCTGTTGAAGAATGTCTTCGGTTTGACCCATCCACGACCGTCCTCTTTTTAACCTGCTGCTCTTCACCTTCCTAATTTCACTACGCAGTGGATGTTGTGTGTTTGCGTTAATTCTGAGGTAGGCGCGTGCCCTGCAAACTTGTATTCTCTCTTCAATGGTTGGAAAATCAAGAAGGTAGCGCATCGCCCTGCATGCTGTATCTCTTGTACATCCAAGAATAATGCGCATAGCTTCATTCTGTATCCTTTCCATCCTTTCTATCTGCTTATGGCTGAGAGTCAGGATTGCCATTGCATACTCCAAAACAGACATGACCAGCCCCTCGTACAGAAGACATAGATGGCGCTGCTCACAGTTTGCTGCCGCCATCACCCGCATCGCTGCCAAACCCCGCTTGGCCTTTGTTATCACCTGGTCTATGTGCACATTATAAGCAAGGCTTCGATCAAACCGTATCCCCAGGTAATTCATTGCCTGCGTTCTTTCCACCGTCTCTGAACACAGCATTACAGTTGGTGTTGAATTGTTGACAATATGATTATTCAACGAGAACCAAGTCACTGTTGCCTTTGTTGGGTTGACCATTGCCCCAGCTTCATCACATCAAGTACTTATGCGATTGAGTTCGGTTTGTAGTTCCACAGCAACCTCCTCTCTATCCTTACCCTGACGATACACTAAAACATCATCGGCATATGACAATGTCCTGCCAGGTCCAGTGATCTGCTCACTGGTGATTCTCACTGTGTAGGCGTTGAACAGTACCGGAGATAATGGTGATCCCTGTGGTAGGCCAGGATATATTGTTGTTGGTTCCGAAGTCCAACTGCCACATCTAAAAACTACTTTCCGTTGGAAGAGGGCTGCAGCGATCCAACTAAAGAGGAATGGACTTAAGTTTAGTTCAAGAAGCTGAAACATTAAAAAATCCAGTGGTACTCTGTTGTATGCGTCCTCAAGATCAATCGCTGCAGCAACGGTTTCAGTGCCTGAGTGGAAACCTTCATAGACATCATGGGCACAGACTGCTGCATTGGTCCAGGTTTCTCTTTTTGGACGGTACCCACCCAGGGTAGGTGGGAAAACACCTTGCCTCTCTAGTTGGCTTGATATTTTCCTGGCAATTACCTTCTCCAGCAGCTTGCCTACTGTATTCTGCATGGTTATAATTCGATATCCCTGAATTTTTTTGTGGTCTTTGTCAGGCTTCGGCAAGGGAATCAGATAGCTGTGTAACCATTCCTCCTTGATGCTAGCACTCCCTATACTGTTGTTGTACATGTCTGCTAGTTTCTCTAGCTCATTGTCGGTACACCTATTTATGTCGTCGTATCTTATGCCATCAGGACCTGGAGCACTGTTTTTTGATCGTCGAAGCACAGCCTTGATTTCTTTCACTGTCACTGTGTCTTCATCCGAAGTGTTCTGGGCCTTGCATCTGTCTGAGGTGACCTCCTTGGCCAGATTTCGGCCTCCCATGTCTGTCTGGTTGCTCTGCTCAAGGTAGCGTTCAAAGAGGGCTTTGCCCTTGTCCTCGTCAGTCCTCTGCCAGATGAGGTCAGCACCTTGGAAGTCAGAAATGCTCTTATTCTTGACTACACCACTCATGCTTTTATGTAGTCGCCAGAACAATTTCAGTGACTTGTCTGTGCTTACTCTTTGACACACCTCTGCCCATTTTTCGCTTTTAACCACCTTGACCAGTTTTTTTAAATAGCTTACTTTTGTGTGCATCTCTCTTTCTAAGTGCAAGCAGGGACTAGGATGACCAGCTCTGTTCTTCTTGGCATTTTGCCATCTCCTTACAGCACTACGCTTATCCACCCAAGCCTTCTCCACCTCGAAACTCCACCACGGTGGCTGCTCCCAGCATTTCTTTCTACCCTGAAACGTTCTGCGCTTGTCACGTCTTATTTTACTCACCACATCTTGCCCTGTACTGTCATACTGGAACGTCTTTACCTTTAGCTTGTGCTGCCTGGTTCTGCCTTTCTCCACCAATATGCTGCAAGGGTGGTGGTCACTGCCATGGTGTCCTAGGACACCCCATCTACACACTGTAGTGAGTGAAGGTGAAACTAGCGCCAGATCAATAGCACTGTCCTCATCGCCTGGGCGGCTTGCTGTCCTGATGACACAGCCACTGTTGATACAAACCAGGTCGATGGTTTCCAGTGCAGTCTTGAGCTCCTCCCCTTGTGTATTGGAGGAAGTGTTTCCCCATGATCTGCCTTTAGCGTTGAAGTCACCACAGAAAATAACATTTCTCTCGTGGCCTAATATGCCACTTAAGCACTGCCACTTCTGGGCGTCCACACTCGCATTGCGGGCATAAACATTAACCAACACGAATGGTATACTGGAATGAACTCTCAACACCTGTATTTGTATATCGTCACTGTCCCAACTGGACATGTCTAGCTCTGACGCCACCATGCTGTCGCGAACGAGAATCGCCGTTCCCAGATGTCGTCTGTTGTAGAAACATTTGAAGCCGGCAATTCGGAGTAGCTGATCGCCCAGTCTCGTCTCCTGGAGTGCTACAATGTCGTTCCTGTAAACTAGGGTTTCTAAAATAGAGCCCCGTTGTTTTACACTGGCACAGTTCCAATATAGAATACGGATGTTCCTGAGTCCTAGACGGTGACACTTGAGTCTAAAACGTCTCAAACCACCGCGCTTACCTTGTTTCTTTCTCCCTGCGCGGCTACCACGCCGCTTCGTTATGTTGACTGCTGACCGCTCGGAAAACACACGTTGTTCCGCCATGTTGAAAAAACGTAAACACAGACTGCTGAGAACCACACACGCTGCTGAAAATTCACTCAAGGATGGCTTCGCTCGATGCACGAACTCCGTAGCACCTGCGCAGATCTTGAGTAGAAACTCCTGGTTTTACATCCTGGCACACCAATTACACGCAAGAGATGAATAAATCCATCCCCTACGCGAAAAAGTTAACGAACGCAAAACAACACGACCGTCCGTCGCCATCTTGAAACCGGAAGTAAACTTTATCTAAAGAGACAAACCCTGCTAGGCAGCTGGGAGGAAGGATTATGGTAGCGCTTTACATCTGGCATGTTATGAGAGAGACAAGCTTAAAAACTTTGAAAAAATTAGTAAATTTTATGAGAATAGAACAGAAGGAAAGACAAAGAGATAATACTTGAGTGACTTGGCCAAATAGTGTAATAAGGAAAAAAAAACAGACCTGATCTGAGAAATCAGTGATCGTTTGAGATAGTCAAACTATGGTCAAGCATGTTCATCAGCATAACACACCATGATGATGATATATTTGTGAATTACATAATGTATCTATGGCAGTGAAACCTGGACAACTTACTCACACCAAGAGAACAACTTAAACAGCTTTCATATGCGGTGTCTGCGAAGAATTCTTGGTATTAAGTGGCAAGATAAAATCACAAATACTGAAGTATTGGAAAGATCAGGTTGTGTGACAGTTTATTCCATGCTCAGTCTTCGTAGACTTAGATGGATAGGACATCTTAGGAGGATGGATGATGGTAGAATACCAAAGGATATCTTTTTTGGTGAATTACAGATGGGTAAGAGATCTCAGGGTCGGCCTCTACAGCGATAAAAAGATGTGTGTAAGCCGGACATGATTGATACAGGCATTGATAATGCACATTGGGAGCAAGTCGCCGCTGAACGTGTTGCATGGAGGGCAAATATCAGAAATGGAATAAAGTCAAAGGAGAAAATTATTGCAGAAAAGTCACACACCAAGCGTTTGAGACGTAAGATGGTGCATGATGGTGGAAATGACCACGTGTTCACATGCAACCACTGTGAACGGACATTTACAGCGCAAATTGGCCTTATCAGTCACACTCGCTACCGCCATAGTTAAAAGTTATTATGCCTTTTTAAAGCACAAACTATCGTCTGTCAAGACGGCAAGGTGCCAATGAATGACATAATGTAATATTTGTTAACATTGTCCAGTTACCTCTAAACCATGTGCTCAAAGAGGAGCAGCTATTGCTGTCTGTTTCTCTAGTGTAATTTTAATTTCTTTCTTAATCTGTAAGTATATGACACAGTGGACTGTTTTGTCAGAAAGGAACACTGGGACTGGCTTAAGGAATTGGAGGCTACTCATATGTGGAGACTTCAATGCGAGGAATAGAGAATGGGACAATAGTGGAGAAAACTGAGAGGGAATTGCCCTTGCGGATGCCATAGTGGACTCTGATGTGGTCTGCATAAATGATGGAAGACCGACTAGAATGCCAATGAGGCCTGGCGATGTAGACACAGCTATTGACTTGGCACTTGTCTCCCAGTCATTAGTCCTTGATGTAAATTGGACTGTTTTGAATGACCATGGGAGTGATCAAATGCCGTGTTCAGTCCTGATCTCTAAATCCAGGAAAGTTAAGGCTGGGAGAGCGCGCAAGACCTTCCGGTATGAGTGGACCGACGGCCTTCTTGGATGCCTCAGACAGGGGACATGCAACAAGGACTGTTAAAACTCCTTTTTTTGCAGCCCCCATGGTGGACTCCAGAAGTAGACCATGCTTGGAAAACAAAGAGAGCAGCAGTGAAGCAGCTAAGGAAAGTGCGATGGACACCCCGAAGCTCACGAAGAAAGATAAGGTGGATGTTTTCAAGTGCTGTGCTGCAGAGGCCAAAAAGGCAAAATGGGAATGTTTCATGAAGGAGATTGGAGGTGATAAAACACTGCGAAAATTCTGGAAGCTGCACAGACAAATACAAAGAAAAGATCGGCCTATGACAGTGGGAACAATTTATAGGGATGATGGTGTGCGCGTGACAACAGACAGAGAAAGGGGAGGTGTTTCTCCAGAGATTTTTAGAGCAGACCAATCATAATGATGCGGACACCAGGGATGCAGTTAGAGAGGAGTTATCTGGCACCTTGAAGAATATGCATTATAAAGACATGATACGGGTTGAAGATGTTAAATATATTTTGAAAAAGACAAAAGACACGGCACCAGGGCCTGATGGGGTAAGGTATGGCCACATGAAGGCTTTGAGCGAATCAGACCTGAAGGAGATGACTGACTGCTTTAACCAGAGCATTAAGACAGCATCAGTACTGCAGGATTAGGTGCACAGCTATCCCATCCCTCTCCCAAAACCATTCAAGGATCATTCAAAGCTTAGCGGCTTTAGGATCATCACCCTTCAAAATACATCTGGGAAGGTTTTAGAGAAGGTAGTCGCTGTCAAGCTGCAAGAGTTTTTGGAAAGGGGGAAGCTTCTTCCTAGTGGTCTGGGGAGCTACAGACGAGGAAAAGATACCTGGTCACATGCAGCCACTTTTGCCTTTGACGTTTATGAGGGGTTCCAGAGTAGACAGGAAACGATGGCAGCAGCGCTTGATCTCGAGGATGCGTACAATAGAGTTAGATATGATATTTTGATGACCGTACTGATGGAGAAGGGGATTAATCCCTGGTTGGTGAACTGGATAGCGGCCGTCCTGTATTCTCGTCGGGTTGCTCTTCGTCTGGGTACATGGACCTCAGAGCCAAATATGTTAAACCCGGGACTGCCACAGGGATCTGCAATCTCACCTGTGCTCTTTAACGTGTATACGAGCAAGATTGCAAACCTAGAAGCACCAGGGGTTGGAAGGATATTAAGATTTGCAGATGATATTCTTGCATATAGGCAGGGGAGAGATAGGGAGCAAACGCCCAGGAGCTACAGGCAACAGTAGACAATGTGATTGATTGGTGCACTGAAATGAGTGCTGTCATCCACCACGAAAATGCAGCTGTTTTGTGGTGCTCTCTGGATAACAGGATTGTGAGAGCTGATGTCTCAAGCCTCATGATAGATGGTAGAAACGTCAACAGAGAGAACAGACTGAAGTATCTGGGAATCACATTTGACAGGAGCTTGTTCTTCAAGGACCATGTGGAGACGGTTGTGACTAGATTTCAAAAGGGACTCAATGCACTTAAAACTATGGCTGCAATGGACACAGAGCAGAGAATGCTTTTCACACTATACCAGCACTTGATCCTCTCGGTGATTGATTATGGACTAGGACTGCTTACTGTCTCAAAGAGTCAGTTGGTAAAGTTAGAATGCATACAGAACGAAGCTATGCGGGTCATTCTGGGATGCACCAGAGACACCCCAGTAGTGTGTATGCGTTACATCCTTGGTTTGCCGACTGTTGCAGGTAGACTCAAGGTGATGCAGGCGAAGTCATACCTCAGAGTAGCTGCAGACACAGATCACCCTTTGCATGAGGCGCGGGACGCAGTTAAGAGTCAGCGACTGATAAGAGGGAAATCATGGATGGCTCAGGCAGAGGATACAATCAGACATGTGTGCATCTTGGAGAACATTAGGCGAGAAGAGGAGTGGGTCAGAGTGCCAGCAGAGCACTCAGACTTGTGCAGAGTTATAATCACATTGAGCAGGGAGTGGCCAGCAGAGGCCTCGGAAGAGGAAATCCAGCAACTAATTCAGGATAATGCTCGCTTGGGTGATGTGATTATATACACAGATGGTTCAGTGTCGAGAGGTAGGAAAAGTGCCTGGGGGTTCATAGCAAAAACTAATGGCTGATGTTAGGTGGCATATGATACCACAACATCTAGCTTAAGTATGGAGGTGGAGGCAGTCACTGCAGCATTCTACTGGATGGAGAATATGATACACACACACACATCGTGATTTTAACTGACTCAGAAAGCATGCTGAGGAAGGTGAGGACAGGCATGCTCAGTGCAGAGTGGCTTGCTTCTCTTTGGAGGTCACGGGTAGCAAGCATCGCCTGGACCTTTTCTCCGGGGCATGCCAGTGTGATGGGGAATGAGCAGGAGGACAGACTGGCTGGCTCTACAAAACTTGGCAGAGTATTGATGCATGACAAGGCAGACGTGGTTGAGGCCTTGTGGGAGCACGTGTACACCTCAGAGGAGCAAATGGATCGTCATGATCTGGCAAGAATGAGGCAGCAAGGAGTGATGAGGGGATCTGGCCGACGCTCGACGCTCAGAGAAAAGGCGAGACGGACATATAATCAGATTGCTACAGGTACTATTGATGTTGGAACTCTTTGCTGGCTGCTGAGGATGGGGACGGAGCGCCTATGGGAATGCCCCAAATGCTGTGATTTTGGTTCCTAAATCAATCAATCAATCAATCAGTCAACACAGTTGTATATTGATCTTTTTGTTATCCACAATATGTGTTTTGTAACGTACACAGTAATTATTGTTTTAATCAGCATCTGAACATATTTCTCATCTTGTTGCAATTTTCTGCTAGGATTCTTATGGTTGTGTGCTGGCTTAATGCTAACTATTATTCATTTTTGAAATTCAACAGATGTGCAAAACTTGATGATCTATGCAAGGAAAATAACTGTAGTCTGCATGGGAAATGTATCTCCTATGGCTCAGTACGTTCAGTTTGTGAATGTGTTCCAGGATACACAGGAGATAGATGTGAAACAAACATAAGTGAGCATCACGCTTGTTCATAAAGTGTGCATACATATCCTCTGCATTTACACAGTGCAGTTTAGCAAAAACACTCATTGTGTTTTTACTGTGTTGTATCTGTTGAGGGAGTCAGGATAGCATAGTGGCTAGCAGATTTGCCTGCCACCCCAGTGGTCATATGTCAAATCTCTCTTAAGGTAAGGATTTTAAAAAAAAATTACTTGGGCTTCCAGGTTGACCTAGCCTAAAATAGTTACCAAGAAATTTTCTGGTAAGTTAAAATTATTGACCACATCACTTACTGAGGGCCGATTGTTCTGTAATTATATGGGGTTATCATCATATACCCAACACGCCTCATGGTGTGGGAAAAGAACCTTTACCTTTACTTGTAACCATGTACTAAATACACCTCAACACATTTACTTGTTCATCATCATCATCATAATCATCATCATCATCATCATCATCTTCCACTTCTACCGTCAAGTGTCGTGGGGAGGAATAATTTGCGTTCCAGCGCCCGGTATTTAGTGCCAACTACTAAATACACCTCAACACATTTACTTGCAACCATGTACTAAATAACCTCAACACATTTACTTGTAACCATGTACTAAATAACCTCAACACATTTACTTGTAACCATGTACTAAATAACCTCAACACATTTACTTGTAACCATGTACTAAATAACCTCAACACATTTACTTGTAACCATGTACTAAATAACCTCAACACATTTACTTGTAACCATGTACTAAATACACCTCAACACATTTACTTGTAACCATGTACTAAATACACCTCAACACATTTACTTGCAACCATGTACTAAATAACCTCAACACATTTACTTGCAACCATGTACTAAATAACCTCAACACATTTACTTGCAACCATGTACTAAATAACCTCAACACATTTACTTGTAACCATGTACTAAATACACCTCATCACATTTACTTGTAACCATGTACTAAATAACCTCAACACATTTACTTGTAACCATGTACTAAATACACCTCAACACATTTACTTGTAACCATGTACTAAATACACCTCAACACATTTACTTGTAACCATGTACTAAATACACCTCAACACTTTACTTGTAACCATGTACTAAATAACCTCAACACATTTACTTGTAACCATGTACTAAATACACCTCAACACATTTACTTGTAACCATGTACTAAATACACCTCAACACATTTACTTGTAAAAAAAAAAAAATGTTTTGCATATCCTTTACAGGACATCGCTGTCAACATCAGCATCTTTCAGCTGTATGTTGATTTCTTGGCAAGATTACGCTCAGTAGTTTGCCATTGCAAGTTATCCCGCAAGTCACCAGCGGGGATCGAACCGCTCCCAGCTCTCGCCTGCTCCGAGACTCTGCGTGATAAACGGGATTACGGAGAAAGTGTTGTAACCCCTCGGCCAGAGAGACCGGCATTTACTTGTAACCATGTACTAAATACACCTCAACACATTTACTTGTGAACATGACCTAAATACACCTCAACACATTGAAAAGTGTCCTCACAGTGTCTGTTTGTAAACAGTCTCATGTAAAAATCTCTCATATTTTTGAGTCACTAATACAGCTGTTTAAAAGTTATACACAATGTTGAGTGTTTTATGCAACTTTTGTTTTAAAATTTCTCATATTGTTGAGTGTTTTACACAGCTTCTGTTAAAAATTGTTAATATTGATTTTGCACTTATAACTGTTACTTCAGTTTTTGTTAAATGTAAAAATATAGTAGTAATGTTTAAACATAATCCTGACATACAAACCTTTCTTCACAGAAGAATTAAAGATAATGTGTTTGCAGTATCCCTAAATAATGCTATCAAAAGGTGGCAAATTTAAAAATTCTATAACCACCATTGGCACCTTTCCGTCTTGACAGACAAAAGTTTGGTACATTGTGCTTCAAAAAGGCTTAATAACTGCGACCCATGGCAGTGGCGAGTGTGGCTGATAAAGCCAGTTCATGCTGTAAATGTTTGTCCACAGTGGATGCATGTGAAAACATGGTCATTTCCACCATCATGCACCATCTTACGTCTCTCATGCTCTGTGTGTGCTTTATCTGCAATCATTTTCTCCTTTTTCTTTATTCAGTTTCTGATAGTTGCTCTCCATGCAACACGTTCAGCGGCAACTTGCTCCCAATTTGCATTATCAATGCCTGTATCATCATGTCCCGCTTACACATATCTTTGTATCATAGTAGAGGCCGACCCTGAGATCTCCAAAAAACTTGTTGATAACATAGGCAATAATAATTCTATATGACACATATAGTATTTGATGAAGGAAATAGAAAACTTGACAAAATAATTATAAGAAATGGATGAATGTTAACAAGCTTTATGGAACAGCTAAAGATATGAATATACTTAAATTACAAGTACCTCAGAAGTCAGAGTGGTTTTGCCTGATTGCGAAGGACACTGGTAATAGGGAAAGCTAATCCACATGCAAACATCCGCCCAGTGCACTTGAAGTAGTAGCAATTGTATTGAGTACATTTGTGTTCAAAGTGAGTGAGTGCAAAAAACAAAAAACATGAACTCCTATGCTATTTGGTTTTGCACATAATGAAGCCTCGTTGCCTTTTATATTCTTACTAGCTGACCCGGCCCGGCTTCGCCCAGACCCTAGAGGGGATCTATCTATCTATCAGTCTGTCTGTCTGCTTGTTTGTCTGTCTGTCTGTCTGTCTGGCTGACCCGGCCCGGCTTCACCCAGTCCCTGGTGGGGAGCATCTCATTTAATTCATATAAGTAGTCATATAAGCTCTCCCGTTCCCGACTATCTGTCTGTCTGTCTATCTGTCTGTGTGTCTGTCCCGGCCCGGCTTCACCTAGTCCCTGGTGGGGAGCATCTCATTTAATTCATATACGTAGTCATATAAGCTCTCCCGTTCCCGACTGTCTGTTTGTCTGTCTGTCTGACCCGGCCCGGCTTCACCCAGTCCCTGGTGGGGAGCATGTCATTTAATTCATATAAGTAGTCAAATAAGCTTCCGTTCCCAACTATCTGTCTGTCTGTCTATCTATCTGACCCGGCGTGGTTTCGCCCAACTCCTGGCGCACAGTAACTTAAAAGAATGTCCTTCCATACACCATTCATTATTTTTAATGAAAACAGTTTTTAATCACCGACATGACAGTTGATAAGTTCTGTAAGCAGAAAAAGATGGGTTACAATGTTATGCATTATGCATTATTTTTATGCAAACTTTGAAAATGCCTTAAAGATTATATCATTATTTATTATAACTCACATGCCTGAAAATAACTATAGACAAAGAGTTTAACAATAGTGCAAGTAAGTCCAACAATATGACTATAAAATATATAGAAATGTTATTAAAAGTTATGCCCCTTGAAATAACTTTTCTAGAGTGAAGTCCCCCTGCTATATAGACATTATATAATGAAAAT
This sequence comes from Cepaea hortensis, assembly GCA_963921405.1. Taxonomy (NCBI): domain Eukaryota; kingdom Metazoa; phylum Mollusca; class Gastropoda; order Stylommatophora; family Helicidae; genus Cepaea; species Cepaea hortensis. The sequence continues at coordinate 42,472,428 of OY992880.1, read as the reverse complement.
GGAAAAGTAAATGTTATTAAATAAGTAGAAGATTTTACATTAAGAAATTATTATAGTCGGTTGCACAGGAATGAAAGGAAGACGTGTAGAAAATTTCATCTCAATCGGATGTACCGTTATCGAACGCATCCAATACATAAATACCCACAAACACACAAACATACACTCTGTTTTATAGATATAGATATTCATATCTGTAGCTGTTCCATAAAGCTTGTTCACATTCATCCATTGGTCTGTTTTATGCAGAACTCCCCTCACCTCTCAGTCTTTCAGTGTTTATAAACGCCCCTCTACCATAGGTCAGGATGACCTGCCTCTGTTGTTGTCATGTGTAAATTTTCTATCATGTCTTTAATGTGATCTTCCTCTCCTTTGCCTCCCCAGTACACCTTCCTCCATAATTATCATTCAGTCTTTCATGTCTTTTTACATGTCCAAATTATTTCATTTGTCTCATGTTTGTTTTGTCAAAATTGCTATCCAAAAATATATATTAGTGATCATCACTTCTGAAGTGAGTGTGTTTGTGTAATGGTTTGTACATTACGCTGACAATGGCATGAGTGTGGTTGGATGAGGGTTCACTGTCAGTTCTTGGCTGGAGAGACTGACTACCCTTTCCTTCGTGCACTCAGGCCTACAAAATATGATGGGCCTAACACTTCCAAGATTGTAAATTACAATCAAGATTAATTTTTATTTTTTCTTTCAGATGAATGTAAGATAAACAGCCATGGTTGTTTATACAATGGAAAATGCCAGGATGGAGTTAATACTTACAGCTGCTCCTGTGTAAACGGTGTGTCTGGAAGTCATTGTGAATTCTGGACAGATTTCTGTCATCACAATGATTGTAAAGTAGATCATGGGGGAATATGTACAAATGATTTTCAGAATGCTACTGCCAGTTGCACCTGTGGAGAACATTACAGGCGAGGTGAGTTAGCTCATTGTGCATGCTTTAGCCATAGGTGTCATGTGGTAGTAATAATTTGGATAATATTAGGATACTATATTCAGCAAGCAAACAGTGTCAACAAACATTCAGAGTTGGACAACAGAGGCAGAGATGCTGCTGAAATACGAAACACCATTTGAACATAATTTCAAAGAAGAAAAAACTCACAGCAAATTGTTCTTATTGAATGTTAATTACAAGAACTCTGACTGTTCCATTACATCTGTTTAGCAACATTCTTGGCCTGTTCAGTCACAATGAATTAAGCTAAAGAAGAGGTGGATAGAGATTTGAATTAGTCATAGCTAACGACTTTATAGTTACCTTGACAATAACATGATCACTGTTAGATAAGATTGTGATACCTGACATTTGCCACTCGCTGAGAGAGGGAAAGACTGTCCAACTATTCATCTGTGCACTCAGGTCTATAAAATATTATGGTCCTAGCACATCACAGGCAGGCTCCCACTTTGGGACTTGGTATTTTTAGTTTTGTTATTACGATGTAATTTACTTTATTGTGAATGTGTAGGTCAGATATTTACCTATGCCTAATGAATGTTATCTTTTCTTGACATTTTGTATTATTGTCATCTAATTTCTTAAAATATAATCCAATGCTGTTCACTGTTATAAACATGTTCAAAATGAATGAAGCATTACCAAGTATTTTACCATGGTAGCGCTGTGGTTAGCATGCTTTCCTGCTGGCCTGATAGTTATGTGTTATAATGCCTTTTGAAGTGGGGATTTTACAAATATTGACCTGGGTTCTAAGGTCAATCTAGCCCAAAATAGATACTAGAACATGTTCTGGGAAGTAAAGGCAGTTGGTGTAATGTTGACCATATGATTCACTCTATGCTGATTCCTCAAAGGGAAAGTAAGGTGCCGTAACACTTATCACTTCATAAAAGCTGAATAACGAGGGTTAATGTGCTGCTGGCTTCTTCACACATTTGAGAAATATTCAGCCAAAAATCCAACCAAACATGTACAGGCCTATGAAAGACTTGGTTTTTATTGTAGTGGGTCTTAACTCTACAAGGAGTCTAAACAGATTCAGTGCCAAACAAACAGTAGGTTTGGACCAAAGAAAATTAGATGGCAGAAAATGGGAAGTAGAGATGTACCACAGTTAACTTTAAAGTTGTTAATATGGTAGCAGGCATGTTGTACTATAATGCAGTGACAACATTTGGATGATATATAAGACCATGGCAGATACAGGAAATCGCTTCAGATGATTAATCATCCCATGGCACATAATCAATTATTGATTGATTGATTGATTGATTGACTTAAGAACCGACATCACAGCATTCGCGGCATTCCCATAAGTGCTCCGTCCCCATCTTCAGAAGTCAGTGAAGAGTTCCAACCCCAATAGTACCAGTAGTAATCTGATTATATGTGCGTCTCACCATTCCTCTAAGCGTCGAGCATCGGCCAGATCCCCTCGTCACTCCACGCTGTCGCATTCTTGCCAGACCATGGTGATCCATTTGCTCCTCCGAGGTGTACATGTGCTCCCACAAGGCCGCTACTATGTCTGCCTTATCATGCATCAATACTCCACCAAGTTTTGCAGAGCCAGCCAATCTGTCTGCCTGTTCATTACCCAGTACACCAGCATGCCCCAGAGAAAATATCCAGACGATGCTTGCCACCTATGACTTCCGAAGCGAAGCAAACCACTCGGCACGAGGCTTGCCAATCCTCACCCTACTCAGCATGCTTTCTGAGTCAGTTACAATCACGATGTGTGTGTGTGTATTGTATTCTCCATCCAGCAGAAAGCTGCACTGACTGCCTCCACCTCCATTCTTAAGCTAGATGTTGTGGTATCATATGCCAGGCTCTCCTGCACCAAACGTCGACCATTAGCCTTTGCCAAGAAACCCCAGGCACTTCTACTACCTCTCAACACCGAACCATGTGTAGCTAATCACATCACCCGAGTGAGCATTATCCTGAATTAATTGCTGGATTTCCACTTCCGTGGCCCCTGCTGGCCATTCCCTGCACTTAAGGCTCAATGTGATTATAACTCTGCACAAGTCTGACTGCTCCGCTGGCACTCTGACCCACTCCTCTCCTCGCCTAATGTTCTCCAAGGGGCACACCTGTCTGATCGTATCCTCCGCCTGAGCCATCCATGATTTCCCTCTTATCAGTCGCTGACCCATAACTGCATCCAGCGCCCCATGCAACGGGTGATACGTAATCAGTTAAAGAAACAAAAACATAGCAGCAGAAGAAGAGGTTGAGGAGGAGGAGGGTGAAGACGACTCCTCTCGAGGCATAGCAAAGACAGCTTACTGGCTCATAGATGAATTGGCACTTGATATTACCAATTTATACAAGTTTTCAAAAGGAACAGAGCTTTCCATCCAACAGCAGAAAGCCATATGTTCTACTAGGACGTCTCTAACATAAATCTTTTACAAAAGTAGGCATAGTTAGGTTTCTCTATTCTGCAGTATTATTTAATTATTTTCTGATATCTTGGCATAGATCCTCAGAAGCCCGATGCATGTATCCGCATAGACTACTGTGGGAAAAATCCTTGTGTAAATGGGACATGTACAGCTGTAATTGGTGGAATCACATGTGACTGCATTATGGGATTTGAGGGCTCCCTCTGCCAACATAATATTGATGATTGTGTCTACCACACATGCCAGAATGGAGCAACTTGTGTTAATGGAGTCAGCAGCTATGCTTGCACATGTCCAGCTGGTTTTACAGGTACATCTTGACATCACTATAGTTTCTTGTTTTTCTTGTATAATCTTTTATAACCGATGTTAAAGCAATGAGATAATGATTAATAGTTTATTTGGTATTTTATGAGTTATTTGGTTTAATTACAAAGTTAAATGCCCCAGATGTTTACTAGATACATTTTTCTAGAAATTTTACTCTGCAATAGTGTGTGTGTGTGTGTGCCTGCCAGCAGTTGGAAGAGCAAGAGAGAGAGAGAGAGAGAGGAGATAGAGAGAGAAGGAGAGAGAGAGAGAGTGTGTGTGTGTGTGTGAGTGAGATTGTGAGAGAGAAAAAGAGAAAACACATGCACACACATGTGTGTGTAAAAACACATACACATGCACACACATGTGTTCACACATACATACATTCACAGTTTTACATACACACAGACATATGCATACATGCACGCACACTCATGCATGCGCACAAGCACAAACACACTCTCTGTCTCTTTGTTTCTCTCTCTGTCTCTCTATGTCTCTGTCCGTCCGTCCGTCTATCCGTCTGTCTGTCTGTCTGTCTATCTGTGACTAAATGACAGTCACATGACACATTTTAATTTACATGTACTTTCCAATCAGGTTCCTTCTGTGGGGAAAACATAGATGATTGTTCTGGAAAATGTGTGGCAAACAACATAGAGGGTGTGTGCCATGATTTGGTAGAAGACTATTACTGTCCCTGTAAACCTGCATACACAGGAAAGAATTGTTCTGTAGGTATCTGGTATAGCTGTGTTACTGTTCTTTCATAAATGATAAATGTCAATCTGGTCTCCATCTTTAATTAGGAAAACATTCAATTGCATCTCCTGGCTGTGGATTATGGGCACACTTCTATGTAGTTAGTGCAGCATAGGGGATCAAATATTCACATCCATTGAATAAATGGACAACCTGGAACATTCTTGCTATATACCAAGGATGCTAAAATGAGAGTACTCACTAACCCTAGCAATCTAAAACATTGCTAAAGGTGGGCAGGCAACCAAACTGAAGTGGATGTGGGAGGTAAGGAGAAACCACTACATTGTCTCCCAAGATTAAAATTAAAATTGAACACTAGCAGCAATGACAGGATCTTGGGTATACCAGGTAATGAGCCTTTAGGAGAAGATGCAAGGCTCATGTCATAATCAGGGAAATCCTTGGGTAAATTTAACGACAATGGACATAAGAACTGTAAGAAAAACTGGCAACTTGGAGAACGTCAAGAGAGAATGGAAAGACTGAATATCAATATATTAGGATGAAGTGACATTAGTTTAAAGGAAAAAAGGAGAATACTTGATTAATAAAACAAACATTTTTAATTTGTCTAGAAGCAGTTTCCTGCTATGAGTCTGTGATGTGATAGGCCATCACATTTTGTAGGCCTGAATGCACGGAGGTGGTCAGTATCTCCTTCACCTTCGCAGGTGATGAGCCCAGACATTGAATCCACATCAGACTGCTCTCATAACATTATCAGCGCAGTTCAAAATCAACTTCACTAACTCGCCCGCTGCGCTATTATAAGGGTCGTTCATTTGAAATCTGTTGTGCCGCACCGAGCGTAATTGCTTACATTGAACATAATCATGTCATAGTCATGTGATAAGTACTGACCAATGAATACAAGAACATGTGCTTATCGACCCATGATACATAGGTTATGTTTCTGACTGTTGAGAAAATGGCCAGGTTGATCCAAAATCTGTCCAAAGAAGCTCAAAGAGCGGTCATTCAGTTCTGTGTGGTCTCAAGGTATGGTGTCCGCCTCAAGTGCTGGAGGTTTTGGGCTCAAGCCCCGGCAATGACCGGGATTTTTTCACGTGGACTTCCAGTAATAAAATTTCCCCTGGTCTCTGGGTAGTGAGATCGGACACCCGTGTGTATTGTTGCGCACATAAAAAGTCCCTTGGCAGTTGGAAATCGAAAAAGAATAGCCTATCGGCACTGCCCGGGCAAAATTTTGAGTTAAAAATCTACTCAAACTATTTCAGGATCCTCGCCGGTGCTACGGAGTTCGTGCACTGAGCTGAGTTTCTCCAAACTCAGGTTTGAGTTAGGAGGAGAACGGAGCACTTATGGGTTACACTCGTGTGCAGTGATGTTGATCCATCGACTAAACTAAACCTAAACTAAACTAAACTAGATGTCAACCAGTGGACATTCATCGAAGAATGCAGGCAGCGTACAGTAACAAGTGTGTGTCGAAGACAACAGTGACACACTGGGCACGAATGTTTCGGAAAGGATGTCTGCTCACGACAGATCTTCGACGGCCAGGTCAAGCACATATTGTTGCAACAGAAAAAACTATCGCCAAAATCGATGCAGCAGTACAGATGAACCATTGTTGAAGCATATGTTTGCTAGCGAAAGAATTTGATGTGTCAATTGGACAATTCAAAAAGCCGTTCATAAGAAACTGCAATATCTGAAGGTGTGTTCACAGTGGGTACCACGGATGTTGACCGATCACCGAAAAGAGGATCACATGGGATAGTGTTTGAACTACTTGCTGTGTTACAGAGTGGAGAGTGATGATTTCTCTTCCGCATAGTGAATCATGGTGTCACCACTTCGAGCCGAGCAGCAAAAGAGAGCGCATGCAATGGAAGCATGCTGAATCACCAAAAGCCAAAAAATTCAAGTTACAGGTTTCTGCTGGTAAGGTTATGCTGAGCGCATTTTTTGACCATGAAGGACTATTGTTAGCCAACTTTAAAGAACCTGGTGTCAACATCAGCTCTACCCACTGCTTGCAAACACTAGACAAGCTGCAAAAAGCCACCAAGAATAAACGACCCGGCATGCTTTCTCGCGGTGTGATTTTGTTGCACGATAATGCTTGTCCGTATGTCACAAAGATTGTGCAGGAAGCATTAGCAAGGAAGAATGATTGATTGATTGATTGATTTAGGAACCGACATCACAGCATTCGGGAAATTCCCATAAGCGCTCCGTCCCCATCCACAGCAACCAGCGAAGAGTTCCAACACAACAACAGCAAGGAAGAATTGTGCAGGAAGCATTAGCAAGGAAGAATTGTGCAGGAAGCATTAGTAAGGAAGAAGTGGGAAATTCTGCAACATCAAGCCTATAGTCCTGATTTGCCACCATGTGATTTTCATTTGTTCGGACCTGTCAGAAGTCGGGGTGCCCCACCGGCTAGATGAATGTATTATTCACTGGCGAGCAACCCCAGATAGTCAGAAACTGACTAGGGACAAAATCTATATGGCTGAACTACAGATTAAGCCCTTGAATATCCAACATACAGTCCTAGTGGCTCGTTACAAAATGAAATGAACTGTGCTGAATATTCGCCAAGGAACAGGAAAGAGAAGTTTAGCTGAGATAGATGTTTAAGTCTAAATATATGAATATAGACGACTATTCTCAGTACAGGTTTTTCTCCCTGACTGCTCCCTTCCTTGGTGTGTAAGTGAACCCCCACCAATGTACACACACAACACGTATGCACAATTGGAATTAAAAGATAACGACAGAACTATGAGTTACAATACTACAACATTTATTTACTAATCATAATCATAGACATCTGATGGTTCAAGATGAGGATGATGAAATCATATACATATTGATATTGATGACAAATATTACGTAACTTTACTTGTTACTTCATCTATCTGGAACTGTGGTCCAGATCCCCACTCTCCAGTAGACTCAACAAAAGAAGAAGAACAGCTTGCCGGTATTCTGAGATCCTGTCAGTCCTGACACTCCTAGTCAGTAGTCTCTAGTCTTGAGATCTATAACATAGGGCTCCTTGTGAGAGCTGTTCTGAATTCAGACTTAATCTAAAATAAAACAGGCTAGGGACCCTTATTTAAGCTGAGTCAAGCCGACAGTGTCCGAGACACTATTATCTCTTTGGCATTCCCGTAATAAATTCTTCTATTCTCCCGCTGACGGTAATTGCAATTATCCCCGCAACCTGGCCATCACACCTTGCTCCTCTCTGTCTGGTACAGTCTACAGGCCCCGTGTTAATTGTCTTATCAGATCTGTTTTCACACATTCCTGAGTCTGCCAGTCAGAGGGGACGGGGCTTGTTTACAGCCCTGGGGCAATTATCTCTCCCTGGGTCAATGTTGTTCACACCTGGGCGATTTCCTACCTATGCTTATCAGGTGTCATGCCTGGATGGTTTTGCGTTGCCAGCCCCAGATCAGTTTCACAGTCTTATCAGTGATTTCACACCTACCTGGGTCTGCCAGTCAGAGTGGATGGGGCTTGTTTATAGCCCTGGGGCTATTATCTCCATCTGGCGTTAATTGCCTTTATTCAACCACTGGCCCAGTTCATTGTTGATTCAGCCTGGGTCTACCTGGGCGAGAAGGTGCCAATGTGTCTGTGTGGTGTCATAGCCCGTCTGGGTCAGCAGTTCTCCAAGGTGTAGACTAATTTAAATTATCTAGTTGTGTCCATCTCAAGTATCCCATTTTACTTGCCATCTGCAAGCTTACGTCATGGCTAGAGGCTTTTTGTGAATAATCTTACCTCACGACTAGATAGCCGTGGAGTAGCGTGATTAATTCATTCTTTCTCAGTTTGGTCTCTCAAATTTGGAGACCGAGAAAAATATTCTGGGATGTTAAGGCGGCCAATTCGTGACAGAGCTTTCCCCTTAAAAAAAAAGTTTCTGCCAGAAATCTTTTGTCAAAGCACGCCGTACATCCCAGAATAATGCCTAAGCACTCTCCGTTCTGTATCTGCCTAAAGGTTTCCAATATTCCTTGTGGCAGTGGGTTGTCCTGCATAAAGACGTCCCATTTCCATAACCCAAAGATACTCTGGATAGATCCTTGTACCTGGTTTTCGGCCGGGATTCCATGCAATAGCTTGGTAAAATCCGGTAATTGTCAGAAGGTTGTAATTTTACCCCTCTGGGAAAGATCACAATCAACGGGATTCTTCTACGCCTCTGGGCAGCAATTGTTTTACACCATTCACTCACGTGATTTACTCCTTTCAGCCGAGGATGTACCCGTAGTGAGGTCTTGCATAAGCTGGCCACAGCAAAGCTTGTCTCCGTGATTTTCCTCCGTCCGTTATAGATTCTCAACTGATCCATCAATAACTTCCTTTTGAAAGGAATAATGTTACACATCATGGTCCCATGATATAAATTCAACTGGCGCTTTCTTCCTTCAAAGTTGGGCGTAACAATTTTCCCTCCTCGGTGTCGCGGTTTCTTCCCCTGATAATCAGTTAACGGGCTGAGTTTCTCTGCAGTAGAGTTTCGTGTGAAAACCGTGCTAGAAATTGGAAATTTAGTGTGCCAAGTTGTCCAGCCTTGAGAAATAACATAGTTACTCCAGGGCGATAAAGTGGAGTTACTTTGGAATAAAGTATCCACAAATAGCTGATCTACTCCTATCCAATCGACCTGACTGAAGGGTAGATTGAGTCCTAAGAGTGTTGATTCCAAACCACTCTTGACTTCTGTTACTTCAGGTTCCTGTTGCTGGAATTCCCTGATAACTTCAGCTAATGAGATGATAGGCGTTTCTTCCTCCATCTTGTGCAAAGAATTTTCTTCTTTAGCAACTACAGACAATGTTGTCTGCACAATATCAGAGTCCGTATTCTGGCTCCTAACAATTCCCTGTGTTTCCTGAGTCTCCGAACTGGTATGCTCCGAGATAACAACTGGAAATGTTTCCTGGTCTGGATGTTCCTCTCTGGTCGTGCTTTCATGGGCTAAGTCCAGTTGAGGTAAATCCTGTGATGGGCTGGTGTATACACAATCCATCACACTACGTAAATCATTTGAACTGATGTCTAGTGTCTTTTCCTGAGCTGCAGCCTCAAAGATCACAAAGGGTTCCGGGTCATCCTTCATCCCACTGTCAGTCAAATTTAATCCCACTTCTTCCTCGTCTGGGCTGAAGGGAATAATAAAGTCGGTTACCTTTCGATCTCCGACCTCCTTAAAAGATGTCCTCAGGTCATCTTCCTCTTGAGTTTCACCTCTCGTTGAAGTAAAATGAGATTCCTGGGAGTCTTGTACTTGCAAACCGTAGTGCAAACAGTTGTCCTCTGGGTAACTGTTACTAGGTAAATTATCTGAACTGATAATTAGTGATTCTTCCCGCGTTGCAGCAGTGAAATTCACCTGGGATTCTGTTCCTTCCTTCCTCCCTATTTCAGTCAGATGTAATTCCACTTCGTGATTCTGTGACCAGAAGGGAATGTGAGAATCGGCTAGGTCTCCGCCTGCGACCTCATTAAAGGTTGTCTTCAGTTCCTCTTTCTCTCGAGATTCATTTCTCATAGAAGTCAAGTGGTTTTCCTGAAGGTCCTGTACTGTTAAACCACCATTGCCGTGGTACAAACAGTTATCACGTTTGTGACTGTTTGAAATGCCCTTGGCACGTTTTTTCTTCCCTCTTTTCCGTTTAGGACTGGGTCGAATTAGAACCTGTAGTTCCCGGTCCACTACCTCTGATTCTGCGGTGGGTGGCAAAGATGTCCCTTCCTTCCTGGTTGGGTGAGCATCCGTATCTCCTACCTTATGTTCCGCTAGAAAGGTTAGCTTCTCCACATTGACTGTTTCCATATGCTGTTTATTAATCTCTGCTTCTTCAGTTTTGCTACGCTCTTGTGCTCCAAAGAACTCATCATTTTCTTTAAACATAATTTCTTCTTCTTGGTCCCACCATTCTAACTCAGCTATGATATATGTTTCTAGTTGCTCCCCCTTTAAGCCTTTTCTTATGCCCCACCCTTTCGCGGACTCTGAGAAATCTGCGCGCGCCTTCATGTCCTCTTCGGGATTCCGGTAACGTAAGGCCATAATTGCAAAGGACTATATTCAGGTAAGCTCCTATGTATATATCAAAAATCAGATCTAAGCTAGAACGACAAGAGTTAACTACTGACAGTCTACCCTATCCAATGTGTATAGTTTAGCCTCAGCAGTGAAAGACAACTGAAAATAATATTCAAGTAGTACCTGGCGACAGCAGTGAAGTACGTGTGAGAGATATACTACACAGTAATCAACAGTAATATTTATCTAAATAAACATTAAAATGCACTGCATACATGTCAAAATGAACATGGCATATATTAGCATAAAATTGCAAATCAGTCAAGCAGTTAAATCATCAAACACATCAATGTAAATATGATTAAAGTGTTCAATTATCAATAAATGATTAATGGTAACACTAAATGATAGATGATGGTAGTTTTCTCATAAGTTCTTATCTGTTATACTTTTGAAAAGTTATATATGTACTCTGAAACTTCCTCAACTAAAAGTAGCTACATTTGATGATAGTCTATTTTGATGACTGAAGATTACAAGAGTTAACTTTTAAAAACGTATGTCTAGGGTCTAGTAGAATCACTATGATTACTAGAATCCTGGTTCAGGATCCCGGACGAGCCCCCAAATCTGTCAGAAGTCGGGGTGCCCCACCGGCTAGATGAATGTATTATTCACTGGCGAGCAACCCCAGATAGTCAGAAACTGACTAGGGACAAAATCTATATGGCTGAACTACAGATTAAGCCCTTGAATATCCAACATACAGTCCTAGTGGCTCGTTACAAAATGAAATGAACTGTGCTGAATATTCGCCAAGGAACAGGAAAGAGAAGTTTAGCTGAGATAGATGTTTAAGTCTAAATATATGAATATAGACGACTATTCTCAGTACAGGTTTTTCTCCCTGACTGCTCCCTTCCTTGGTGTGTAAGTGAACCCCCACCAATGTACACACACAACACGTATGCACAATTGGAATTAAAAGATAACGACAGAACTATGAGTTACAATACTACAACATTTATTTACTAATCATAATCATAGACATCTGATGGTTCAAGATGAGGATGATGAAATCATATACATATTGATATTGATGACAAATATTACGTAACTTTACTTGTTACTTCATCTATCTGGAACTGTGGTCCAGATCCCCACTCTCCAGTAGACTCAACAAAAGAAGAAGAACAGCTTGCCGGTATTCTGAGATCCTGTCAGTCCTGACACTCCTAGTCAGTAGTCTCTAGTCTTGAGATCTATAACATAGGGCTCCTTGTGAGAGCTGTTCTGAATTCAGACTTAATCTAAAATAAAACAGGCTAGGGACCCTTATTTAAGCTGAGTCAAGCCGACAGTGTCCGAGACACTATTATCTCTTTGGCATTCCCGTAATAAATTCTTCTATTCTCCCGCTGACGGTAATTGCAATTATCCCCGCAACCTGGCCATCACACCTTGCTCCTCTCTGTCTGGTACAGTCTACAGGCCCCGTGTTAATTGTCTTATCAGATCTGTTTTCACACATTCCTGAGTCTGCCAGTCAGAGGGGACGGGGCTTGTTTACAGCCCTGGGGCAATTATCTCTCCCTGGGTCAATGTTGTTCACACCTGGGCGATTTCCTACCTATGCTTATCAGGTGTCATGCCTGGATGGTTTTGCGTTGCCAGCCCCAGATCAGTTTCACAGTCTTATCAGTGATTTCACACCTACCTGGGTCTGCCAGTCAGAGTGGATGGGGCTTGTTTATAGCCCTGGGGCTATTATCTCCATCTGGCGTTAATTGCCTTTATTCAACCACTGGCCCAGTTCATTGTTGATTCAGCCTGGGTCTACCTGGGCGAGAAGGTGCCAATGTGTCTGTGTGGTGTCATAGCCCGTCTGGGTCAGCAGTTCTCCAAGGTGTAGACTAATTTAAATTATCTAGTTGTGTCCATCTCAAGTATCCCATTTTACTTGCCATCTGCAAGCTTACGTCATGGCTAGAGGCTTTTTGTGAATAATCTTACCTCACGACTAGATAGCCGTGGAGTAGCGTGATTAATTCATTCTTTCTCAGTTTGGTCTCTCAAATTTGGAGACCGAGAAAAATATTCTGGGATGTTAAGGCGGCCAATTCGTGACAGGACCTCTAAAAAAAGTTCTCAAGGGGCAATGATTTCACACAGATGCAGACGTAATGAACGCGGTAAACATTTGGTTCAGTGAGCAACAACAATCCTTTTTTTGCGGATGGCATTTGCCGCCTACCTAAGCATTGGAATGCTTGCCTGAATGCCTACGACAGCTTCTTCTGACCAACCCATGGTGCATAATTCATTCAAAATGAATGCTTTGTTTAATTCTACCACACCTGTTAATGTTTCTTTCATGCTTTTGTAATAAAGCCATTGGAACAAGTTTCAAATGAACGTCCCTAATAATAATCTTCATATAATACATTCAGGAAGTGAAGGTAATCAAGGAGGTGTAGCACTGATAAAGTTATCTAACACACTCAATGATGTAAATGATTAACATCACCAGTTTTAAAAAATTGACTATGAATACAGTAATAACAACAGTTTATTTGCCACAATCATCACATAGTCAAGCAGAGATATAAGAGTTGCATGCCAAATTAGGTCAGTATCTATGGTGACTGCCATTTCAGCATCCCAGATACTGAAGTTTGATTGATTGATTGATGTCTAGGAACTGACATCACAGCATTCGGGGCATTTACATAGGCACTCCTTCCCCATCCTCAGCAGCCAGCGAAGAGTTCCAACACCAATAGTACCAGTAACAATCTGATTATATGTCCGTCTCGCCGTTCCTCTGAGCATCTAGCATCGGCCAGATCCCCTCATCACTCCTCATTGCCTCATTCTTGCCAGACCATGATTATCCATTTGCTCCTCCAAGGTGTACACGTGCTCCCACAAGGCTGCAACCATGTCTGCCTTGTCATGCATCAATACTCCACCTTTGCAGAGCCAGCCAATCTGTCCGCTTGTTCATTCCCCAGCCCCGGAGAAAAGATCCAGGCGATGCTTGCCACCCGTGACCTCCAAAGCGAAGCAAGCCACTCTGCACGAAGCATGCCTGTCCTCACCTTCCTCACGATGCTTTCTGACTCAGTTACAATCGTATCATATTCTTGATCCAGCGGAAAGCTGCAGTGACCGCCTCCACCTCCATTCTTTAGCTAGATGTTGTGGTATCATATGCCAGGCTCTCCTGCACCAAACGTCGACCATTAGCTTTTGCTATGAACCCCCAGGCACTTCTCCTACCTTTCGACACCGAACCATCTGTGTAGATAATCACATCACCCGAGCGAGCATTATCCTGAATTAGTTGCTGGATTTCCACTTCCGTGGCCCCTGCTGACCACTCCCTGCACTCCTGGCTCAATGTGATTATAACTCTGCACAAGTCTGACTGCTCCGCTGGCACTCTGACCCACTTCTCTCCTCGCCTAATGTTCTCCAAGATGTACACATGTTTGATCGTATCCTCCGCCTGAGCCATCCATGATTTCCCTCTTATCAGTCGCTGACCCTTAACTGCATCCAGCGCCTCATGCAATGGGTGATCTGTGTCTGCAGCTACTCTGAGGTATGCCTTCACTGCATCATTTTGAGCCTGCCTGCAGCAGTCGGCAATTCAAGGATGTAATGCATACACACTACTGGGTTGTCTCTAGTGCATCCCAGAATGACTCGCATAGCTTCGTTCTGTCTGCGCTCTAACTTCACCAGCTGATTCTTTGAGACAGTGAGTAGTCCTAGTCCATAATCAGTCACTGAGAGGATCAAGTGCTTGTCTAGTGTGAAAAGCATTCTCTGCTCTGTGTCCATTGCAGCCATAGTTTTAAGTGCATTGAGTCCCTTTTGAGATCTTGTCACAGCCATCTCCACATGGTCCTTGAAGGACAGGCTCCTATCAAATGTGATTCCCAGATACTTCAGTTTGTTCTCTCTGTTGACGTTTCTACCATCTATCATGAGACTTGGGACATTAGCACTCACAATCCTGTTGTCCAGAGAGCACCACAAAACAGCCGCCTTTTCCAGGTCGATGACAGCACTCATTTCAGTGCACCAGTTAATCACTTTGTCTGCTGTCGCTTGTAGCTCCTTTGCTGTTTGTACCCTATCTCTCCCCTGCCTATATGCAAGAATATCATCTGCAAATGTTAGTATCCTTCCAACCTCTGGTGCTTCTAGGTTTACAGTCTTTGCTCGTATACACGTTAAAGATTACCGGTGAGATTGCAGATCCCTGTGGCAGTCCCGGGGTTAAAATATGTGACTCTGAGGTCCATGCACCCAGACGGAGAGCAACCCGACGAGAATACAGAACGGTTGCTATCCAGTTCACCAACCAGGGATTGACCCCCTTCTCCATCAATGCGGTCATCAAAATATCATATCGAACTCTATTGTATGCATCCTCGAGATCACGTGCCGCCGCCATCGTTTCCTGTCTACTCTGGAACCCCTCATAAACGTCAAAGGCAAAAGTGGCTGCATTTGACCAGGTATCATGTCCTGCCTGTAGCTCCTCAGACCACCTGGAAGAAGCTTCCCCCTTTCCAAAAACTCTTGCAGCTTAACAGCAACTATCTTCTCTAATACCTTCCCAAATGTATTTTGAAGGGTGATGATCCTAAAGTCGCTAAGCTTTGAATGATCCTTGAATGGTTTTCGGAGAGGGATGAGATAGCTGTGCACCCAGTCCTGCGGTATTGATGCTGTCCTAATGCTCTGGTTAAAGCAGTTGGTCATCTCCTTCAGGTCTACATTGCTCAAAGTCTTCATGTGGCCATACTTAACCCCATCAGGCCCTGGTGCCGTATCTTTTGCCTTTTTCAAAATATGTTTAACATCTTCAACCCGTATGATGTCTTCATAAGGCATATTCTTCATGGTGCCAGATAACTCCTCTCTAACTGCATCCCTGGTGTCAACATCATTATGATTGGTCTGCTCTAAAAATCTCTGGAGAAATGCCTCCCCTTTCTCTTTGTCTGTTGTCTCGCGTACACCATCTTCTCTATAAATTGTTCCCACTGTCATAGGCTGATCTTTTCTTTGTATTTGTCTGTGCAGCTTCCAGAATTTCCGCAGTGTTTTATCACCTCCAATCTACTTCATGAAACATTCCCATTTTGCGTTTTTGGCCTCTGCAGCACAGCGCTTGAAAACCTCCACCTTATGTTTCTTGACATGTTCTCTCCTGAGCTTTGGGGTGTCTGTCGCACTTTCCTTAGCTGCTTCACTGCAGCTCTCTTTGCTTTCCAAGCATGGTCTACTTCTGGAGTCCACCATGGGGGCTGCAAAAAAGTTGACATCAGTAGCAAGCAGTTTGGGAGCAGGTTGCATTGCATTGGTTTTCACCACGGTATGAGCATCGGCAGTTCAGAAAGCAGTGGCAAACTACTGAATGTAAAATTGTCTAGAAAATCACAAACCGTAAAAAAAATTACTGGATGTGATTGTAATGTTCTTAAAAGGAAATACAGCTAACGTTAACTATTAGCAAATTAATTGAAATTTAACATAAAATACAAAATGATCAGACAGTGTTCTATTGATGAGTAACTGGAATGTGACAGCTGGAGAAGGCTTTGCAGCTGATATGATCAGATGATATGGACTAGGCACAAGAAGTGGAAGATGACAGGGACCAAAAGAGTTCTGCAAACAGGCAATACATATTTAACTAACACATGGTATGAAGTGCTTAAAAAAGACAATACATATGGACAAGCCAAGGGAATATTTAAACAAAATTAAAAACTAGTCAAAATGAACTAATGAAATTGGGCAAGGAAATCTTTTGTCACTCCTGGAGACAATACTGAAATCGACCACAATGAAGTCAATACTAAATGCCAGTTAAAATGGTAACAACAAAAGAAACAAAGACAATTCCAAATAGAAAATGAAGTGCATTTTATGAAGCTGAAACATTAAGGGAATACCAGAATAAAATGAATGGCAAACTTACAAGCATAAAAGTTGATACTCAGGACACTATAACCCAATGGCAAGAAACATAAAGAATTATAGGGGAAGGAGCAGAAGGAACAATATGTAGAGTTAAAAGGAAAGCTAGAAAATCTTGGGTGACACAAAACATTTTAAATAAAATGAATGTCAGAAGAAAATACTTGTAGAAGAATATGAAAACTACAGAAAAAATTCAAATGTATAAAAAGATAAAAACATGACATTGAAAGAGAGTGCAAAGAAGCATGTGTAAAGTATGGAAAGGTCTGAACTGGTGTATGAAAAAGTGAAAAAATAAAGAAATTCAATCTTTATCTCAATTGAGCAATTCTCTATTTTACCTCTTCTGTTCATATGCTGTCAGAAGTCGGGGTGCCCCACCGGCTAGATGAATGTATTATTCACTGGCGAGCAACCCCAGATAGTCAGAAACTGACTAGGGACAAAATCTATATGGCTGAACTACAGATTAAGCCCTTGAATATCCAACGTACAGTTCCTAGTGGCTCGTTACAAAATTGAAATGAACTGTGCTGAATATTCGCCAAGGATGGGAAGGAGAAGGTTAGTTAGAATAGATTTTTACGTCTGAATTAAAGTGTAAAGACAACTATTCCAGTACAGGTTTTTCTCCCTGACTGCTCCCTTCCTTGGTGTGTAAGTGAACCCCCACCAATGTACACACACAACACGTATGCACAATTGGAATTAAAATATAACGACAGAACTATGAGTTACAATTCTACAACATTTATTTGCTAATCATAACAATAGACATCGGATGATTGTCAATATGAGGATGATAAAATCATATAACATATTGTGATGAGAAACATTACATAACTTTACTTGTTACTTCATCTATCTGGAACTGTGGTCCAGATCCCCACTCTCCAGTAGACTCAACAAAAGAACAGCTTGCCGGTATTCTAACGTCTGCCAGTCCTGGCTCTACCTAGTCATAACTCGTTCTTGAGATCTATAACATAGGTGCTCCTTGTGAGAGCTTGAAAGAAAGTCAAGAATGTGTTATATCAGTTCTACATCAGCGCAATCCTAATTAAAACATATCATAACACAAACATATACAATGACCAGTCTGGCCAAGTTTATCTTCCAGCTATACTGTGTTCACCATCCTCCTTCTCCCTACTGTCTTTAGTCTGGGACGGGCTTTTCAATTGTCTCACACGCCTGTAATGATTACATTTCTGCCGCCCCATGTCCACGTCGCTAATACAGAAATTCTGTGTCGTACAGCCGCTCTGTCCAATGTTAGTTTAGCAGCTCACCGGGTCGGTAATGGTATTATAATAGTACCGGGTCATCCGGGCTTACAAGCCGTGACCCATAGCTATGCCAGGTTTCCATTCATTACCGTGGACGCACGCCCACAATACACTGAGAAAGTTTAGCACCATATACCCCATAACACTTGTGGGTAATGTCTGTACCATTACACCTCGGCCACAAATGCAATCGATGGTTAGTGTGCCAATGCGCACACCATAATATAACACGTCATATTGATAGGCTAGCATATGACAAATCAATATACCAAACATGAAATACACATAAAACATTAATTAAACTAGACATATTATGATACTTTAACATAATAGCATAATGCACTAGTTAGTTTGTAGGTATACGAAATGAGATGTATATACACAAAAAGAATATGTACGAAGCATATTCCTAGCATCGTATATTCATATGAAATTACACTTACATACATCCAACATATCCGTAAACATTATATTACTTCAAGATAGACATCTAATGATACTCACATAATAGCATCAGGCATTATTAATGAGTACTAATATTGTATAGCTACAAAATGAGATATACAACAAGTCTAATTGAAGTGACCAAACAGACCAGCCATATTTGCTGAGCTGCCCGGTTTAATCACACTTAGTTACTGCTGTTGTAAGAATTAAATAAATAGTCAGTTGACTATATTCTGTACAACAAATGCACACACCAAAAGGCAACTAGGATAGTGTACAAAGAAATGACAAGCATCTACCAAGACACCTAAAAGTCTACCCAGACAAGATCTGTCTCACATAAGGCTCTATTTCTCAGAAGAATAACACTTTACAGCAATATGATATTGAACGCAGAACTTAGAAAGAACACTCAAGTAATCTATGACAATGATAGTTCTTGCAATAACCTAGATCAGATATAGACTGGAATTCAGTACATACACCTAAAATACTTAGTTACTAAGAAATCTACATTTACTCTCTCTTCTCACCTGTTCTGAAGTCAAACTTAATCTAACATAAAACAGGCTAGGGACCCTTATTTAAGCTGAGTCTAGCAGACAGTGTCTGAGACACTATTATCTCTTTGGCATTCCCGTCATAAATTCTTCTTATCTCCTCCTGACAGTGATTGCAATTAACTCCAAGTCTGTCCAGTCATAAAAATTCTTTTAACCACTAACCCTCACCATAGTGTCACACCTGGATGGTTTTGCGTTGCCAGCCCCAGATCAGTTTCACAGTCTTATCAGTGATTTCACACCTTGCAGAGTCTGCCAGTCCGAGTGGGCGGGGCTTGTGTACCGCCCTGGGGCCATTATCTCTCCCTGTGTCAACGTTGTTCACGCCTGGGTGGTTTTATTTCACTCACTGGCCCAGTTCATTGTTGATTCAGTCTGGGTCTACCTGGGCAAGAAGGTGCCAATGCGTCTGTGTGGTGTCATAGCCCGTCTGGGTCAGCAGTTTTCTAAGGGGTAGACTAATTTAAATTATCTAGTTGTGTCCGTCTCAAGTATCCCATTTTACTTGCCATCTGCAAGCTTACGTCATGGCTAGAGGCTTTTTGTGAATAATCTTACCTCACGACTAGATAGCCGTGGAGTAGCGTGATTAATTCATTCTTTCTCAGTTTGGTCTCCCAAATTTGGAGACCGAGAAAAATATTCTGGGATGTTAAGGCGGCCAATTCGTGACATATGCCCCAAAAATATGATTTGTCTTCTTTAAGATGGTTTTGATGAGGGATCCTGTAACACCTGCAGCTTTCAATATCTCGGGGTTTGTTTTAGTTCTCTGTCCATGATATTCTCAACATTCTCCTAAAAAAGCAAAATGCTTCCAGTTTCTTTACCGATTATGACTCATTGATCAGCGTTCATATTCATTCAGAAGAACAGACTGTACACAACTCTTCAGCAAGCAGACATTTGTACTTGACATGATATTTCTGTTTTTCATCATGTTGCTCTAAACAAACCTTTGCATACGGCTATTCTTTTCATTATCTCCAGGTCACATTTTCCATGAGGTGTCACTGTGTAGTCTAGATATTGGAATTCATTGGCCTATTTCATTTGTATATATTTACTATATATATTTAAACTTTCAGACTCTGCTATTAAAACTGTGTCTTAGAACATTTATATTTTGGCCTCCAACTTTAACTCCTTCAAGATGTTTAATGTTTGTGAGTATTGTCTTGCAGTAAGTGTTGAAGAGTTCAGGTGATAAAAACATCCTTGTCTAACTCCTCTTGTAATTGCTTTAAATTCATTAAGTTATCCTTAATATCTGGCAGATTCTTGCTCCCAGCACATTTTCCTCCTTATCTTGAAATCTTTCCTATCTATATTGAGTTCAAGCAAACAGTCAATAAAATGTTGATGTTTCACTTTGTCAAAAGCTTTTGAATAGTCTAAGAAGCATAAATACAGTTCCTTTTGCATCTGTGTACCTCTGTTCGAGAGCATCAATAAAGTAAACATTGCATTCCATGCTACCTAATCTGCAACAAATGCAAATTTAAATTTCTTAAATGTCTGGTTTCCTAAATTTTACTTTCAATTATAATGCAAAAGAGTAGTTTGGTAACATATCTCATAAACT
This sequence comes from Cepaea hortensis, assembly GCA_963921405.1. Classification (NCBI taxonomy): domain Eukaryota; kingdom Metazoa; phylum Mollusca; class Gastropoda; order Stylommatophora; family Helicidae; genus Cepaea; species Cepaea hortensis. Next base: position 42,452,016 of record OY992880.1, on the reverse strand, counting down.
GATTGTTCAAGATGATTTGCTTTCTATTTTTCCTGGTTTAAAAAAAATTAAGTATTGTAATGAAAATTGATCTGCAGATGTTTGAAGGTGATTTCTCTGATATCATATACCTTATTCAGGATCTTTATTTTCTGTTCGCAGTACATAATATACTTCTGCAGGGATATTGCCCAGCTTATTTCTTCTTCTTCTATCTGTTATCTCCTAATGGAGCATAGATCCCCAATCAAATCATGCCAAGCCTACTTAACCTTTGCTGCTGCTACTTTCATGTCCACCCCTTATTTATCATTCCTGTCTACAAATTCAATTTTTCATGTGTTTAGAGTGTCATTTTGTTGTTGTTTGCTCAGTGGGTTCCAGTGGGACAACTTTCTAGTTATATAATTAACAATACAATTCTCAATATGTTTCCTATTCAGTGCCAGTGTCTTTTCCTCGCCTCTTGATTCACTGAGATATATTTAGGTGGGATGTCTTTTGTTACCTTTATTATTCTGACTGACTATAATCACCCCCTGCTACACCATTCTTTGTAGGCATAGATGATATATCTGCTCTCCCACATTATATACATGATCCCCAAGGACCCTGGCTACTTCTACCTTATCATGCACAAATAACCCACCCAGCAGCGCAGGCTGAGATGTGAAAATAACAATACAAAAGTAAAGAGGAGCTTACATAGCACTAAGAAATTTCATGAAGTTAAAGAAACAATACAAAAGTAAAGAGGAGCTTACATAGCACTAAGAAATTTCATGAAGTCAAAAAAAATTAAATATAATGCCAAACCTAGAATATTTGTCTCTAACGTCATATCAATACTGCTGTTTGATTCAGAAACACGGAGAGCAACTAAAACAATAACCGATAAACTAAATTTATTAACTTGTGCCCGCACAAACTTGAAGGACAAATAGTATGAAATAATCACTAATGCAGAGCTTATGGAGAGAATTAAACAAAATCCAGTGAATCAAGGAAAACACAACACTGGCACTGAATAGGACACACATTGAACAAACATCTGTAAATTATAATTTAACCATAATGTCTTTTCTCTGGAACCTACATGGAAAAAGAAACAGAAAGAGACCTAAAAACACATGAAGAAAAGAATTAGAGACAAATATGAATAATGTAGTAGTAGTATTTATGCCAGTAATAATCTGTTTAACCTCCTAGATTATAATTGGGATATCTAGTGTCCACAATATTGGGAGGATATAAAGGGAGCTGACTAAGATGGCAAAAAACAGGAGATCTTTGCAAAAGTTGGTTTAGTGTTTGTGCCTTATTGAGGGATAAAAGGCAGAAGACTCAGAAGGAAGATGTAATACTGATAAGAGATAAGATAAATGTGGAAATGAGAGCTCAGTGTCATTTTAGGATGTACATATGTGATATTAATTATTTTCCATCTTCTGTTCACATTTTTACACGAGCAGGATAAACAGCTTTTTTTGTGTGGGTGTTAAGTACAGTATGATACATGTGTTCATTTGTGGAAGTTGTTAAGTATAGTATGATGCATGTGTTCATTTGTGGAAGTTGTTAAGTATAGTATGATGCATGTGTTCATTTGTGGAAGTTGTTAAATATAGTATGATGCATGTGTTCATTTGTGGAAGTTGTTAAGTATAGTATGATGCATGTGTTCATTTGTGGAAGTTGTTAAGTATAGTATGATGCATGTGTTCATTTGTGGAAGTTGTTAAGTATAGTATGATGCAGGTGTTCATTTGTGGAAGTTGTTAATTATAGTATGATGCATGTGTTCATTTGTGGAAGTTGTTAAGTATAGTATGATGCATGTGTTCATTTGTGGAAGTTGTTAAGTATAGTATGATGCATGTGTTCATTTGTGGAAGTTGTTAAGTATAGTATGATGCATGTGTTCATTTGTGGAAGTTGTTAAGTACAGTATGATGTTTGTGTTCATTTGAGGAAGTTGCTAAGTACAGTATGATGCATGTGTTCATTTGAGGAAGTTGTTAACTACAGTACGATGTTGGTGTTCTTATGAGGAAGTTGTTAAGTATAGTATGATTCTTGTGTTCATTTGAGGAAGTCGTTAAGTACATTATGATGCTTGTGTTCATTTGAGGAAGTCATTAAGTACAGTATGATGTTTGTGTTCATTTGAGGAAGTCGTTAAGTACAGTATGATGTTTGTGTTCATTTGAGGAAGTCGTTAAGTACATTATGATGCTTGTGTTCATTTGAGGAAGTCATTAAGTACAGTATGATGTTTGTGTTCATTTGAGGAAGTTGCTAAGTACAGAATGATGCATGTGTTCATGTGAGGAAGTTAAGTACAGTATGATGCATGTGCTTATTTCAGGAAGTTGTTAAATACAGTATCATGTATTTGTTCATTTCAGGAAGCTATTGACATGTGCGCTGTATATGAGCCTTGTCTTAATGGAGGACATTGTTCTAACATCTCTGGAGGGTATACTTGTATATGTCCTGCGGGCTTGACAGGAACAAATTGTGACCAAGAAATAGATTACTGCAGTTCAAACATGTGTCAGAACAAGGGTCAATGCTATAACCTTGTAGATCAGTATTTCTGCAAGTGAGTACTAGTGGCATCATGATCATCACAAACTTCATCTACAAAAGTTGATATATAACCTGTTGTTTATCTAAGTGTGACCTAATTCTTCTTCCAGTTTGTTGTTGTTTTTGAGTTGTTCAAAACATACGTGTCATATACTTTATCCGACTTTCCTTGCCAGAAAATGATCAGATAGAAATACTAGAAAAAGCTCAAACTGTCAAAGATTCTAACAAAGTCAGATGAAATGCATGAAGATTATAAAGTGTTTGCAACATTATCATACAGTCTTTTTGTTTAATGAATGTAATAATAATATGTGCATCTTCTTGTAGGCAGCTGTGCTATCTAATTAATATTATCTGTTTCAACCAAAAATTATGTCATGTGGAGAGGTATAGTGAGATATTTGAAATTATTACTATTTCTTCTTACTGTTTATCACCACTCTCTCAGAGAGTGATTAACATCAACTGAGTTCCTTTGTTATTTCATTTGTTATATATCCAGATGCCCAGGTGGGACAGCAGGAAAATACTGTGAACAGACAGAAAAACTGTGTGATGAATTCAGTGATACAGCTTGTTCATTGAACGGAATATGTGAACCTATAGGAGGTACCATTCAGTGCCAGTGTCTTGAAGGTGAGCCATAAGAGTGATATTTTATGTTATAAATATGAAAAAAAGCATAATACAAGTTGTGAAAACAATAAAATGTATTTGTAGGAAGAGTGGATGGAAACTTCTGAGATATGTTCATATGATATGTTTTGTTTGAAAGTCACGAGGCCAGAAGGTAAAGAGTGCTCACTCTTAAAATGCTAATGTGCTGATAGTAGGGTAGGGGTTCTCTTCCTACATTGGTTGGACTTAAATGTTGACTTGTCATCCTTCACATGGGCATGTCAATTACAAGTACCTTTGAAGTTGGAATGGGTTTACCTGATAGTGGGGACACTGGTAATATGGAATGTTGGCCCACACTCAAAAATAAATCCAGTATAGACTACGCTCGAGTTCAAAATGAGCTAAAATGTTTTTATAAGCCTTGTTTAAAAACCTATCTGTACATTTCCTGAATATCTTTATCTTGACTATTCTAATGTGGTTAATATTTCTGTAAATGGAACATTTTCTAATGAGGTGAGGAAAAAGTTCTTAGGAGCTAGTTAGTTAGTTAGTTAGTTAGTCGCAGTTCCAACTTCACAGCAACGGGTCGTTCCCATTATGCTCCATTCCTGTGCCAGTGAATATCACACAAAACGCTCCCCACTGCCCAATGTGAAAAGTGGAAAAGACAGGAGTCTCGACAAATAACAGCCCGCACAGATACACTGTGCATAATGCCGCCACCAGAATGTCAACACAATAGTCCCCCACAAAGCACCCAGTTCATTTCTGATGGAATCGGCAGTCATTTTCCCATCTGGATATTTCCTAGATGTTCACCCACACAGTCCACGAAATACAGTTCATCGTCAATGGCAGTGGCAGTCAACCAGAAGCCCAGCAGCCACGCATTTCTGCATAAGGCAAAAACCGGTCAACTCTGGGACATAGCCATCTGCCATCGCTCCGAACATGCAGTCACGTTCCAAAAGACTATATTTAGCCAATCCTGATGCATGGAAGTGAATCATGGACAACTAGCACACAAGTGAGGAATCATGGTGGAAGCTGTGGAGATATGATTTTCTAGGAAAATCATAAGAATGGCATGGTTAGAATAATGAATATATCTTGAAAGAAGTTAACTCACAAAGAGAACTGGTTACTCGCATCACAGGAAGACCTGCATTCTTTAGGCATGTCATGTGAAGGGGAAATCTGAAGTATGTCATCACAACAGGAAAGTTGAAGAGAAGGAGATGCAGGGGGAGACCAAGATAAAAGATGCTGCACAGTTTGACATCGTGGCATGGTGGAATATCAGTCTCAGAAATGATTGGCAGTGCACAAGACAAACGGCTGTGGACAGACATATTTACCAATGCCACATGGCATGGACTATAAGAAAGAAGAAAGAAATGAATTTGAAGAACAATATCTGAAGAATAATAACTGTATGGCATATTTTATTGAATCATTTCATGTTTGTAAAGGATCAAATTCATTGCATCTGACATCTCCATAAGTGCAGCAGTTTTCCCCCATAGATATACAAGGAGAATCACAGCACAGTCCATGAACTCCATATCACAAGTGAAGGTCCAGATATCTGTATACACAAACATGCAATTTGCTGTAAATATTCACTGTAGGTTAGTTGCATATCCTTTACAGAATGTAGCAGTCAACTCCAGCATTTTGTGGCTGTTTGTGATTCCTGGGCAAGTTTATGTTATATAGTTTGCCATTGCTTTCTGAACGACCAGCACTCATACCATTGTATGGAAACCAATACAAGGCAGTCTGCTTCCAAATTGCTCGCAGCTGTATTTCGAACGCGGTATGCGGAATTACGAATTGCATTCACAATCCTTTCGCTGTAGGTAGATTTTCTAATGTTGAAATCTTGTCGAGGCAGCTGGCTATTTAATCTGCTGTTTTTAATTTCTGACTGATGAAAGATTTTTAATGTGCACAACATGCACATGGTAGCCACATTAGCTTAGTGGCTAGATGCTTGCCTGCTGGAACAGTGGGCGTGGGTTCAAATTCTCACTGATGCAGATTTTTAAAAAATTGACCTGGTCTTCAAGGGTGAACCAGCCTAAATTGGGTACCAGGAAGGTCTTGGAAAGTGATGGTGGGTTGGTATGATATTGATCACATCACCCCTGGAGTGCAGATTGGTCTATACAATTATATAGATTTTCACCACATGCTCTATACATGCTAAGGCATGCAAAAGGGTTTTTTACTCTTTGTTTAACTGACTCAGTGCCAAGCAAAAAAGTAGGTTTGGACCAAACATAGTGCAGAATCAAATGAACAAGTGTTATAATTAGTAAATTTCCATTCACTGAGCATTAAAATTGTGAAAGTACTGCAAAATGAAACCAGTGACATGACGACATTAGTGAGGTGACATAATGCCATTTGGTGCAAATGGTAAGTCACATTTGGTGATATATTATCCTTTGGCACTGAATCAATTAACTTACAACTTGCAAAGTTTTTTTTGGCACTTATCCAAGAAGACTAGACTTCCCATCCATGACTCTAGGATCAGGATGGGGGTGCACCATAATTGGATTATCTTATTCTGTAAAAATCTATACCGTGACACTGTGAATGGTGCCCAGCCTGCTCGAGTTAAGAGACCAATGCCGTACTTCTAAGCCAGCCCACCTCTGCCTTCAGTATATCATATGTTTACTGAAACTGCTAATAAACATGATTCATCATCTCACACGATCACCAGTTGTGTGAGGCTTGATAGTTATATTGTATGTTGTAAATATAATAATGAGAGTTATATCATATGTTGTAAATATGAAATAAACAGGATGAATAACCAGAGTTGATGAAATAATTGAAATGTAATTGTAGAAATAATTAAAGAGTGTTTTACATATGTAATTTATTTTCTTACTAATATTTATACCCACAAGATATTGATTTTAATAAAATGTGCAGAGAGTTTCTTAATTGAAATTAATTTTAAATTTACGATTAATTAATCTTAAATAAAACAGTAATGCAGATGAATCATTTACATATACTTAGGATATGTAGTTCAATGCTAAACTGTAACATACATCATTATGTAAAATACAGTAAGAGTCATTTTATGCAAGATATGAAAATAGTAGCACATTAGAACTCAAATGCATTTATGTGAAAAGAACATTTTAATTGTATCTTCTTCCTGCTTGCACTCAGACCTCTGTGTTACTGCTCCTAATAAAAAAAATAATAGATAGTTTCAAGTTCATGACATTCCTGTACAGTGAAGCTGGCTGATACCATATTTGTTTACATTCATTACTGTAAGTTGGGCAGGGTTGTATAAGGTTGTCATGGAGCTATTGCTACACACTCCAAGATCTCATGAGTCAATTTGTAAAATAGATGATATTTCAAGTTCTTGTATCCTGTTCAAAATGTACAAATAGTGATGTGATCTTGCCTTGAAAGTTGGTGATATCATACTTTTTATATAGTCAAGGTGGTCTTTTTAATTATGTGAACTTTCAGTACTAATAACTAGAAGGTGATTTCTCTAACAGCAGGGCAGAAAGTAATGTTTTTAAAAATAAAAGTATAGCAAAAGCATACTAATTTTGAAAGGGCACCTTTTAAGTAAAGAAATTGAACAGTCGTATCACATTACCTTGCAACTTTTACATCTTAGGCAGTCTTTAACTTTCACAAAACCGATTTCAGGAACATAATTACATAGCTTTTCAGTCACCTTAATCTAATATCATGTTTCATATTGACTTTCCTTTCAATCATTAGGTTACTTTCTCATTGCATGTCATATTCCATAAGCACGCTTTACTCTTACTTCATTCTCTAGTGTGATACTGTTCTAGCAAACATCTTTTCTTTTAATTATAATGCTTCGAAATTAATAACCAAAGCAGCTTGCTTTGTCTTGTTTACTTTTTCCAGTAACCTAAAAGGTAATTGAGGCACTCATGCACATCCACGCTAACCCCTGACTACACTTTCTGTGATTTGCTTCCTCATATGTCTATCTCATGCCAGACTTTCAGTTTATGCCAGAGATTCTGTCCATTTATTAATGCTATATGTCTAGGGCTTTTGTAATCTTCCCTTCTTTCTGCATCATAAATCTATAACAAGTTTTATTTTAATTATGATTTCCTCTTACAAATGTACCAGGAATGTTAGAAGTTAGTGGCTTCAGTATATTTTATAGATCTTTGTATGAATAATTTATCTATCTTCTGTGGAATAAAAGTGACTCAGGTTTTTCTTTCAGTGCAAGTATTCTTTTCATAAGAAATTATTGAGAAATTATAATTAGCAGATTGGGGCAAAAAGATACAACCTTAATTATTTTTTAAAACAAGAACACCCCAAGTGATTTAATTTTGACACAAAGTATTGTTGATGGAGAGGAAACCTTCATTGTGCATTTGTAGTACCATATGATTTGTTCACTGAAGATTATGTTAGATGGCAAACCATGATTTGACACACTTAATAGCATGGTACATGATAATGATAATGACTGATGGTAGCACATCTTAGCTAAATGAAATATATGTCACTGACAGAATATTCTGGTAAAGCATGTGAACTTGAGAAGAACTACTGTGCAGATGATCTATGTAATGGAGGGATTTGTTCTCTGAGTCATCTGACGTATGTATGTGACTGCAGCAATGGTAAGTGGTTGCATGTACATTTTGCATTTCTGATTATTGTAACTGTTTGAAAATGATGATCAGTAGCTAATAGTTGCATTTCAGTTCAGTTCAATTTATCATCATTGCACTTTGGACATGGGAGCCTCACTAGCAGCAGAGTGGTTAGTACACTTGCCTGTCTGGCTGGTGGTCATGGATTCAAAATCATACTGATGAAGATGTTTAACATTAACCTGCTCATCCAGGTCGACTTACACTATTATGGGTACCAAGGAATGTCGTTGGAAGTAAAGGTGGCCAGTGTGCTATTGTTATCACCCCTTGATTGGCAATTGGTCTATAACTATCGGTTTAGCACTGTAAGCCCAATGAACCTTAAGGCGTATAAAATGGTCCTTTACTTATACTAGCTTAAACTAGTTTGAAGGTATGCTCAGCCCAACCTAGCCATGATTTACCCCTCTTTAGTCTGCTCCCTTTTCATTTTTTGAGCACTGCATACCATGAGTGCTGCTTCTGTGCTTCTGGGCAAGAATTGTAACATTCATCTGTGCCCTTCTCATCCTCATCCTATGCTTCAAGGTAGGCTATTCAAGGAAAAATATAATCTTCAAATTGTGTATCTCTAGTGCACCTAAGGTGCCTATAGCTTCATTGTGTACTCTCCTGTCTGACAGTTTGCATCTGTCCCAAGGTGAGGATAATCAGGACATATGCCATGGTTGAGAGGACCAGTACTTGGCACAGAAAAAACAAGCAGATGTTGCTGCTAGTGTTACTTTCATTGCCATTACACCTTTGTGGGCTTTCATAATGGTGTGATGTTATGGTCTATGAAGCAAAGGCTACAGTCAAATTTCACTCTCAAGTATACATAAAGTTGGTTCTAACAGTTTCATCTCAGTTTATTCTAACAACAGGTTTGTCTGCATTCTCAAGACTATTGTTGAGGGGAAATCTTGTCACTGCTGCTTTTGTGGAATTGACCTGCACTTTAGATAGGTTGTTCCAGTTGGTGATACAATGAAGTTTTTTTCTGCTTTACACTTGCAATCTAATTTCTGTCTGATCCTTGTTGATGCACATGAACATTATGATCAAATGACATGGTCCTTCCCTTTCCATCAACCTGTTGTTCCGTCACTGCCAAAGCGTAGATACTGAATAAAACTGGTGAGAGAGGAGAACCTTGTGGCATACCTGGATATAATGTCACCGGATTAGATGACCAATTAGTACGTCTGAGTGTCACCATCCTCTGGAAAGGCTGGCTGCTAACCATCTAATGATGAAAGAGTGCTCATGGAGCCTGGTAAACCTTTGCGTAACATAATCAAAGATCACCCTTTTATGTGCATCATTTATGTCTAGCAACTTTGCACACGTTTTCACACCTACATGAACCCTGAAATCTGTCAAAGGTGGAGATTGCAGCATTGCACCATGTCTCCTTTTCACCTGTATAGTCTTCAAGTGTGGATGGGAAAAACACTTGAAGTCATTTTGATAGCCTAATCTCTCTCCAGAGGAGCTTGCAAATTATATCCTAATTCAACTGAATGTCTTAAATATAATATTTGAAATAAACAATTAATACAGCAGAAGTATGAAAGTTTGCATAAACATTGCACAAAGTGTTGTCTTCAAAATATTTTTTATTCACTAGAAAACCTATGAAATAGATACAAATAACAGACATTGTTCAGCTAGGAGTAATATATTTCAAGCTATTCATTCATTCATTCAGTAGCATGTCCTTTGCAGAACCTCGCTCCCATAACAACGTTCCGGAAAACCTCTCGATCATAAGCAAGATGTCCCGTGTCCAATACACCCATCTGGAGATCATCTGCCACAATCTGCACCCATCTTCTCTTTGGCCTTCCTCTCCCTCTCTTCCCAGCATATACCCCTCCATTATTGATCTCTCCAACTTTCGTGATGTTTCAAGAGACCAAAATATTTCAATTTTCTTTGTTTTATCGTTTTTAATAGCCAACCTTCTTCAATATTCAGCTCTTGAAGTATGGATGCATTTGTTCTTTTCTTTACCCAAGATATTCTTAGAACTCTTCTATAACATTTATATTCAAATACATTTATGCGCTGCTCAGCTTGTTTAGTAAGTGTCCGGGTCTCACAGGCATATGTTGCAATGGGAAAGATGCATGCTCTTAAAAATCTAATTTTTGTAGTTCTGTCTGTCCCATTCCATAATTTATTCAATTGTTTTAGTCTCTGAAGAGCAATTGATAATCGTCGTTTAATTTCTTTCATTGTGTCACTGTTGTTGGTATTTCAAGCTATTGGATACTGTAATTTATCTTTTCTATCTTTAATATAAATTATTGTTACAGAACCAGCATTTAATTTTCTAAATAAAATTCACTATTCATGTCATCAGAACATCTAACATTTGTTATTAATGCTGCCTATGATTTTTCAGTTAAACATTATGGTGGCAAAAACTGTAATGAAACAAAAACGACATGCAGCATATGTCCAATGAGCACAAAATGCCGAGAATATGAAGACCAGGATGGGTATCCCAAGCCTGCCTGCTTATGCTTTGCAAATGAAACTCTTGTTGGAGACATATGCAAGAGTAAGTTTTCAGGTTTTGTTTGCATTTAGTACTTTTGAACTTTTTTTCTTTCTTTTCTAATCACAGCTAATACTGTTTTTGTATCACATGACTATTCCTTACATCTGTTTCTGTTTCATACCATAAATCAGGAGTATTTGTTTCCCCATGTCCTAGGAACAACACATGTGAAAAATGCTACTGACAAAGTCACTGAAGTCTTGAGTGAAGTATAGGGACCAGACTTAGACACAAACACATTGTCTGCCTTGCAAGTGGACTAGGGACACTCAGAGATTAAAGAAGACATACCCAACAAAATGCCTGCTGTAATTGGACCTACTGTGATTCAAGACTGTCAAAACAGTGCAAGATCGTTCACATTTCTAATTCACTTTGTGATGACATTTCTAATTAACTTTGTGATGACATTTCTAATTAACTTTGTGATGACATTTCTAACTCACCTTGTGATGGCATTTCTAATTCACTTTGTGGTGACATTTCTAACTCACCTTGTGATGGCATTTCTAATTCACTTTGTGATGGCATTTCTAATTCACTTTGTGATGGCATTTCTAATTCACTTTGTGATGATATTTCTAATTCACTTTGTGATGACATTTCTAATTCACTTTGTGATGGCATTTCTAATTCACTTTGTGATGACATTTCTAATTCACTTTGTGATGGCATTTCTAATTCACTTTATGATGGCATTTCTAATTCACTTTGTGGTGACATTTCTAATTCACTTTGTGATGACATTTCTAATTCACTTTGTGATGATATTTCTAATTCACTTTGTGATGACATTTCTAATTCACTTTGTGATGGCATTTCTAATTCACTTTATGATGGCATTTCTAATTCACTTTGTGGTGACATTTCTAATTCACTTTGTGATGACATTTCTAATTCACTTTGTGATGACATTTCTAATTCACATTGCGATGACATTTCTAATTCACATTGTAAAGAAAAAGCGCATTTTGAGGTGTTGTGATAAAATGCTTAACCAAAAAAAAAAAAAAAAAATAGAATGCTATATTTTTTTCACTTGCAGCTGTTGACAGGGACTATGATCTTGCATTTCTGGAAAGCTTTGCTAACAAAGGATCTTTTCTAACTTCTGAAAGTGGGTTTTACTTGGACAAGAACACCAATCTAAGCATCACCATGTGGGTGGCTGCGGCTAAACAACTAGACAATGACCAGTTTATACTGGCACTGAGGAGGTAATCATTTGTTACATGTATAGAGGTCTTCATGTCTGTTTATATCAAGTCCATCTGAGATATTTAGAATAATTACATGTCAGATTATTGAATCAGATGCAGCTGATTTGGAAGCATACCACCTGCGTTGATTAATAATAATGGTATGAAATTGAGTCATTCAGAAAGCAACAGCAAACTACTGATTATAAACTTTCTTGATGGATCACTAACAGACAAAACATGCTGAGGTTGATTGTGATGTTCTGTAAAAGCGCATGGAAATAATTTGAAAACTAACTGAAAATAAATTACCTTATTAAAAGTTGTGCGTACACACATATGTGTGCATACATATATATCCACACAAGCATTCTCACACAAACAAACGTATACACAGAGTAAGCAGTCTAAGGTTGACCTCAATAATTATAGCATCATTAAGTCTCTTGAGCTCAGCTATGCTTAATGATGTAAACAAACAACAAACCAACAAATCATTTCAATATATGGAAGTAATCAGCATACTTGTTGACTATGAAGTTCAGAATTTTAGTTTTGATATTGAAGAGCTCAACTGTGTTTAGATAAAAGAAATATCCTGATAAACCATTGTATAAAAATCACATATGGATGACAGCATGGACACAAAGTATTAATCTTATCACAATTTGTTATTTATTTCATAAAATTACCATATGCCCTACTATATTCAAACATTGGCAGGGGGAAAGGGCGGGGGGGGGGGGGGGGGGGGGGGGGACCTGGGACCAATTAGGGTCTTGACAACATTTTTGGAACAATAATTTATTTAATTAAATAAACAGGATTTTCCCATAAAATCAGGACGTCTCGCAACCCTAAGCATGGAAGTTATTTTTTACCCTACCCAGAATACCCACACATTTCAATATACAAGTGTCCATTTCATCACAACTAAAGTGAATTTTGTACTTTTTCTTGACTTAACAAAATCAGATGATGTCATATCTTTACAATGGTGATATTGTTAGTTTTCTTTAAAATAAAGAAATAACATTTATATTAAATGGCTTTAAGGGGTAATAATCCAGATTTTAGTATATTATTTTCAATAGTTAAATTTTTTTATAACAAATTTTGAAAGACCAAATTGGCAAGATATTACAATTTTTATTTATCAGTGGTAATAGAAATGAATTAGAATTAAAACATACAGAAATCTTCCATCCACATAAAAGTGACAGAGGGCCTTGCATTATAGTTTTCAAGATCTAACTTTTCAGGACACACAATTTTTTCTAAAAATGTGAAACTGTTACTATAATACTTAGATACTATATGTGTTACCTCAATTTTTTATATATATGTGTGTGTGCGTGCGTGCGTGCGTGTGTGCATGCACATGTGCATGAACACCTGTGTGTGCATTTGCATGTTAGATAGATTTATGCGGGTCATTCTGGGATGCACCAGAGACACTCCAGTGGTGTGTATGCGGTACATCCTTGGTTTGCCGACTGTTGCTGATAGGCTCAAAGTGTTGCAGGCAAAGGCATACCTCAGAGTAGTTGCTGACACAGATCACCCATTGCATGAGGCGCTGGACGCAGTTAAGGGCCAGCAACTGATAAGAGGGAAATCATGGATGGCCCAGGCGGAGGATACGATCAGACAGGTGTGCCCCTTGGAGAACATTAGGCGAGGAGAGGAGTGGGTCAGAGTGCCAGCGAAGCAGTCAGACTTGTGCAGAGTTATAATCACATTGAGCCGGGAGTGCAGGGAGTGACCAGCAGGGGCCACGGAAGTGGAAATCCAGCAAATAATTTAGGATAATGCTCGCCCGGGTGATGTGATTATCTATACAGATGGTTTGATGTTGAGAGGTAGTAAAAGTGCCTGGGGTTTCTTGGCAAAGACTAATGGTCGACGTTTGGTGCAGGAGAGCCTGGCATATGATACTACATCTAGCTTAAGAATGGAGGTGGAGGCAGTCAGTGCAGCTTTCCGCTGGATGGAGAATACGATACATACACACATCGTCATTGTAACTGACTCAGAAAGCATGCTGAGTAGGGTGAGGACAGGCAAGCTTCGTGCCGAGTGGCTTGCTTCGCTTCGGAAGTCACGGGTGGCAAGCATCATCTGGATATTTTCTCTGGGGCATGCTGGTATGCTGGGGAATGAACAGGCAGACAGACTGGCTGGCTCTGCAAAACTTGGTGGAGTATTGATGCATGATAAGGCAGACGTGGTTGCGGCCTTGTAGGAGCACATGTACACCTCGGAGGAGCAAATGGATCACCATGGTCTTGCAAAAATGCGACAGCGTGGAGTGACGAGGCGATCTGGCTGATGCTCGACACTTAGAGGAAAGGTGAGACGCACATATAATCAGATTGCTACTGGTACTATTGGGGTTGGAACTCTTCGCTGGCTTCTGAGGATGGGGACTGAGTGCTTATGGGAATGCCCCGAATGTTGTGATGTCGGTTCCTAAATCAATCAATCAATCAATCAATTTATAGACAGATAGACAGACAGACAGGGAAGAGGGGAGGGAGGGAGAGGGAGAGATGTTATGTTTGTTTTTAAATACTTGTATTTAAATTGTTCCGAATGTCACACTTTTATCTCATTTAATTTTCAGTTCCAATGTGAGCCAGCCTTTCTTGTCAGTCTTCAATACAAGAGTACAGTTTACAAACAAATCTATACTGCTGACTGAAAACATAGGCATCGAACATTCACTGGATGAGTCATTCACTTGGCATTTGATTTCTATTGTCTGGTCAACAAATGGAAGTGTTGAGATTACATTTGATGTTGTAACAATACTTGAAACAACACTGACAGCTTTCCCGCCTTCTGAGGTGTAAGTGCATTGCTTTCTAGGATTAGGATTTTGCACAAACATTAAAAATAATAGCATTTATATATAGAAGCCTGTAATGTTATTTATATATGGGTAGATTTGTTGGAAGAGTTTGACAATTTAGATAACTTCAGCCCATCTATTCCAACACCTCATCTAAATGTGTAAACTTGTTGCTCTTCTGTCTTTAATCTCCAAACAGAGCATATTTCCTCAACCATTTCATCCCATACCTCATATCTTTTGCTAACTCTCTTCCGGTCGCCAACATGGTGGTTAGGCATTGAACCGTTAAGACCTGTGGTGTGTTTATGCTTGTAGCTACGATTTGCAATCGCATTTTTCTCATGTTGGACTGATAGTACATGGTTCCGTCGCCCTGCTACTGAGTGAGTGCGTGGGCAACACTGTGAGCTGTGAAATTCGCGTGGAATGCTTTTACATCTGTCCTGTACAGTGACCTGTATGTTCGGAACAATAGCTACCGGCTGTTGCTGAATTGACTGATTTGCTTTTTTGGTTCACATGTGCATTTTTCAGGAGACTCCTGGGAGTCGGCGCTGAAGCTACGGAGTTCGTGCTTTATGCGACACTTTCAGCGGGTTGTCCTGCAGAAAAAGACCAAGCCATGTGAGAAAACCCGGGTTAATGAGGTCTTTCTGGTGATTACCGAGTCCATCGACGATGAACTGTGGTTTTCGTGGATGACTTTTGTGTTGGCATTCTGGTGGTGGCATTATGCACAGTGTACCTGTACGGGCTGTTGGATTGCCGAGACTCCTGTCTATTCCACTTTTCACATTGGACAGTGGAGAGCATTTTGTATGATATTCACTGGCACAGGAATGGAGCATAATGGGGACAACCCGTTGCCGTGAAGTTGGAACCTCGACTAACTACTAACTAACTAACTCTTGTAGTTCCTTCCATGTCTTTCTCATTCTATTCATCTCTGTTACTAATTTGTTTCTCCATGTGGTCTAAGCTTATATGATTTACCCTGTGGATTCCATAAAGCCTTAAAAGTTATGCTGCTCACACGTTTCCTCAGTGTGTGTTCCATTCAGGGATAGTACCTTTTCTCTTTAACTTTTCCCTAATCTCTTGTTTCACTGGAATTTACTTCTGTTATTTAGCTCCACATTAGTAATTCTGTCATACCACTTTAGTGCTTTTCTGCACAGGTACCAGTTTGTAATTTATTAGTACCATTTTTGTTGTTCTTCATTTTCTTACCCATATAACAGTACTGACATGATGCTAGAGTTACATATTCTAAGTTTGCTACTGGTCTTAACTTCTTTTGACTTCTGTAAAGTTGCCTGTGCTATGAACGCTTCTCTGCTCATGTGTATGCTCATGTTAATGTATCTGTCTGTTGCTCTAATTCTCTACATTGATGCCTAAATATATGATGATTACACATTTTGATGTTTTAACCAAGGATAATCATATCCTTATTTGCCTTGTATATTCCTGTTATCTATTCCTTGTCTCCTTTGAGTGTGGTTAATTTATCTTGCACCTGGATTCAAGTGTGGAGAAGAAGGAAATGACATTTAAAAAAAGTTTAGATCATCAAGCTGTCTGGTTACAGTGTATGGAATTTTGTTTTTGGTAGTAGTTATTGTCTTCATGTTGCGAGTTATAGCCAGTAATAATAGTAGAGGTTACAAAAGGCACGCATGATTCAACCCTGTTTTTACATGAAATGTATCTGTCAGTCCCCCTCCCTACTAAGAACTCTGAATCACATGTCTTTATATATTGCATTTATGATGTTAATGAGCATCTGTAGTATCCCATAGTGGTTCATCAATCACCAAAGATATTCCCTATCAATTATGTCAAAGGTCGTTTCATAAGATCCAGTATCATCATCATCTTCCACTTTTGCTGTCAAGCATCACATGGAGGAGTAGTTGATATTCTAGTGCCCGATGGATTGCACTGGACATTGTCATTCCATGTGATTGTACATCTTTGATGTTGTCAATCCATTTTCTTCTTGATCGTCCTATTGCTCTCGTATCAGATATTCTTTGATGAAGGGCCAGTGCTGGTAGTTGTTGGTGTTGCATTCCAAAGAGGTGGCCAAACCAATTGCTCTTCAGCTTTTCAATATATGTGGCACAAGGTGTTGATCTCACTGTCTGTTAGATAACATCATTTCTTATTCAGTCTTGGATAGTTAAGTTGGCAGCTCTCCTTAAGCATCTCATCTTGCAGGCACTGATTTTGCATAAGTGTGATTTGGATAATGTTCAAGTTTGACATTGGTAGCATAGGGTTGGTGTGAATATGCTGTTTATTATAATCTGTTGCTTTGCAGACATAGGTATATTTGGATGTTTAAGTATGAGTGATAGTTAATATATAAGCACATTTGATTTTTGACATCTGATGTAGATTTCTCTGTCTATTCTGCCAACTTCTTTGATCATACTACCTAGATATTTAAATTCTTTGTTTATTTAAGAGATATGCTATTTATCAGTGTATTTAGTGGACCAGGAGATCTGATCACCTTTATTACTTCAGTTTTTGTTGTATTTATATTCATATTGTATCTGCTTCATGTTGTATCTGCTTCATGTTGATCTGAGAATATTTATATGATTTTGCAATCTTGTTTTCATTGTTGTAATATGGGCACTGATCGTGTGCAAGTAAAAGGTCAATTATTGTTGGTGGATCTGTTGTTTCATCTAAAGTAAAAGGTTCAAAGGTTTCTTAAACAGTTCTGTCAAGGCTTGCTTTTTTGGATATTCTGTTGATGTAGATATTAAATAGCAGGGAGGAGAGCTCACATCCCTGTCTCACTCATGTATTGACTGTGAACATTCCTGATATACCTTCTTGTGTTCTTACTGCACTTTGGCTCGATTAGTACATGGCAGTGGTTTTTTCTAGTAATTGTCCTTGTATCCTGCAGTCTTCAAGCCTGGCCCATCAATTATTAGGAGTGTTAATTTGAAATCCGTTCGTGCGGCACCTCACGTTAATTGCGTACGTTGAACATGATCATGTCATAGTCATGTGATAAGTACTGACCAATGAATAAAAGAGCACATACTTATCGTCCCATGATGCATAGGTTCTGTTTCTAACTGTTGAGAAAATGGCCAGATTGATCCAAAATCCGTCCATAGAAGCTCAAAGAGCGGTGATTCAGTTTCTTTCATTTGAAGGATGTCGACCAGTGGCCATTCATTGAAGAATGCAGGCAGCGTTCAGTAACAAATGTGTGTCGAAGACAACAGTGACAGACTGGGCACACATGTTTCGGAAAGGACGTCAGTTCACAACAGATCTTCGACAGCCAGGTCAAGCGCATATTGTTGCAACAGAAAAAACCATCACCAAAATTGATGCACCAGTACAGATGAACCGTTGTCGAAGCATACGTTCGCTAGCGAAAGAATTTGATGTGTCAATTGGGACAATTCATAAGGTCGTTCGTAAGAAACTGCAATATCGGAAAGTGTGTTCACAGTGGGTACCCCAGATGTTGACCAACCACCAAAAAGAGGAACGCATGGGATGGTGTTTGAGCCACTTCATGCGTTACAGAGTGGAGGGTGATGCATTTCTCTTCCGTATAGTGGCAAGCGATGAATCATGGTGTCACCACTTTGAGCCGAGCAGCAAAAGCAATGGAAGCATGCTGGATCACCAAAAGCCAAAAAAATTCACGTTACAGGTTTTCGCTGGTAGGGTTATGCTTAGCGCATTTTTTTACCATGAAGGGCTACTGTTGGATGACTTTAAAGAACCTGGTGTCAACATAAACTCAACCTACTACTTGGAAACACTACACAAACTGCAAAAAGCCGTCAATAATAAACGACCCGGCATGCTTTCTCACAGTGTGATTTTGTTGCATGATAATACTCGTCCGCATGTTGCAAAGATTGTGCAGGAAGTATTAGTTTGGAAGCAGTGGGAAATTCTTCAACATCCAGCCCATAGTCCTGATTTTTCACCATGTGATTTTCATTTGTTCAGACCTTTAAAAATGCTCTCAAGGGGCAATGATTTCACACAGATGCAGACGTAATGAACGCAATAAACACTTGGTTCAGTGAGCAACCACAATCCTTTTTTGTTGACGACATTCGCCGCCTACCTAAGCAATGGGATGCTTGCCTGAATGCCTACGGTGACTTCATCTGACCAACCCATGGTGCATAATTCATTCAAAATGAATGCTTTGTTTAATTCTACCACACCTGTTAATGTTTCTTTCATGCTTTTGTAATAAATGGAACGGGTTTCAAATGACCCTTATGTATATATATATTTACTCTGTTAAAAGCCTTTTCCTAATCTACAAACACAATATTCTGCTGGTCACCGTATTCGATGGTTTTTTTCACATATTTGTTTTAGTGTGAATAGTGCATCAGTACAACTTTTACCTTTTCTAACACCAAACTGTAAAAATTCAATATGAAATGATGAATTCACATCACAATGAACTCAACTGTTATACATTATGTGGCTAGCTATTCTTACAGGATCTGCTTGATCATCTCTTAGATTTTGTCAGTGGAATGAATATAATCCCAAGCACTAGCATTCTTACACTGCTGTAGTATTTCTTTCTATAACATCTTTGCCAGATCTCCTTCTCTCCAATCTATTGGTACTTTTTCAGTCCACTAGACTCTGCTAAATAATGTGTGTAGCAACTCGGTTGAGGTGCTGTATTGGCTTTAATAACTTCTGGACCAGCAGCTTTCCCTTGCTTCAGGAGTTTTAATTGTTTTTGTAATTGCATCTTGTGATGGTTTCTCACAGTTGATTTCTGGTTTCCCCTATGCAGACTGAACATCTGGGATTTTTTTGTGGCTGGTCCTTTCAGGAGTTATCACAACATTCATTCCAGCTGTTCATTTGTTAGTGTTGGTGAAAACTTTTCTATTTACTCTTCTTGATAAGTCTTGATTAATTATTTGTTTCTATTTTCTTTGTGGTGTAAAGATCTCTGAGATTTTACTTTGTTGCTGCCTTTTCTGTTACTCTTGCCAGATCATATAAATGTTGTCGTCTGTCACCTCTGCTCCTCTTCTGACCTACTCTGTTAGCTTCTGTGTATATTTCATGGGTTTTGTCTTTAACAGTTCTGATTTTGTTACTGTTTACATTTGCTTCCTATTTATTTATTTATTTAGTTACAGTCAATATCTGTACCTTATGTTATTGTTCACTTTACTAAGGACTTTTTAAATTTGATTAATTCCAAATGTTGTTTTACATACATAGACGCATATATATGTACTTACATAGGTGCACACACTCACATATGAACATGCATATGTATATATGTCTTATGACATGTGTAGTCCAAATTGTGTATAAATTCAGTGTCCATAAAATCATGTTTACTGCAGTGCTAATTTGACATGCACATTACGAAATATACTCGTACAATTACTGTGAAAAATGAGTGAGTAGAAGGGCTAGATGTCTGTGTTCTCGATTTGTGACCCTTTGAAATTAAAGATTGTTCATTTGTTTCTTCTCATACTCTTCCCTCTCCTGCTCTGTCATCCTTTTCTTCTTCTTCCTTTTCTTCTTCTTCCTCTTCTTCTTCTTCCTCTTCTTTTTCTTCTTCCTCTTATTCTTCTTCTGTGCCCCTTAGTGCTCCTTTCTCCTCCACAACGATCATTATTTGGTCTTTTTATATACCTAGTTATTTAAAAACTTGTCACTCACCCTGACATCAAATTTCATGGTTCTCTTACTGATTCTCTTACAAGCTGAAATAACTCTTAAAGTGTCAATCATTTTACATTCTAATGCTTTTGTTGTATTTGTTGATAATTCAGGTTTGTGTTTGTAGACATTGGACAATCATTCTACGGATACATATCTCAAGTGTCTGTCTGGAAAACAGTTCTCACCCCTGAAGACCACTACAAAATCTTCAATGACAAACTGGCCATTCCTCAACCAGGCAGCCTTCTTCTAGGATGGACCCAGTATTCCTTTGATAGTTCAGTGAGAAAAACGAAAACCTCCACAGCAGCACGGTCATTTTCCATTTGTGACATTACAGATACTATTGCAAAGATGGGTCTCGATAGTCTCGAGTGTAAAAATAAAAAGTTCACGGGTTAGTTGTTTTCATGATTTATTATTTGCACTATTATTGAGGTGAATCTGATCAAATATAAAATATGATGTATGGTTCTACCAGAACATTATAAACAGATTATTATGTTGCTGTGTTAAGTCTGCAAGTAAAATGTGAATGACTTAAAT
Source organism: Cepaea hortensis (assembly GCA_963921405.1). Lineage (NCBI taxonomy): Eukaryota > Metazoa > Mollusca > Gastropoda > Stylommatophora > Helicidae > Cepaea > Cepaea hortensis. The sequence continues at coordinate 42,431,235 of OY992880.1, read as the reverse complement.
CACAGCCAGCAAAATCGCATGAACAGTTTTGGTACAGGCTTCCAATAAGGTTACTACACTTGTGCATTTGTTCTCTATAGCTCGTTAGCTACAATATACCACTGACACTACTAATTGCTTAGTATAAGCCTTAACTCATCCACATTTGACAAATATTTTTCTTTTGCTTTTTATCTCCCAATGGTGCACAGTCCCTCAACCAACTCACACCAAGCTCCTTGTAGACTTTTGTCATGATTAATTGCTGTTTGCAATTAAAGTGTTCTATGGGTTGAGGTAGCCAGACTCACACCAACCATCCTTTGTCACCTCTTACGACCTGCATGTAGGTCACAATGTTACAATTCTTTACTTCCTTTAAGAACCCCTGAAATACATGGGCATATGTAATATGATACAAATATACTGAAAACTGACAAACTACATCTGAAATTATTGATTCAGATCTGATTGAAACATATGAAGTAACACTGCTGTGGATTTCTTTATTAATTTTAATCCAGTAGTTGTTAATCTTTGTCTTCTGATGGTGGCATAGTAGATTCATTCTACACCAAGTCAGTTGGGCTCAAGTGTTGACTTCTTATTCACAAAGCCATGGCAAACTACTGAATGTAAAATTGCACAATAAATCACAAAAGAGCCTGAAGGGGCTGGATGTGATTGCAATGTCCAGCAAAAGACACAATTTTAGTTGTTAATCACTTAAGGAATGAGAAAGAAATATCAATGCTTCATTTTGAAACACCCAGCCACATGCAGTTTGAGAATAAACATTTCATATGAACTTATTTGTATACTTTAAACACATGTAAATGAAAGTATATTATACCTTTTTAAAGATGTTTCATTAAATATTTTTTAAACATATGTGTTCAGAAAATTTTTGTTTTTTCTGTATATGATATTTACAAAATGTTGCAGATAAAACACCCCCACAAGTAAACTCCTGCATTGAGAGTAAACTAATTACCACTGACTACAGTCAACATCAGTTCAACTCTAGCGTCCTGGGATATGAATTTGCAGATGTTACTGATGGAAAGCTACTGATCCTTGAAAGTAATATTACAAAACTGTTTGTTAATATTTACTATCTAGATACATGTTAAACTTAATCCATTTGATTTTCCAAATATGTTATAAAATAACAAAAACTTTAGAATTTCATGCAACATTGATGCATTTCAAACATAAGCATGTATGATTAACTGATTAATGATTATCATCTCTCATCACATCTCATCTCATCATGTTCCTCTTGTACCTTGCGGTGTCGAGGTGAAGTATAAACATTGTAAGAGTGCCCGCTTCTGGGCTTCATGTATCAATATTCCCGTGGTCTCTGCTATTCCCTGCGTCCATCGTTTACATGGTCGGCCTCTTCCTCTGCTTCCCTCTGGTCTGTACGTCATTGCTTGTTGTGGTATACTGTTAGTTTGTAACCTAGTTGCATGACCAAACCATTTGACTTGCTGCCTTCTAATAAAATCCAGTGTTGCTATAACCCCTACTTTAGTCCTGATTTCTTCATTTCTGATCTGATTTCTTCTTGAAACATTGAGTATTCTTCTCAGGAATCTCATTTCTGTTCTTTTGATTTTTCTTTTCTCTTTTTCTGTCATTGTCCAGGTTTGGCATTGGTAGCATAGAGTTGGTAGGAAGATTGTATTGTAAAGTGCTTTCTTAGTAACTATTGATACTTCATTTCTGATCTGATCTCTTCTTGAAACATTGAGTATTCTTCTCAGGAATCTAATTTCTGTTCTTTTGATTTTTCTTTTCTCTTTTTCTGTCATTGTCCAGGTTTGGCATTGATAGCATAGAGTTGGTAGGAAGATTGTATTGTAAAGTGCTTTCTTAGTAACTATTGATACATATTTGATCTTTAGTATTGGTGCCATTTGTCCAATGAGTTGATTTGCTTTATTGCATCTATTTTCGACCTTCTCTTTTGATTTGCTATTTGATGATATTATACTTCCCAGGTGCTTGAAACTATTTACTTGTTTCAGGGGGATGTTTGTTTAGGTGAATTGTTGTTGTTTTTTCTTCTTTAGTTATAGTCATTACCTCTGTTTTACTTGTGCTAATTTTCATGTTATGTTCCCTACACATTTCGTTTAGACTATTCATGTGGTCTTGTAATTCAGCTTCTGATTTTGCTATTAGTGCTTGGTCGTCCACAAACATGAGTTCTCTAAGGTTGTAATTTGCAGCTGGTTCTTTTTCTGTGTTCTCGTCATGCAGTGTTCTTGCGGTCTCTGTTTGGCTGGTTTCTTTACATATGTTTTCTAAATAGGTTATGAACAAGAAAGGGGACTGGACACAACCTTGTCGTACTCCAGATCTTATTGTGAAGGGTTCTGAGTGTCTACCAGTTGTTCTCACTATGCATTCACTGTTGTTGTATAAACTTCTACATAGGTTTGTTAGATGTGTACTCACTCCATATTGTTTAAGGATTTCCCACAGCTTGTTTCTATCTACTCTATCAAATGCCTTTTCTTGGTCGACAAAGGCTAAGTAGAGTGTTTCATTACATTCGATTGATTTTTCTATAAGTTGTCTAAGAGCAAAAATGACATTTGTGCATTCTTTATTTTTCCTAAATCCAAGTTGTGTTTCACTTAGCTGGGATTCTATAGTAGTTCGTAATCTTTTCTCAAGAATTTTGCAAAATATTTTCTCAGTATGACTCAAAAGGGAAATGCATCTGTATTGTGTGCAGTCTCTTTTGCTGCCTTTGTTTTTCCAAATTAGGATAATTATGGCGTTTCCCCAGTCTCGTGGTGTCTGTTGTTCTATCCAAACATGGTTGAAAAGTCATGCTGCTTTAATTAGTTCATTTGGTATGTCATCTTGTCCCAGTGATTTGTTCAATGGGGCTATTCTGACGGCTTCTATAATTTCTTCTTTCAATGTGTCTGGTTCTAGTTCTTCTGGCATCTGTGTCAGTTTCTTGAATTCCTGTGACATCTGATGGAATGTTGGGAAGTTGTTCAAAGTACTGCTTCCATCTTTTTAGGATTTGTATCTGTTCACTTACTGGTTCTCCATTTTCGCGGTTATTTCAGTTGTGTCAAAGGGTTCTCCTCTGGTTCTCATTACACTTATTATTTTGTAGAAGTTTCTAGTTGCCTCCTTGTAGTTTTTATTTAGGATTTCTCCATATTCCTCATAGTCTTTTTGTTTTTCTGTCTTTACTATTCTATTCACATTTCTTCTCGCTGTTCTATATTCTATGTAATCACATTCCTGTTTGCTCATCAACCACTTTTTATATTTTTCTTTTTTGTCGTTTACAACTTTCTTTACCCCTCTGCGTTCCAGCAACTTATTATATTCTTTATACGTGTTTTGCTTTTTTTCGTGGTTCCACATGTTATTTTTGCAGTATTTGAAATGCTAGATTTGAATATTTCCAATTCTTCTTCCACTATTTTTCTTTCTATAGGTAATTTTACAAAGATTTCAGTCAGTTCCTTCTCATAATTTTTCCTCACTGCCTCGTCTTTGAGGTTTTTTAAGTTTACTGATTCACATGGCATGTATTTTTCTGGTCTTTGCTTTTTTCTTCTGTTATTTCTTATTGTGGCAATTACTGCTTTGTGGTCTTTATTTATACTTAAGTTGGGCACTGCCCTTGCATCTAATATATTTCTCTTTCTGTTATTTCTTGTTAATATAAAATCAGTTTAGCTTTTGGTATCTAGATCGTTCTATTTATACCAGGTGTATATTTGTGAATCTTTGTGTTTATAGAATGTGTTTGTTATATAGAGGTGGTGTTGGCTGCATAGCTCTATCAGTCTACTTCCGTTATCATCTTTTTCATTATGATGGCCTCCAAATGTTCCAAGATGCTTTTCTATGTTATGTTTTTCTATTATGTCCTAGTCTTGTATTGAAGTCTCCCATAACTATTATGTTGTCCTGCTTCTCTATTTTATTTAGCACATCGTGGATGTCTTCGTAGAACTCCTCGCATTCTTGCTCATTTTTGTTAGTAATACATGGTGCGTAACATATGTTGTAATTGTTTGTTCTTTTATTCTCATTGTTATTATTCTTTCTGATATATGTTTTATTTCTAGTATTCCTCTTGCTAGCTGTGGTTCAATGACTATTCCCACACTGTGTCTTGCTCTTTCTTGCTGTTCCACTAGTAGTCAAACATGTAACTATGGTGGATCTCCTTGCATCCTTCCCCCTTTATTCTGGTGTCCGCTATTCCTATCAATCAAATTTTCTTCTCTTACATTGTTTATATAAGTTCTTCTTCTTTACTATTAAAACTGCAGACGTTCATTGTGTCTATTATTTTAATCGCTGACCTATCTCATAGTCCATTAACAATGCCAGGTCTATATCCATTTGGGTCAGTCCATTTATACTTCTTAGTTTTTCTACGAGCAGTACGAGGATCTGTTTTGTCAGGCCAGTCGCAGGTTTAGGAAAAGGATCTGACCTTAGGGAGTCCGTCCCCTATGGGGAGCCATAGCCTCGTTAGCCCATGACGTTGCGGCCATGATTTCCCAGCCTACACCATGTGGAGGTGGGGTTGACATGTGCAGTCTGCGGGTCATCAGCAGGCTACTAATTTTTATTTATAACCTTTCATGGGAGAGGCTCGCTGATCCTAACTCTGCTGGCTGCAGGGCCAGGCGCATTCCACACCTTGTAGACCCAGCGAAGGGCAATGACAATTGGTTTTGAATTAATAAAAGCGCTCTTTCCACTAGAGTCAGAGACTGGTAAGCATTGCCCCAGTTATCCAAGTAGGATCGTGTAATGATTATTAATTATATAATGAGCAAGGAAATAAACTCCCACACACTCAGTGTTATGGAATATGCATATACTACTAACACTGCTAAGAAGTGACTTCACTTAACTATGGACATACCTACATTTATTTAGTCTACCTCGGTAAGTACCATGTAAGTACAAGAAATAAACTACTCTACCTCATGTCTTGAAGCATATAGGGTATGTGGTGCTAGTCTCATATTTGTAAAGACCAACTGGCAATCAAAGGATGATGTGGTCAGGATCATGATGGCCACCTTTACTTCCATTTATATTTCTTGGTACCCATTTTAGGCTTGGTAGGCTTGGAAGCCCAGATACATTAAAAAACATCTGCCACAAAGGGAATTTGAATGGATGACCACAAGGTTGCTGGACACACATGTTAACAACTGCACTACCACAGTTCTTCACGTATCATTCACTGACATTTATTTGGTTTGATGAATCAGTTGTTAAGTCAGACAATCACAATTTATATTTACTAAGAATACACAATTTGTGTTGTTTGTTTCTTACAATAAAACAGGCCAGTTGTTTTCCTACGGTGCCTATGATATTGCTGTCTCAGCAGAGGATTCGGCGGGAAATATTGGAGTATGTATGACAAGGGCTTATATTACTCGTAAGTGCTAACAAGACCTTAATAATTGTAATGTGTTCAATGTATTGAATGTTTCAATGTAAAATATATTTATGCTTCGTTTATAAATGTCACATAGCCATACATTTATATTGCACTAGCCATTTATATTAATACTGTTATTTGTGAATACTTGTCTGTATAGAATGCATTAACAATCTTGTCACTTTCTGTCTTTCTATCCCAAGGAGTATACTTTAAGATAATGAATGTCTTCTTCAGTCTCAGATCAGATCTCTGTTATTGTCCCGATTATTTCATTTGACAAAACTATCTAGATATTTATCTCGTTGTCTATCTCTTCTCTCATTCCCTGTCAAGTTTGCAAGTTTTAAATGTGTAAAATTTTCTCTCAAAAATCATGATTGTCCGCATCTAGTTTTTCTAATAAATTTACAGTTTTTATCTACTTCTTGAAAAATTGGCGCATCTGATTTTTATGTTAATTCACGACATTCTTTGCTATTCCCTCCAAAACTGCATCTCTGTTGCTATCAAATGTATCTGTCTGCTTTCTTACATGCTTACAACATTACATACATTGTATACCACTTGAAGACTTGTTTTCACTGCCAGTGACAACTTTTTATTAAGATGTTTTTCATCTTGCGAAAGGCTACTTTAGCCATGGTGATTCTTTTTCTAATAACTACAGGGCATCATTCATCCAGTATTCTGATTGTTTCAAGATAGTTTATGTGATTCAACTACTTTCCCCATTTACATTTATGTTGCTGTGTGGCATTTCTTTCTTCTTGGAAATGACCATAATTTATATTGTCTTAAAAATTTAGACTTACTTATTCATTTTCTACAGTATCACTGTCTGCTAAATTTTCAACATCCTTTATCATCAGTGTATCTTATATTGTTAATGTTGTATCCTCCACCGATGATACCTCTCATGTCTTTTATAATTTTCATATTTTCTTTGCATAGGGAAACACATTCTGGAAATATTACACATCCCTTTCATACACTGCACTTGGCATTCTGATAATGGCCTAATTCATTATCAGTTGTTTTTTTTCTGGCAGTATATTGTTTTCTATATATGCTGTTTAAAAGATAAGATCCATACCATGAGTTTAGAGATCGTTACGCATTTTTATCATGTTATTGTGTTATACTCAATCAAAAACTCTTGTGTAGATGCTACTGATCATTAAAACTTACTTCTGGTCATCAGTGTTTGACAGTGTCAGCCTCACATGCCAATATGTCTCCTTTATTTTAAAGTTACACATGTAACAACACACAGTGTGCATCTCTTAATGTACCGTAATTATGTCTATCATGTAGTAATTTGTATACTTCTTCTTCTTCTTCTTCTTATTCTTATTCTTCTTATTCTTCTTCTTCAGCATTCCGAGCCATTGAGGTTCTTTGCTGCAGATACAAGCCGTCTCCGTTCGTCTTTCTGGTGGGCCTTCTCTTGCCAGTCATTGATTCCAAGTGCTTGTAGATCTGTATGTATATTATCTCTCCACCGACTTCTTGGTCTACCTCGGGGTCTATGGTCATTAATTTCTTGAGTGTAAGCGAGTTTTGTTTCCCTATTATCTTCCATTCTTTCTATATGCCCCAGCCATTGCAGCCTATTAGCCTTCATGATACCAGTGATTAGCGGGGACTTAAACAGATCATAAATGTCTTTGTTGCTTCTTCTTTTCCACTTTCCACTTTGTGTATCCCTAATGGGCCCAAAGATGCGTCTTAAGACTTTGTTCTCAAAGTTTTGTAACAAGGCTTCGTCTCCTTTAGTTGTACTACAGGTTTCAGAGCCATACAGCACAACTGGTCTGATCAGTGTTTTGTAAATTGTGATCTTGGTGTTACGAGATAGCACATTTGATTTTAGCAGATGTTGTAGTGCATAGTATATCTTATTTCCAGAGTTGATTCTAGCTTGTATTTCTTCCCTTATTATGTTAGAGCAGTTGAAGATTGTACCCATGTGTTTGTATGTTTCCGTTCTCTTAATGGTCATATTATCTATTATATGGTCATACATACATACATACATACATACATACATACATACATACATACATACATACATACATACATACATACATACATACATATATATATATATATATATCCATCCATCCATCATGTGCCATGCCAATAAGCGTGGGCGGTCATGTTTCACCATCTCACTCGATCACCAGAGTTGTGGATCCGCTCTGCGTTCCTGTCTCGACCATGCCATGTGGCCAATCCATCCAGGTATTCACTTCTCGGTCTTCCCCTTGGTCTCTTCCCTTCGATCTTGCCAGTTGTCACCAAGTTCTCCACGTCACTTCTTCTCATAACATGCCAAAAAATTTTGACTGTCTACATCTAATAACTCTAATCAGTTTACGATCTTCATTTGTCTCTTGAAGGACTTGCTCGTTGGTTTTTCTGTCCGTCCATGGTATTCTTTGCATTTTCCTCAGAAACCACATTTCCACAGCCATCAGCTGTTTTTCAGCTTAACTGCTTATTGTCCACGCTTCACATCCATACAAAAGCACAGGTTCTATGTAGCACCTCAACACTCTTTTTCTCATTTCAATTGATATCTTTTAATTTGTCAGTATGTTTTTCATCTTGCAAAAGGCTACCTTCACAATGGCAATTCTTGTTCTAATCTCTTCAAGGCATCTTCCATCAGATGTTATGACTGTGCTGAGATAACAGTATCGATCCACTTGTTTAAGAATATACCTATCTACTCGTATATCACATTGTTGTATTTCCTTCTTCCCAGTGACGACCATAATCTGTGTCTTATTAATATTCAGTTCTAACCCTAGTTGTTCACTGTGTGCAACAACCGCATCTACTAAATTTTGCAGGTCCTGTTCACTGTCTGCAATCAAGACTGTATCATCTGCATATCTAATGTTATTGATGTATCATCCCCCAATGTTGATTCCTTCTATATCTACTATATTTCTGAATATATTTTCACTGTACAGGGAAAAAAGATCTGGAGACATTACACATCCCTGTCTCACACCTCTTTTAATAGGCTGATATTGACCTACATCGTTATCAATTCTGATGGCAGCTTGTTGTTTCCAATATATGTTTTTTTTAAGTCTAAGGTCTTTTCCATCAGTTTGTAGATCTTCAAGCATCCTTATCATGTTGACATGTCTCACTTTATCGAAAGCCTTTGTGTAGTCAATAAAGCAAAGATATAGATCTTTGTTTACTTCTATAGAACGTTCAATTACTGTTCTCAGTATATACATAGCATTTACTGTGCCCTTGCCTTCTACAAACCCACATTGTTCTCCTATTTCGGGTTGTATTTTCTTCCTAACTCTTTGCATGATAATTCTCAGCAGAATCTTCGTTATGTGGCTCATTATACTAATTGTTCTATGTTGATCACATTCCATGGCTCCTGATTTCTTCGGGATTGCAATAAATATAGAATTACATAATTCAGGAGGTATATCTCCAGTATCGTATATTGTGTTCAGCAGACTTGGTCTATTCCATATTCTTCTAAGGCATTGATCATTTCTACTGTGATGTTATCCGTACCTGGGGTCTTGCCAGTTTTCATATGGTTAAGAGCATTCTGAACGTCTATCTTCAAAATTGATGGTCCTTCATTATTATTCCGATGATCATATTGTTCTTCTCTTGTAGCATCATAAAGGTCTTTCACATAATCTGACCACGCATGTAAAATCTTATCTTATTCTATTATGATTTTGCCTTCTTTGGTTTCTAGGCAACCTGTTGATGTGTGTGTACTTTTGTTAGTGATGTCATTAATTCTTTTGTGCATTAATTTGGTATTCCAGGTCTTGTGTTGGTGTTCAATTTCCTTGCAATTTTCCTCAAGCCATGTTTCTTTTGTCTCTTTGCATAGCTTCCTAATTTTCCTATGAATCTCTTTGTATTTTTTCTTGTTATTTTTGTTATTTCTTCTTACTTCCATGAGTTTTAAGATGTCTTCCGTCGTCCATTTCTTGCGTCCTATTATCTTTATTTCTGGGATGGTTGTTTCTGCAGCTTGGTTGACTGATTTCTTTAACATTTCTCATTGGTCACTGACGTCTTGAAATAATATTTCCAAATCGGACAATGCATCGAATCTGTTTTTTACCTCTACGTTGAATTTATCTTTTATTTCCTCACTCTTCAGTGCTTGTAGATCAAATGTTGTGTTTCTTGGTGAATATTTGACTTTCTTTAATTTTATATGTAAATTGCTTAAGATTAATCTATGGTCGCTGTAGCAGTCTGCGCTTGGTATAGTTTTTGCAACTTTTAAGGCATTTCAAAATCTTCTGTTGATGAGGATGTAATCAATCTGATTTCTAATCTTATGATCAGGACTCCTCCATGTCCATAATCTGCTTGGGTGCTGTTGAAACCAGGTGTTTCCAATAATCAAATCTTGCTCTTTTGCCCACTGTACTAGTGTGCAACTCTTTCATTCTGTTCCCCTAGTCCAGACTTGCCTACTTTGCATCCGTCCTGTTGATTTCCAACTTTGGCATTCAAGTCACCCATTATGATAGTTACTTCAGAATTCTTGCATTTCTTGAAGGCTTTCTCCAAATCACTATAAAATTCATCAATGTTGTCATCACTACTGTCTGCTGTTGGTGCATAAACTTGTATGACATTGACATCAAAAGGTCTTCCACTCAACTTCACCAGTAACACTCTGTCTGATACAGTCCAATATCCTTTGATTGATTTTGCTCTCTCTGTATCCATTATAATTGCTACTCCTCGCTGTTGTTTCTCTCCACCAGAATAGATTATTCTATATTCCTCAGATGTCATAATGCCCATTCCTGTCCATCTGGTCTCACATACACCTAACAGGTTAATATTTAATCTTCTCATTTCATTCTTAATGTTATCAAATTTCCCATCCCCACTCATAGTTCTTACATTCCAAGTTCCTACTTTCAATGTTGATATTCTTTTGCACCCAGTCACCTGATGACGGTCTGGGGTGATATTCCTCTATAATTTTCACATTGCAACTTGCTTCCTTTCTTAAAGATTGGTATCAATAATGACTCTTTCCAGTCATGGGGTATTTATTCTACCCTCCTGATTTTTATTATTATTTCGTATAGCTTTAGATGTAATGCATGGCCGCCTGCCTTTATAAATTCAGCAGCAATTCCATCAGCCCCAGTTGCTTTATTGTTTTTAAGTCGTGTTATTACAAATAGGATTTCTTCAAAAACAGGTTCTTCAATTTGTGGTTCACATGTTAGAACCGCTTTCTGTAGGAAAGTGTTATTTGGACTTTCCATGTGTTGCACATTTCCTCATTGGTATTTATCATATTCCCATTTTTGTCTTTTAAACTATGTGTTGTGTTGGTGCCTCGTTTCATTGACTTCAGTTCTTTAAAAAAACTTTCTGGAATTTGTAGTAATTTATAGTAATTTACATAGTAATTTGTATACACTTTTCATAATTATTAATACATTTCTAATGATACACTATTCTTTCTGTGGGAATTACTTGTAAATAAATTTTATTTGTGCCTTACAAGTAAATTACATAACTTTAATTTTTGGTATTTTATTGCTTTAGTTACTTAATTTTTTTTATTATTATTTAAATTTATGAAGACATTTAATCTTCTTCTTTAAACAAAAAAATCATTTTTTTCTAAATTCACATACAGCAAATAGATGCAGTGACACGGAACCATCACCAGTTAATCTTGCAAAATGCCCTGCTAACTCAAATGGAAACAGAGTAACTTGCCCAAATAATATGTTGCCTAGTATTCCGACACCAAACTTTGTCTCATGTAGCAGCCTGTTGACTTATAATCTTGATGATCTTTATGAGAAACCTGACAAAATTGTTTGTGGAGGTAAGTTATTCATACTTAAGGATGAACTTAATTTAATTTCAATTTCATATTCGTTCCGATCATGAAACCCAAAACGGCGGCTTGACTATATAAATATCTTTGTAGAGCAAGCCTTGTATCCTCGCTAGTGTAGTCGTAAACATTCCGCCTGTCACGCGGGAGGCCGGGGTTCTGTTCCCAGCTGGGCATTTTGTTTTTTTAAATTTTTCACAAAATTATTAGGTGATATAATAGAAACTATTAAACATTACAAACTAAAATATTATATAGAACTAAGAAACTGGAAGTTTGTGAATAAAGTGTGCTCTGTGGATCGTTGAAAGTTGCCGACTGCCGGGGAGCGCATCCCACAGAGGCAGCGGAATGATCGGAATCAATGAATCCAATAGATGTCTTTGTTTAATGTGAACTTTAATTGCCATATAAAATATTGCCCCTGAATCAGCATAGTTTCATTGCTAAACTTGCTCAAATTGTGGTTGAAAAAGAGATCTTCTGCGAAGATGTGACTTTGTGAATTGGAAACCCATGGGTCATGATGGTCGCCGCATATTGATTGCGCTACACTTTTCAACACCAAAACGTGCGATTTAACCTACTAAAGTTAAAGAGAACACAAGTTTAAAGATTATTAATAATTTACTTGTATACTTGTACTATTTTGTAATAATTTAACATGACGAAACATATTTTTGAAGTCAGTTTTCATATGACTGTTTGAGACAATCTCGCACGCACACACACGTAGACCCGCTGGAGGAGGTAATCGGACACACTGGAGAGTTCCACTTAACGGGTGAATAGCATGAGAAATCACAACTCGTCTCACTTTCACAAAATTGTGAACATCTTCACTTATAAGTGACATACAGGCATCATTGTGGTACCATCAGATTTTGAATTTCAAGGCCTATCTACTGTGACCGTCTCATTAGTAAATACTCAAATTAAAATTGTCATAGGACTGCCTACAACCAGTATGTCAGTGGAATGATTATGTCAATTCTTAAATCAAAGAATTACAATAAAATCACTTAAGGTAATATTTCAGTTTAATGTTTTATTACTTTTAGGTTTTTTTTAGTTTTTTTTAGATGGAGGCAGTATTTCGAACAACTTCTCAATATCCCATCTGATGCTACAGGAATCCAAGAAACCTTCATGGATGCCATCGAAGAACTAAAATCAGACATACTGAAAGAAGAAATCAGAGAAGCCATCAGATCAGCCCCACTGAATAAATCACCAGGACATGACGAAGAACTAAATGAACTAATTAAAGCAGCAAGAGAAGTAGGAACAGAATGGCTACATAGACTAATCATGTTTTGGTAGAACAGCAGACAGTGAGTGAGTCTACACACAATACAGAGGCATTTCCCTTTTGAGTCATACTGGAAAAATATTATGCAAAACTATCAAGAAAAGACAACTATCTAAAGGAAACACAACTTGGATTTAGGAAAGACAAAGAATGCATACATACCATCTTTGCTTTTAGATATCTGATAGAAAAACCAATAAAATTTAATGAAAGACTCTTCTTTGTCTTTATCGACTAAGAAAAGGCATTTGATATAGAGTAGATAGAAACAAGCTATGGGAAATACTTGGAAGAGTACACATCTAACAAACTTATGTAGAAGCTTATATAACAGTGAATTCATGGTAAGAACAAATGGAGGAACACAGAACCCTTCACCATAATATCCGGAGTACGACAAGGTTGTATCCTCTCCCTTCTCTAATTCATAACTTATATAGACAGCATATGTAAAGAAACCAGCCTAACAGAGACTGCAACAACACCTCATGAAGAACAGAATACAGAAGAAGAACCTACAGCAAATTACACCATTAAAGAACTTCTTATTGCAGACGATCAAGCACTAACTGCAAAATCAGAAGCAGAACTACAAGTTCACATAAATAGTCTAAACAAAACATAACACGAAAATTAGCATTAGTAAAACAGTGGTAATGACTATAACAAAAGAAGATAAAAATAACAAAAGATTTATCTAAAATAACACCTCTTGAATCAAGTAAAGAGCTTCTAGTACTTAGAGAGTATAATATTATCAAATGGCAAATCAGAAGACGAGATCATAAATAGATGCAATAATGGAAACCAACTCATTGGATAAATGGCACCAATACTAAAGAACAAACACATATCAGTAATTATTAAAATAAAACACTCTACAACACAATCTTCCTATCAACTCTATGCTAACTATGCCAAACCTGGACAATGACAAAAAAAGGGAAAAGAAATATTACAACAAAGGAAATGAGATTCCTGAGTAGAATACTCAATGTATCAAGAAGAGAGAAAATTAGAAATGATGAAATCATGACTAAAGTGGTGGTTATAGCAGAGTAAGATTTCATTAGAAAACAGCAAGTTAAATGGTTTGGCCACATAACTAGGCTGCCAACTAACAGTATACCACAACAAGTAGGGATGTACAGACCAAATGGAACCAGAAGAAAAGGCTGACCATATATGATGGACAAAGGTAATAACAGAGTCCATTGGGAATCTCGATATATGAAGCCCATAAATGGACACTCTCCTACTGTTTTTGCTTCACCTCAACATCACAAGGTACAAGAGGAACGAGATGAGATGAATACTTTTTTTCTTAATTCATATACTGCAACATATGTTTAGAAAATTATGTCCTACAAAATCATTGTGACTATGTTCAGTCATAGAGTCTATCAAAGGTGAACATGTTTTAAAGAAGCATTCTTTTTCTCATAAATGGATGAAGCTTAATGCTAATGGCAAAGTCTATGAAATAAAAAGTTGCATAAGTATACTGTTTTTGTTGAGTAATCAATGGTAAAGTGAATGGAATACAGAGTTCTTCTTCATTCATTCAAAATGTTTGTTTTGGATGTAATTGCATTGAACCTGTTTACATCAGAGCTGCGGTATTTGTGCCTTTCGGCCAACATATTCAACTTCTTCAAGCATTATTTGACCAGGTTACTTCCTGGGATACAGAGTTCTGAAAGTTATATTGTTGCTGCATTATAACTAATAGTAAAAGTGAATGGATTGCCGAGTCTGAAAGTTTGCTGGTTGAGTTTCATATCTTCCTTATTTTTATTTGTTCCTTCTTTTTGTCACCTTGTAACTCAGTATTAAAGAACTAGAAATGTGAGTGGTGACATGAAATGCCTCACGTTTTGCAACGTGAAGAGTTCTAAAAGTGCTTTGCTTGTCATATTCATTTTTGTTTTTTGCTAAATTTATAAATGATCCTTTATCAGATCTTGCAACATATTTGGAAATTGCTTCTGAAAAGGCACACAGTCACATAAATGCTATCTTCTGATAAATTAGTAGAATTTGATCAATAGCTTATTATTTTGTGCTACCTAAACATGTATATGCACAAGCATACATATATGCAGACACCTTCATGTACACACACACATGCATGTGCACGCACATATATATATACACACACACACAGAGAAATAGTTGTTGATGTTTGTAAGGTAACACATCTTACCTGCCTTGTCTCTTTTTTTTTTCCAGATAAAAAACCAATGTCTGTAACTGTGAATATACAGCTGTTATACTCATTAATAATAAGTTGTGATGGTGATGTGATATCAGAAACTAATGAGCGCCTGAAATCTGTAGTAGAGACTCTGGATAAAAGTTGGGTGGGTTTGTGCAGTGACAAAGACTGTAGCAGTGTGATCGTTAATGGAAAGTGTCGCGGGTACTATGTGGATGCTTACATACAGATCAGTGGTTTAAAGTGAGTGCATACATAATTCCATAATTAATGAAATGATTTTAATTATTAATTATACATAATACTTGAGTTATAAAGTATTACTTTGTATATAATCTTTTTGCCAATAGAGGTGGTGAAGAGATGAGTTTTTAATATTAAGCCAATTCTGGAATATATGGAAGCAAGTCATGAATAATTAGCAGACACGCAAGAAATTGTGTGAAAGCTGTGGAGATGTGATTTTATAGAATAATGATGAGAATACCGTGGATTGATAGAAAGAGTAATGAAGATATCTTTAAAAAAGTTGACCCACAAAAATAAATGTTTACTCATATCAGAAGAAGCCAGTCCACATTCTTTGCATGTATCATGAGAAGGGAAAGGCTAAAGTATGTCATCACAATTGGAAGGTTGGAGGAGGAGAAGAGAGGTAGGGGGAGAGCAAGAGAGAAGATGCTGGATGGTCTGAAATCATGGAGGAATTTCTGTATCAGAAATGATTGGCAGCACAAGAAACAGAAGGCTGTGGACAGACATGATAACCAACGTGACACAGCATGGAGAAGAATATTATGTTTGCAATCATCCCAATAAGAATCAACAAAGTGTTCAGTCAAATTAGTATTGGTGATCTGATTTTTCTCTAGCAAAAATTACATACAAAAGCATCTTCTGTGCATGACCAGTGAAAAAAAAGCTGAAATATTCTAAAAGTTGGTAACTTTCAGTTACATACTGTTATCCTAATGGATAATTCATTAATCAAATATGTATGGTACAGGTATAGTTAGTTAATTGCATATCCTTTACAAAACGTTAGTGGCGCTGTGGTGTAAGGGTTACAAATGCAATTTTCAATCCCACTCTTCGCGTTTGAAACAATTTGGGCAATTTGGAAGCAGATTGCTTTGTGCTAGTTTCATACAGGTATGAGTGCTGGTCATTCAGAAAGTAATGGCAAAGTACTGTATGTAAACTTACCAAGAAATCACAAACAGCCAAAAAATACTGGAGTTGACTGCGACGACCTATAAAGGATATGCAGGTAACTTCTTTTTGGCTGAGCTCTTAGTGTCATCACATGTTTAATAATAATATGTTTCAATAAATGCTTGATCACTATATTTAAATCTCCCCCGATGGTGTTTACACCTTGTCGTGGTGGGGAAGCTTGAGTTTCTCAATGACCCTAAGAGCTATGCCGGCGGTAGCGTAGCTACCAGCAGGGCCTCCCAAGCCGGACAGGTCAAAGGGTAGAGAACAGATAAAGAGAAACACCCTGGTCCTCCAGGTTGGGGGTTGAAGAGTGGGGTTGACATCCCCACCTTTGTAAAAACTACTTTGTTACAAAACTGATACATAAGCCTCGAATTCGGACTGACTTATTTGGGCAACGACCTCGGAACGTTAAAGGACTCTTGAGATTTGGAACATGGAATGTACCGACACTATATCATGCTGGAGCGGCTGAAGAACTAAACTGGGAGCTGGTTGAATATCAAATGGATATAACAGCAATTCAAGAAATAAGGTGGCCAGGAGAGGGTACTTTAGAGCAAAATGGAATGATTGTAATATATGGAGGAAACACCCAAAAATAAACACGAATTAGGAACAGGTTTTGTCATCAAAAAAGAGTTATGGGGGGACGTTAAAGCTGTTAATGACAGAATTAGTAAATTATGAATAAAAGGTAAATAGAAAAATATAACGATGATTAATGTACATGCACCTACTGAAGAGAAAGAAGATGACATTAAAGAAGACTTTAATAATGATTTGGAAGATGTCATAGAAGAAACCCCCAAACAGGATATCCTGATTGTGCTGGGAGACTTCAATGCAAAAATAGGTAGAGAGCAAACTCATAAAGAAGTGGCCGATATGGAAAGCCTACATACAACTTCAAATGATAATGGATGGAGAGTCATCAACCTGGCAGAAGCCAAAGGACTGCAGATTAGCAGTACCAGACTACAAAGAAAGGATATACACAAACAAATTTGGAAATCGTGTGACAAGAGAACCTATAATCAAATAGATAACATTTTAATTAACAATGGAAATACATCAAACATACAACAAGTTAGAAGTTATAGAGGAGCTGAGTGCCACAGCGACCACTTCCTCGTTGGAGCAAAATTTAAAATAAAACTTAAGAGAGCTTCCTATACTAAATTACACAGATTACACCTAACAGAGAAAAACTACAAGAAATTACAGTCAAAGAGAAATTTACAGATGAAATAAAATGTAAACTTGAAACTCTGCAAAACCCTTTGGAGGAAAGCGTTGACCAAACTTGGTTGAACATCAAGAATACAATTCAATCTACCGCAGAAAATGTCTCAGTGTGTTAACCAGGCATAGAAAGAACAGACGGTTCAATCAAAAATGTGAAGAAGCAGTCATTAGGAAAAAGAATGCCATACATTTATGGTTAAATGACATCAACAACATCCAAAAGGAAGAGCAATATAGAAATGAAAGTAAAGAGGCTACAAAAATAGTTGGACAGCAAAAGCGAGAATATATGAGTAATATAATCAAAGATATGGAAACTAATCACCAGAAAAACGAATCCAAAAGGTTTTTTTAAAGAACTGAAGTCAATGAAACGAGGGCACCAACACAACACATATGGTTTAAAAGACAAAAATGGGAATATGATAAATACCAATGAGGAAATGTGTAACACATGTAAAGAATATTTTGTTGAATTACTAAATTGTGAAGCTCCATATAACACTTTCCCACAGGAAGAGGTTCTAACGTGTGAACCACAAATTGAAGAACTTGCATTTGAAGAAATCTTATATGTAATCACACAACTTACAAACAATAAGGCAACAGGGCTGATGGAATTGCTGCTGAATTTATAAAGGCAGGTGGCCATGCATTACATCTAAAGCTATACGAACTAACAATACAAATCTGGAGGACAGAAGAATTACCCCATGACTGGAAAGAGTCATTATTGATACCTATCTTAAAGAAAGCAGACAAGTTCCAATGTGAAAATTATAGAGGAATATCACTACTGTCCACAAGCTATAAGATACTATCCGCAGTATTACTAAATAGACTAAAACCATATTCAGAAGACATATTAGGTGACTACCAGGTGGGTTTTAGACAAAACAGATCAACAATAGATCAGATATTTATCTTACGACAAATAGCCAAGAAAAATTGGGAATTTAAAAGAGATCTCCATAACATTTTTGTGGATTTTAAAAAGGCTTATGATAGTGTCCATAGGAATAGTCTATGGAATGCTATGCAGGAATTTTGAATATCAAGGAAGTTAATCAACATGACCAGACTATGCATGGAAGATACTTACAATATAGTAACATATAAAGGCAGGAAATCGGACCCTTTCCAAATAACATCTGGCTTGAAACAGGGTGATGCACTATCGCCGCTACTCTTCAATCTGGCTCTAGAGAAAGTTGTAAGGAAGGTAAAGGAGGAATGTGATATTGGAGGTACATCCAAGCTGCTTGGTTATGCAGATGATATAGATATTATAGGGGAAAATGAACAAAAGACATTGGAAATATTGACTCACTTAAAGGAAAAAGCCCAACAGATGGGGCTGGTTATCAACCAAGATAAGACATAATATATGGCAATTTCAAGAGAAGGAATGGCTAAAAACTCTGGCCACATACAAATAGATGATATGACCATTAAAAGAACGGAAACATACAATCTTCAACTGCTCCAACATCATAAGGGAAGAAATACAAACTAGAATCAATTCTGGAAATAGTATATACTATGCACTACAACATCTACTAAAATCAAATGTGCTATCTAGTAACACCAAAATCACAATATACAAAATACTGATCAGATCACTTGTGCTGTATGGCTCTGAAACCTGGAGTACAACAAAAGGAGACGAAGCCTTGTTACAAACCTTTGAGAACAAAGTTTTAAGACGCATCTTTGGACCCATTAGGGGTACACAAAGTGGAGAGTGGAAAAGAAGAAGTAACAAAAACATTTATGATCTGTTTAAGTCCCCACTGGTATCATGAAGGCTAATAGACTACAATGGCTGGGGCATATAGAAAGAATGGAAGACAATAGGGAAACAAAACTCGCTTACACTCAGGAAATAAATGACCGTAGACCCCGAGGTAGACCAAGAAAACGGTGGAGAGATAATATATATACAGACCTACAAGCACTTGGAATCTACGACTGGCAAGAGAAGGTCAACCAGAGAGACAAATGGAGACGGATTGTATCTGCAGCAAAGAACCTCAATGGCTCGGAATGCTGAAGAAGAAGAAGAACTATATTTAATGGTTATGAGGTTTAACTGTGGGACATGAACAACAAGCAAACGAACTTAGAAACATCAAATGGCAGTAGAAATGTGGTTTCCCAGGAAAATGCATAGAATACCAAGGAAAAACAGAAAAGTCAAGGAGGCAGTCCTTCAAGAAACAAATAACAACCATTAATTGATTAGAAAAATCAGACATAGTCAAGTTATATTTTGCACTGTTATGAGGATAAATAAATTTGAAAACCTAATGAAAACGGAGATATGGTTCCTGAGACGAATGTTGTGAATTCTTTAGTTTGCTAGAGTAACTAACAATGTTTGTCTGAAAGAGGCTAATGAGGCTAGAACATTATATACAACAAAAAGAAAGAGACAAACAACTTTCTTTCGTGATGTGATAAGATGAGAGACATTGGAGAACATCGTGACAACTGGAAAGATTGCGGGGAAGAGAGGTAGAGGCAGACCTAGAGAAATTTTGCTGGATGGACTAAGATTGTGATATGGAGGAATATCATCAGCAGAGTTGATCCAGAACACTAAAGACTGAGATCTCTGGAGAGACATGAATGCCCATGCCATCTGGGAGGGCACTTGATGATGATAAATGGAAACTGGGAAACTTGATTTGATGAGTTAAAATCAGAAACATTACAGCAAAAGTGTACAATCTGAGTTCTATACAGTCATATGTTTACTTTAATCTTGTCTTATTATTATTTCACAGTGCATCTCAGAGTTCACCCAGCAATCCAAAAGTGACAGTTCTGGAGTTCTTGAAAAATTGTGTTGCAAACAAAACTGTCTTTGATATTTCAGTTAGTAGCCTGTTTTGCTTTTAAGATTGGAAGGTCTTTGTTTTATTAGTGTGGTCATGGTTATATTTTAATGTGTTGAGTCATAGTTATAATTATTTATTAGTATATTTCATTGTTTTTTAGGCGCTCACTCACTTTGAACCCAAGCATAGTCCATACACACTACTCTTAGTAGTGCTGGACAGAATTTTGCGTATGGATTAGCTTTAGCTATTAACACTGTCCCTCGCCTATCAGGCAAACCCACTCTGACTTCAGAAGTACTTGTAATTTACGTCCCCTCCACAAGAATGATAGGTCAACATTTTAGTCCAACTGTCTGGTGTAGGGGTTGAACTCCTTAACTAGGTATCAGCACACCAAATGTTTAAGAACACGCCTTCTTATCCATTTTGCCATGCTGACCTACGTATATTTAATTGTAATTACGAGGGGAGTCAATAAGTAAGTCACAAATGGCTGTGGAAAAATAACTAAATATGATAACTTGAAACCAGTTTATTTTTATAGATACATTGTCCCTTTATTTCTCAACATAATTTCCACCAACATTGATGCACTTATCCCATCGTTTTATCAGTCCTCCCAAACCAGCAGCATAGAACTGCATGCTCTGTTGTCTAAACCACATTTTCACTTCACATTCAACTTCGGCGTCATTCGCGAAGTGTATCAGTGTTTATGCAGACACAGGTTTGTCTCGTAAAGTGGTGCATAGCTGGGTAGAAAACGTTACGAGGGAGAGTCAATAAGTATATCACACAGTTCTGTGGGACAGCAGGTCAATGAGAACAGGGCATGCTTTTCTATGTAGCGGGTTTGGGAGGGCTGATAAAACGATGGGATAAGTGCATAAATGTTGGTGGGAATTATGTTGAAAAATAAAGGGACAATGTATTATAAAAATAAACTGGTTTCAAGTTGTTACCATATTTAGTTATTTTTCTAGTCATTTGTTGCTTACTTATTAACTTACCCGTGTATAATGGAAATTTATTCAGCACATTTAAGTATCTACAGTTGAAAATGATTTCATATTATAATTAAAGTTAAATTAAAGATATATATTTACTTATTAAATTATATATGCTATTTTCTTAGTTGTATAAGGTACAAGTCAGTGTAGTCCCATACCAGATATTGCCATTAAGATGTGAAATGTTAGGCTTTCAGATATTCTAGGCCATGACATGGTAGGCCAGGGTGCCTGTTCCCTCCTTCATCATCTTTCCTTAACAGACAATTCCCCCAAAATTCCCAACATTATCTGGAACTCTTTTTATAAGACCGCATTAACCCCAGGGCTGTAGTGGGTTGCAAATAATAATCCTACCTCTGTTTGGGATTGAACCAGGACCATTGTCTTGGTAAGCTAGTGCACAAAGCACTGCAACACTGTGGCTCCAAGTATAATGTGCCCAAAGAAATTAGTAATTTATTTCTTATTTTGATAAATCTGAAAAAGTGATTAATGTTTCCATGCTTGCCTATCATTTTATATTGTCAGGCAGAATATATTTGGTCACAAATCTGCTGGTTTATCTCATGATTGATTGTCTATGGTATAAATAAAGTTAGTTGCATATCCTTTACAGGACGTAACAGTCAACCCCAGCATTTTTTGGCTGTTCATGATTCCTGGGCAAGTTTATGTTCAGTAGTTTGCCAATCAGATGGAAGATTTACAACAGAGATTAAGAGCAGAATAGGGCAATCAAAAGCTGCATTTAAGAAAATGAAGAGTATCTTATGCAATAAGATGCCCACTAAATGTAAGAAATAGTGTGCTTAAATGCTATGTAGAACCAGTTTTTCTGTATGGCAGTGAATCTTGAATGTAAATGAACAAATTAAGAAGAAATTAGAAGCTACAGAGATGTGGTTCCTGAAACAAATGTTGCAAGTTCCTTGGACTGCCAGAGTAACCAACAACAACTGCCTGAAACAGGCTAATGAAACTAGAACATTATATGCAACAATAAGAAAGAGACATCTTTCTTCGGTCATGTGATGAGAAGAGAGGCATAGAAGAACATCATGACAACTGGAAAGATCGAGGGGAAGAGAGACAGACCAAGGCAAATGATGCTGGATGGTTTGAGACGGTGGCATGAAGGAATATCAGCGGCAGAGTTGATCCAGAAAACCAAAGGCCGAGAGCCATGAACGCCTACGCCAGCTGGCAGGGCACTTGATGGTGATGATGATGAGTTTGCCATTGCTTTCTGTATGACCAGCACCCATACTATTTCATAAAAAACCAGCGTAAGTCGGTCTGTTGCCAAATCACCCACACATGTGTTTTGAACATGGATATGCAGGATTATGAACTGCACCCATAACCCCTATGCCACAGATAGTGCATAAATTATTATAATAGACTGCAATATACATGATATGATAATGAAAAGCCCTGATATGAAAATACGCAACCAAATTGACTACATACTTATTAATAAAAGATTTAGAAATGCATTAATTAATGTAAAGACAATGCCTGGTGCTGATGGTAATAGTGATCATGTACCACTATGTGGACAAATAAAAGTAAGATTAAAGAGAGGGAAAAAAATGGTTAAGAACTTGAGACTTAATAAAGATGGTCTGAAAGTAGATAAAGAAATTCAAGAACAATTCAGAGTGACTGTGAAAAATAGGTACAATGCAATAGCTAAAATACAGAGTATAAACGAACAATGGGAAATGTTAAGAGACCCCATTCATTAAACTAGCAAACAAATATTACTGGAGAGAAGCCAAAAGGCTAAGAAAAAATGGACAAATGAAGAAATCTTAATGCTGATGGACAAAAGGAAACAGAATAAAAATGACAAACAAGAGTATGCTAAGATAAATAAAGAAATAAGAGATAAATGTGTGAAGGCAAAAGAAAGTTGATTAAACGAGCAATGCAAAAACAAATTGAATTAAATTCCATCAAAGATCTAAAAAGTATGCACAGACAAATCAGTGAGCTCACAGGAAGAAAAATAAGAATAAATATAGGGTGTTTGAAATCAAAAACAGGAAAGATATTATTGGAGGAAGGTGCTATAATGAAGAGGTGGAATGAGTATATAAGAGAATTATATAATGGAGAAAAGGAAGAATTAATAGAAGAAGGTAACTCAGAAGGCCCACCAATTCTAAAAGAAGAAGTCGCTGACGTTATGAAACGTATGAAGAAATAAAAAACAGCTGGGCCAGATGAAATCACGGTAGAAGAATTAGAAGTATTGGGAGAGTTTGGGGTAGATATATTAACCAAAATGCTGAATAATATTTACAACAGTAGATATTTACCGAGTGATATGCTGAAGTATGTATTTATAGAAATACTAAAGAGACCAGGAGCAATTGAATGTGAAGATTTTTGTACAATTAACCTCATAAACCATGTCACTAAGCTTCTTCTCAGAATTATAATGAGAAGCATAAAAAATAAAATAAAAATGGAAAATAGTGAAGAACAGTATGGTTTTGTGGAAGGAAAGGGTACAAACAATGCAATATATATATTATGAACACTAATAGAAAGGTCAATAGAGAAACAGAAAGACATATATTTATGCTTCATAGATTATACTAAGGCATTTGATAAAGTAAAACATGATGAGCTGATTAAAATGTTGGAAGATATCAACATTGATGGGAAAGATTTGAGAATAATAAAGAATATATACTGGAACCAAGTAGCAGCAATTAAAATGGGAAATAAAGAGGATAGTTATGAACAGATAAAGATAGGAGTATGACAGGAGTGTGTCTTGTCACCTGATCTCTTCTCCCTATATAACGAAGTAATAATGAGAGAGATCAAAGAGAAGCCAGGAATACTAGTTGGAGGTTATAATATAAATAATATACGCTATGCAGATGACACAGTATTGTTGGCGGATAATGCAACAGACCTACAACAATTGTTGGACATTGTAGTAACAGAGAGTGCACAGAAAGGACTCTCCTTGAATATCAAGAAAACAGTAACAATGGTGATATCAAAGAAAATGGGGACACCAAAATGTGACATAGAAATAAAAGGGGAATAGTCAACCAAGTGGATAATTTTAAATACCTAGGGGCACTTATAACATCGGATGGAAGATGTACAACAGAGATTAAGAGCAGAATAGGGCAGGCAAAAGCCGCATTTCAGAAAATGAAGAGTATCTTAAGCAATAAGTCGCTATCAATGAATGTAAGAAAGAGAGTGCTAAAATGCTATATATAACCAGTTTTGCTGTATAGCAGCAAATCTTGGAATGTAAATGAACAAATTAGGAAGAACTTAGAAGCAACAGAGATGTGGTTTTTAAGACGAATGTTGCGAATTCGTTGGACTGCCAGAGTAACTAACAATGATTGCCTGAAAGAGGCTAATGAAACTAGAACACTATATACAACAATAAGAAAGAGACAAACAGCTTTCTTTGGTCATGTGATGAGAAGAGAGGCATTGGAGAACATCATGACAACTGGAAAGATCGAGGGGAAGAAATTCAGAGGCAGATGAAGAGAAATGATGATGGACGGATTGTGACGGTGGCATGGAGGAATATCATCAGCAGAGTTGATCCAGAAAACCAAAGACCGAGATCTGTGGAGAGCCATGAATGCCTACACCAGCTGGCAGGGCACTTGATGATGATGATGATGATGAATATGCAGAACTAAATATTTACTAACAGAATCTTTACTCAAATATTCATTCCTCGATTGAAATTTATTAACTTTCATTGGTATTTCAAGACTGATGTAAGGCATGTTCAGCAATTCTTGCTGGTATCCCATAATTTTCCCTTTGAGGATTGGGTTTGTGTCTGTTGACAATGAAAACCCCAGGTCTAGTCTCCACCAGTCTATATATGCTGTACTGAATCATGACCTAGTTACATTCTAACATACCTCTCCACAGTATCCAGTACCAGCCTTGCACACCCTGCTGGTTCTGAGCTTGATGGAGGGGAGGAGAACTCTGCAACGTAGTTCCCACAGATATGTACATCAGTAATGGATGAGGAGAAATGTCTCTATACCACCTCACTCCGAAAGATACAAGCCCTTTTCAGAGCCCAGATGACATGAAAGCCAGTGCATAAGATTTAAGAGGTTTTTATTTAAGAGTTAAGAGATTTGTTCACATTGAACAACAATCCACAAATGTGACTGAGTTCAGTTTAAGTAACAATTATTGTGCCATTTAATATGTTAAACACTTTTCTTCTGTGCGGATATTTGTTGTTGTTAAAGCTGTTGTTCAATTCTGTGCTTCCTGTTTTTGTTTTCAGGAAGTAGCTATTGCACATCTCGAAGATGAGACAAATGTATTTCAGGTTCCATCATGCGGCAGAGGATATTCTCTCTCTGGAATTTATTGTGGTAAAAAATTGTCTTGCATTTCTTGTCAGGTTTTAGACATACGAATAAGAACATAATGTAGACATTATAGTCTTATAAATGCAATGAATGTTTTCACAAAAGTTACTTAAATAATTTCACATACCATTTATTGAGATGTTTACAAGAAAAATAGTAAATCGTTTTTATTTTACATTTATAACAATAACATCATAATGTAGCAGGTTCTTTGCAGAATGTCACTCTCACCTTGGTCAGCCATAAAAGTTCTTGAACCTTTGCCTGTTCTCCTACCTGAGGCATTTCCATGCTCGAAATGTCTTCAAAGTCCAGTGTCCTTCATTGTTTTTCTTCCAGAATCCTTGACTTCCATCACTGCTTTTTCCACATCACTGTGATGTTTAATATGGCCAGAGTATTTCAGCTTCTAAGACATAATGCTGTTTATATGCCAATATACTTATGTGTACAGATCTTGTAGAATGTCATTATTTCTCTTCTTTTTAGTCAACAGCATTCTTGGAACTTTTCTGTAACTTTTAAGTTTTAAAGCACATATTTCCCTCTTTAGTGATTGCAAAATGATCCATGACTCACATCCATTTGTTGCCACAACAACAATGCACATTCTGAAACATTTTACCTTTAATTTGTTGGCTGATATTGTGCCTTGGGCTTGTAATGCTGTTTGTTTAACCTCTGCATTGTGTCATGAATTGGCCGCCTTAACATCCCAGAATATTTTTCTCGGTCTCCAAATTTGAGAGGCCAAATTGAGAAAGAATGAATTAATCACGCTACTCCAAGGTTATCTAGTCGTGAGGTAAGATTATTCACAAAAAGCCTCTAGCCAGGACGTAAGCTTGCAGATGGCAAGTAAAATGGGATACTTGAGATGGACACAACTAGATAATTTAAATTAGTCTACACCTTGGAAAACTGCTGACCCAGACGGGCTATGACACCACACAGACACATTGGCACCTTCTCGTCCAGGTAGACCCTGGCTGAATCAACAATGAACTGGGCCAGTGGTTGAATAAAGGCAATTAACGCCAGATGGAGATAATAGCCCCAGGGCGGTACACAAGCCCCGTCCACTCGGACTGGCAGACTCTGCAAGGTGTGAAATCACTGATAAGACTGTGAAACTGATCTGGGGCTGGCAACGCAAAACCATCCAGGTGTGACACTATGGTGAGGGTTAGTGGTTAAAAGAATTTTTATGACTGGACAGACTTGGAGTTAATTGCAATCACTGTCAGGAGGAGATAAGAAGAATTTATGACGGGAATGCCAAAGAGATAATAGTGTCTCAGACACTGTCTGCTAGACTCAGCTTAAATAAGGGTCTCTAGCCTGTTTTAGGTTAGATTAAGTTTGACTTCAGAACAGGTGAGAAGAGAGAGTAAATGTAGATTTCTTAGTAACTAAGTATTTTAGGTGTATGTACTGAATTCCAGTCTATATCTGATCTAGGTTATTGCAAGAACTATCATTGTCATAGATTACTTGAGTGTTCTTTCTAAGTTCTGCGTTCAATATCATATTGCTTTAAAGTGTTATTCTTCTGAGAAATAGAGCCTTATGTGAGACAGATCTTGTCTGGGTAGACTTTTAGGTGTCTTGGTAGATGCTTGTCATTTCTTTGTACACTATCCGAGTTGCTTTTTGGTATGTGCATTTGTTGTACAGAATATAGTCAACTGACTATTTATTTAATTCTTACAACAGCAGTAACTAAGTGTGATTAAACCGGGCAGCTCAGCAAATATAGCTGGTCTGTGTGGTAACTTCAATTAGACCTGTTGTATATCTCATTTTGTAGCTATACAATATTAGTACTCATTAATAATGACTGATGCTATTATGTGAGTATCATTATATGTCCATCTTGAAGTAATATAATGTTTACGGATGTTGGATGTATGTATGTGTAATTTCATAAACTAACTAGTGCATTATGCTATGATGTTAAAGTATCATAATATGTCTAGTTTAATCAATATGTTTATGTGTATTGGATGTTTGATATATTGATTTGTCATATGCAAACCTGCCAATATGGAGTGTTATGCTATTGTCTGCGCATTGGCACATGGGCCAATGATTGTGTTGGAAGCAGAGGTGTAATGGTACAGACATTACCCACAATTGGTAGTATAGGGTATATGGTGCTAAACTTTCTCAGTGTATTGTGGGCGTGCGTCCACGGTAATGCATGGAAACCTGGCACAGCTACTGGTCACGGCTTGCAAGCCCGGATGATCAGGCATTGTTATAATACCCTTACCGACCCTGTGAGCTGCTAAACTAACTTTGGACGGAGCGGCTGTACGACACAGAATTTCTGTATTAGCGACATGGACATGGGGCGGCAGAAATGTAATCATTACAGGCGTGTGAGACCATTGAAAAGCCCGTCCCAGACTAAAGACAGTAGGGAGAAGGAGGAGGGTGAACGCAGTCGAGCTGAAAGATAAACTTGGCCAGACTGGTCATTGGATATGTTTGTGTTATATGTTTTAATTAGGATTGCGCTGATGTAGAACTGATATAACACATTCTTGACTTTCTTTCAAGCTCTCACAAGGAGCCCTATGTTATAGATCTCAAGACTAGAGACTACTGACTAGGAGTGTCAGGACTGACAGGATCTCAGAATACCGGCAAGCTGTTCTTTTCTTTTGTTGAGTCTACTGGAGAGTGGGGATCTGGACCACAGTTCCAGATAGATGAAGTAACAAGTAAAGTTACGTAATGTTTCTCATCACAATATGTTATATGATTTTATCATCCTCATATTGACAATCATCCAATGTCTATGATTAGTAAATAAATGTTGTAGTCTTGTAACTCATAGTTCTGTCATTATATTTTTTCCAATTGTGCATACGTATTGTTGTGTACATTGGTGGGGGTTCACTTACACACCAAGGAAAGGAGCAGTCAGGGAGAAAACCTGTACTGAGATAATCGTCTATACTAATATAGTTAGACTTAAAACACCTATCTTAAGCTAACCTTCTCTTTCCTATACCTTGGCGAATATTCAGCACAGTTCATTTCATTTTGTAACGAGCCACTTAGAGCTGTACGTTGGATATTCAGGGCTTAATCTGTAGTTCAGCCATATAGATTTTGCCCCTAGTCAGTTTCTGACTATCTGGGGTTGCTCGCCAGTGAATAAGATTTTCATCTAGCCGGTGGGGCACCCCGACTTATGACAGATTGGTGTCTCGTCTCCGGGATTTAATTTTAACCCAATCCTACGGATTGGGCTTCTCGTACGGTATTTGAATTCGGACTTCTCGCTTTCAATAGACTCCGGTACTAGACCCTAGACATACGATTTTAAAAGTTAACTCTTGTAATCTTCAGTCATCAAAATAGACTATCATCAAATGTAGCTACTTTTAGTTGAGGAAGTTTCAGAGTACATATATAACTTTTCAAAAGTATAACAGATAAGAACTTATGAGAACTACCTCATCTATCATTTATTGATAAGTATTTTAATTCTTATCATTTAGTGTATCATTCATCATTTAATGATAACTGATCACTTTAATCATATTTACATTGATGTGTTTGATGATTTAACTGCTTGATTGATTTGCCATTTTATGCTACTTATGCCATTTTCATTATGACATGTATGCAGTGCATTTTAATATTTATTTAGGTAAATATTAGTATTGATTACTGTGTAGTATATCTCTCACACTTACTTCACTGCGGTCGCCAGAAACTACTTGAATATTACTTTCAGTTGTCTTTCATTGCTGAGGCTAAACTCTACACATTGGTTTAGGTTCTTCTGTCATTGGTTCACTCTTGTCTTTTTAGCTTAGCTCTGAGTTTGATAGATACATAGGAGCTTACCTGAATTTAGCCATTAGCAAATATGGACTCACCTTCCCAGGATCTAGATTATCTGAAGGCGCGCACAGATTACTTAGAGTCCACGAGAAGGTTAGGCATAATAGAGGGCTTAACAGGAGAACAATTAGAAACATACATCAGAGACGAGATGAAAGAGTGGGACATGGCAGAGGAACAGATGAATAAAACAATTGATGAGTTATTTGAAGCAAAAGAGCGTAGCAAAACTGAAGAAGCAGAGATTAATAAACAGCATATGGAAGTAGTCAATGCAGAGAAGCTAACCTTTCTAGCGGAACATAAGGTAGGAGATATGGATGCTCACCCAACCAGGAAGGAAGGGACATCTTTGCCAACCACCGCGGAATCAGAGTTAGTGGACCGGGAACTACAAGTTCTCATTCGACCCAGTCCTAAACGGAAAAGAGGGAAGAAAAAACGTGCCAGGGGCATTTCAAGCAGTCACAAACGTGATAACTGTTTGCACCACGGAAATTGTGGTTTAACTGTACAGGACCTTCAGGGAAACCACTTAACTTCTACGAGGAATGAATCTCGAGAGAAAGAGGAACTGAAGACAACCTTTAAAGAGGTCGCAGGCGGAGACCTAGCGTATTCTCACATTCCCTTCTGTTCACAGAATCACGAAGTGGAATTACATCTGACTGAAATAGGGAGGATGGAAGTAACTGAATCCCAGGTGAAGTTCATTACTGCAATGCGGGAAGAATCACCAATTATCAGTTCAGATAATTTAACTGGTCCGCCAGTACAAGACTCCCAGGAATCTCATTTTACTTCAACGAGAGGTGAAACTCAAGAGGAAGATGACCTGAGGACATCTTTTAAGGAGTTCGGAGATCGAAAGGTAACCGACTTTATTATTCCCTTCAGCTCAGGAGAGGGTGAAGTGGGATTAAATTTGACTGACAGTGGGATGAAGGAAGACCCGGAACCCCTTGTGATCTTTGAGGCTGCAGCTCAGGACAAGACACTAGATCTCAGTTCAAATCATTTACCTAGTGTGATGGATTGTGTAGACACCAGCCTATCACAGGATGTACCTCAACTGGACTTAGCCCATGAAAGCATGACCAGAGAGGAACATCCAGACCAGGAAACATTTCCAGTTGTTATCTCACAGTATACCAGTTCGGAGACTCAGGAAACACAGGGAATTGTTAGGAGCCAGAATATGGACTCTGATATTGTGCAGACAACATTGTCTGTAGTTGCTAAAGAAGAAAATTCTTTGCACAAGATGGAGGAAGAAACGCCTATCATCTCATTAGCTGAAGTTATCAGGGAATTCCAGCAACAGGGACCTGAAGTAACAGAAGTCAAGAGTGGTTTGGAATCAACACTCTTAGGACTCAATCTACCCTTCAGTCAGGTCGATTTGATAGGAGTAGATCAGCTATTTGTGGATACTTTATTCAAAAGTAACACCACTTTATCGCCCTGGAGTAACTATGTTATTTCTCAAGGCTGGACAACTTGGCACACTAAATTTCCAATTTCTAGCATGGTTTTGACACGAAACTCTACTGCAGAGAAACTCAGCCCGTTAACTGATTATCAGGGGAAGAAACCGCGACACCGAGGAGGGAAAATTGTTACGCCCAACTTTGAAGGAGGAAAGCGCCAGTTGAATTTACATCATGGGACCATGATGTGTAACATTATTCCTTTCAAAAGGAAGATATTGATGAATCTGTTAAGGATCTATAATGGATGGAGGAATATCACGGAGACAAGCTTTGCTGTAGCCAGCTTATGCAAGACCTCACTACGGGTACATCCTCGGCTGAAAGGAGTAAATCACGTGAGTGAATGGTGTAAAACAATTGCTGCCCAGAGGCGTAGAAGAATCCCGTTGATTGTGATCTTTCCCAGAGGGGTAAAATTACAACCTCCTGACCATTACCGGATTTTACCAATCTATTGCATGGAATCCCGGCCTAAAACCAGGTACAAGGACCTATCCAAAGTATCATGGGAGTATGGAAATGGAACGTCTTTATGCAGATGCAGGACAACCCATTGCCACAAGGAATATTGGAAACCTTTAGGCAGATACAGAACGGAGAGTGCTTAGGCATTATTCTGGGATGTACGGCGTGCTTTGACAAAAGATTTCTGGCAGAAACTTTTTTTTTAAGGGGAAAGCTCTGTCACGAATTGGCCGCCTTAACATCCCAGAATATTTTTCTCGGTCTCCAAATTTGAGAGGCCAAATTGAGAAAGAATGAATTAATCACGCTACTCCAAGGTTATCTAGTCGTGAGGTAAGATTATTCACAAAAAGCCTCTAGCCAGGACGTAAGCTTGCAGATGGCAAGTAAAATGGGATACTTGAGATGGACACAACTAGATAATTTAAATTAGTCTACACCTTGGAAAACTGCTGACCCAGACGGGCTATGACACCACACAGACACATTGGCACCTTCTCGTCCAGGTAGACCCTGGCTGAATCAACAATGAACTGGGCCAGTGGTTGAATAAAGGCAATTAACGCCAGATGGAGATAATAGCCCCAGGGCGGTACACAAGCCCCGTCCACTCGGACTGGCAGACTCTGCAAGGTGTGAAATCACTGATAAGACTGTGAAACTGATCTGGGGCTGGCAACGCAAAACCATCCAGGTGTGACACTATGGTGAGGGTTAGTGGTTAAAAGAATTTTTATGACTGGACAGACTTGGAGTTAATTGCAATCACTGTCAGGAGGAGATAAGAAGAATTTATGACGGGAATGCCAAAGAGATAATAGTGTCTCAGACACTGTCTGCTAGACTCAGCTTAAATAAGGGTCCCTAGCCTGTTTTAGGTTAGATTAAGTTTGACTTCAGAACAGGTGAGAAGAGAGAGTAAATGTAGATTTCTTAGTAACTAAGTATTTTAGGTGTATGTATTGAATTCCAGTCTATATCTGATCTAGGTTATTGCAAGAACTATCATTGTCATAGATTACTTGAGTGTTCTTTCTAAGTTCTGCGTTCAATATCATATTGCTTTAAAGTGTTATTCTTCTGAGAAATAGAGCCTTATGTGAGACAGATCTTGTCTGGGTAGACTTTTAGGTGTCTTGGTAGATGCTTGTCATTTCTTTGTACACTATCCGAGTTGCTTTTTGGTATGTGCATTTGTTGTACAGAATATAGTCAACTGACTATTTATTTAATTCTTACAACAGCAGTAACTAAGTGTGATTAAACCGGGCAGCTCAGCAAATATAGCTGGTCTGTGTGGTAACTTCAATTAGACCTGTTGTATATCTCATTTTGTAGCTATACAATATTAGTACTCATTAATAATGACTGATGCTATTATGTGAGTATCATTATATGTCCATCTTGAAGTAATATAATGTTTACGGATGTTGGATGTATGTATGTGTAATTTCATAAACTAACTAGTGCATTATGCTATGATGTTAAAGTATCATAATATGTCTAGTTTAATCAATATGTTTATGTGTATTGGATGTTTGATATATTGATTTGTCATATGCAAACCTGCCAATATGGAGTGTTATGCTATTGTCTGCGCATTGGCACATGGGCCAATGATTATGTTGGAAGCAGAGGTGTAATGGTACAGACATTACCCACAATTGGTAGTATAGGGTATATGGTGCTAAACTTTCTCAGTGTATTGTGGGCGTGCGTCCACGGTAATGCATGGAAACCTGGCACAGCTACTGGTCACGGCTTGCAAGCCCGGATGATCAGGCATTGTTATAATACCCTTACCGACCCTGTGAGCTGCTAAACTAACTTTGGACGGAGCGGCTGTACGACACAGAATTTCTGTATTAGCGACATGGACATGGGGCGGCAGAAATGTAATCATTACAGGCGTGTGAGACCATTGAAAAGCCCGTCCCAGACTAAAGACAGTAGGGAGAAGGAGGAGGGTGAACGCAGTCGAGCTGAAAGATAAACTTGGCCAGACTGGTCATTGGATATGTTTGTGTTATATGTTTTAATTAGGATTGCGCTGATGTAGAACTGATATAACACATTCTTGACGTTCTTTCAAGCTCTCACAAGGAGCCCTATGTTATAGATCTCAAGACTAGAGACTACTGACTAGGAGTGTCAGGACTGACAGGATCTCAGAATACCGGCAAGCTGTTCTTTTCTTTTGTTGAGTCTACTGGAGAGTGGGGATCTGGACCACAGTTCCAGATAGATGAAGTAACAAGTAAAGTTACGTAATGTTTCTCATCACAATATGTTATATGATTTTATCATCCTCATATTGACAATCATCCAATGTCTATGATTAGTAAATAAATGTTGTAGTCTTGTAACTCATAGTTCTGTCATTATATTTTTTCCAATTGTGCATACGTATTGTTGTGTACATTGGTGGGGGTTCACTTACACACCAAGGAAAGGAGCAGTCAGGGAGAAAACCTGTACTGAGATAGTCGTCTATACTAATATAGTTAGACTTAAAACACCTATCTTAAGCTAACCTTCTCTTTCCTATACCTTGGCGAATATTCAGCACAGTTCATTTCATTTTGTAACGAGCCACTTAGAGCTGTACGTTGGATATTCAGGGCTTAATCTGTAGTTCAGCCATATAGATTTTGCCCCTAGTCAGTTTCTGACTATCTGGGGTTGCTCGCCAGTGAATAAGATTTTCATCTAGCCGGTGGGGCACCCCGACTTATGACACATTGACACAGCCAGTCTTCATCTGATTTCTTCTGAACAGTTCCCAGAAACAAATTTTCATTTTAACATTGTCTCTTGACAAACATGATTAGCTCTTCTATTCCATCAAACTTGTCACTGATCTAACCATTTTCGACATTTCTCAACAGTTAACATTGTTTGCATAGATGTTAGACATGAGGAATACAACCGTTTTCAGCTGCAATGTTGTGTGTCACTGGATGAATATTGACCAGATTTTTCACATCCATATGGCCATGATAATGTCTTCAGTTTTTAGAATTGTTTACATTGCCAGGGTAAGTGGATCTGTGTGCTCTTGCTAACAGCAAGTAGCACCCCAGAGGTAGCCACATATTCCCATGAATACATGATCCCCAGAGCTTCATTTACCACACTTTAGTGTGTTTCCCTATCCTCTACCTCGTGGAAGTGCAGCTGGGATTTCTTCTTTCAACAAATTATAAAACATGATGGCTTTTCTCACTCTCCTGTAATTTTAGAAAGTAATAATAATAAAAATAATTAGTGAAAATATTCATAATTTAAAAAAATCTTTTTTTTTTCCATCATGCGAACCCACTATGACTTCAGAGATACGTATAATTTAAATCCCCAAGTCAACATTTTAGTCCAAGTGACCAGAGTAAGGGTTGAAACCACTACCTTGGCATCAGCACACCGATCGTTTAAGAACAAGCGCTCTTATCCATTTGGCCATGCTGATCTGTATAATTATAAATATAATAAAAGATTTTTTTGAAAAGATTTATTTAATAAACATTGTCATTGTAAAATAGTTATAATGATATTAAGAAAACAAATTCTAATGAATGCTGCACTTTTTTGTATTTATATAGCCCAATGTGGCCCAGGTTCATACTATGATGATGGAGAAATGAAGTGCAAATTGTGTGAACTTAACACATACAGTGACCAGCCTGGCAGAATTGACTGTACAGCCTGCCCACCAAACAAAGTCACACTTCAGAGGGGAAGTTCCAGTATTTCTGACTGCAAAGGTGAGACAGAAAGGATAACTACAGTGTATAACTAAAATAACTACAATTCATGTGAAAAGTTCTTAAAAGCTTAATATATGTTTGTCTTTATGCTTTCTGTGTTCTTATATTATTAAAACAACATGTAAAGTTGTATAATTTTAAACATTGAGAACAATCAAATATGTCCATTATTTATTTATTAAAACATTAATGTTGATATTTAAAGTCATTTTTGTGATGTGCAATCAATAAGATAAAATATTTGCCAATTAACCTGGTTATTGTTTATCTTCTCACAGAAAAATGCCAGTTTGGCCATATGCTTAGTCTCACAACAGGTACATGTATACCTTGCCCAAAGAATTTTTACCAAGACCGAGAAGGAAAGAGTTATTGCTTCCCTTGCCCACCTGCTACAGGAACTGAGAATAATGGAACCACAAGTCAAGTTGACTGCATAGTTTATTAGCATATTTCATTTCAAAAGCATAAACCACATTTACCATCCTCAACACAAATTTCAACTTCTTCCTTCTGAGGTGCCTGGTTGGAACAGGTATCAACGATCACGACTCCACATTCCTCACGACATTTTGATAACGTTATTGTTGCTTATTCTATTATTTCTTGTCCAGCTATTCAAGCTTGTCACGTGCATCTTTCCTGTCTTCTTTTGCCTAATATTTTCCCGGTTTTGATAAGTGATCATGTAGCACTCACAACTCTCAATAGCTCATACATTTTTTTTCTCAGACCATGGTATTCTCAACAATCTTCTTGAAAACCAGTTTCTTCAACTATCGAGACAATATAAATTGAAAAAAACTAGTATGTGTCAATCCTGCAGAACAACAACAAGCACAGACACATGTACATGCCTTTGTTACGCGGGCCTGGTGAATAGAAATCACAGTAGGAAAATGGACTGAAAACATAAAGAATATAATAACAATAAAATAGTGTTAAGGAAATATATATGAATTAAAACAGTACATACACATTCAGCGTTTTGATCCTAATGACCTTCTTCAGAAGCAACACAAATAGGGCTAATGGAACAATTATTATGGTAGATAACATACAAAATATAAATAAGGAATGTTAAAAGACGTGTTCAACTTCCAAGTACAGGAAAAGTGTTCACAAGGTACTTAAGAGTCCACTGCCTTTAATGATATCTGTCTAGGGGAAGCAAACATGCATAGGTACATAGAGTCCACTCTCTTGGATGAAATCTGTCTAGGGCACTGTGTCAAACTGAAGGTCCGAGGACCACATCCGGCCTGCCGTACAATCATATCAGGCCAGAGAGGTCTCAACTTACATACAAATATAAACGGCCCAAGAGAGAATTTTAGGCAAAATTATTTTCTTATGGTCACGATATAAAGTGCAAATCAAATTTCCTAATTAGCAGCCTTCCGAATGATAGGCTACCTGAGAGCTTTCTCGCTTCAATCAGCATAAGCGAAAATAAAACTTGTGAAGTGAGTTAGTGTTCATCGTTATAGTTACCTAGCAATGTTCAGATGCTCGTTTTGGATTGGAGCATAAAAAATTAAAGTAGTGTAATGCCTGGATATTACATCACCTTTTCCCATATGACTAACCTGATATCAATCAAGCGTCTGTTGGTAGATGCACCATCTTTCTTTTACTGATATTGGCAGTACACTTGTGTGTCTAATTTGTGGAGATAATGTGGCTATGATCAAAGAATATAATCTGAGATGGCACTACGAGACTAAACATCAATAAAAGTTAAACAGCCTGAATGCAGAGCAGAAGCTACAAAATGTAGAAGAATTGAAGAGGCATCTAATATCACAGCAGATGTTTTTCACCAAAGCAAAATCTGCTGCTGCAGTCAAAGCAAGTTTTATTGAGTCAGAGGAAATCGCAAAATCAGGCCGACCATTTACAGAAGGAGAGTTTCTGAAGTGCTGCATGATGAAAGTGTGTGACGTCTTGTATTCAGACAAAAAGCAGATGTTTGCAAAGGTAAGCCTTAGCAGAAATATGGTTGTTGATTGGGTTTGTGAGATAGCCACTGATGTGAAAACACAGCTGATCAAAAAAGGCAAAGACATTTTTGCATTCTCCCTTTCTGTCGATGAAAGTAATGACATGACTGACACTGCACTGCTCACCATCTTCATCCGTGGAGTGGACTCCTGTTTGAATGTTACAGAAGAAATATTGGACATGAAATCCATGCATGGGACAACGACAGGAAAAGACATTTTTGACAACGGATGTCAAAGTTTAACAAACATGAACCTGCCTTGGGACAAACTCGTTGGACTGACAACAGATGGAGCACCGGCGATGTGTGGCGAAAAAAGGGGACTAGTTGGAAGGATGCGGTTAAAGATGCAGGAGAACTGTACTGGTGAATTGATAGCATATCACTGTATCATACACCAAGGATTGCTGTGTGGTAAAGTCCTCAACATGGAAGATGTAATGAACATTGTAACACAAACCGTCAACTTTATCAGAAATCATATTAATGTTTATAAAAGGTTTAATTTTTGGCTTATTGAATGTTTACCCTGTCCGGTCTGCAACCTTACGTGTGATTTGAGTTTTGGCCCACTGAGCGATTGAATTTGACACCCTTGGTCTAGGGGAAGCAATCACACACAGGTACAATATCTCAATATCTTATACTTTGTTGTTTTTCTCAGACCATGGTATTCTCAACATTCTTCTTGAAAATCAGTTTTTTCAACTATCGAGACAATATGCTTGCTTGCTTGTGTTCGTTGGCTTGAGCTCCAACGCGAAGTCCTGTATGTCGGATGAAGGCATCCTGTTGTCCAACATCAGTGTGATGTCATACAGGACCTGAGTTTTGCGTGAGTATCCGTTGTCCCATGTCTGGCTTATTGGTGTGCAGACTGGTGGTTCCTCGCCGTACAGGCAGACACTCTCCAACTTCGGAGGAATCGGCGATCCTACTGACTTTAGCCAGGACCCCGAAGGGACCTGTTGCCCAGGACGCTCGACGAGGACGCGTCAATAGGTTTTGGCCAGTATATAACCCGGCCCTGGTGCCTTGGAAACACCTCTGCGTCCCTCGAGACAATATAAATTGAAACAAACTAGTATTTGTCAATCCTGCAGAACAACAACAAGCACAGACACATGTACATGCCTTAGTTACACAGACCAGATAAACAGAAATTACAGTAGGAAAATGGACTGAAAACATAAAGAATATTAATAAAAATAAACTAGTGTTAAGGAAATATATAATGAATGAATTAAAACAGTACATACAAATTCGGCGTTTTGATCCCAATGACTATCTTCAGGAGCAACACAAATAGGGCTAATGGAACAGTTATTATGGTAGATAACATACAAAATATAAATAAGGAATCTTAAAATACATGTGTGCAACATCCGAGTACAGGAAAGGTGTTCAGTTGTTCAAGTGTTTACATAGAAAATTAGGAAGCACGAAGTCAAAATATGAGATTTGTATGTTGTGGTTTAAATTATTTATTACAGATTTCTTTATTATTATTTCTTTATTATTATTGTTAGTTTTTAATTTTGTTGTCAATTTTCCCCACTGTGATTTCTGTTCATCTGGCATGAGTTCCTAAGGTATGAACAGGTATCTGTGCTTGTTGGTTTTTCCCCAGGATCAACACATATCTGTTTGTTTAAATTTACATTGTCATATCATGCTGAAATCATGATTTTTCTTATATACCAATACAATAAATAAAGCTAAGACAATTTTGTGTGTTTCTAGATTTGTGTCACACAGAGCTGTTAGACATCTAAAGACTGGGTTGTGCCGATAGAAAGATTTCACAGAAACTCAGCGATTACCACTCGGATATCATTGCTCCATATTCGAACAGTATCAGAGACTATGTTTGTGTTTCAGCCATATTATGATTCATCTACTCACCTTACATGATATATAATTCTGCAGTAAACACGCACCTGACAAGATGCAGCAAAAATATGTCAGGCACACAATCATGTAACCCATTGCTTGTGGACTCTATGCTTAAAATCACTAAGGGAATGCATTGTTTTAAAATTGAAAAAAGTCAGAAATTATGGTCATCTCCAAGAAGAAAGAAATAACACAATGTAACCTCCAAGTAAATGTGAAAACAGTCATAACATCTGATGGAAGTTACTTTGTAGAGATTAGAACGAAGATTATTTTAGAATTTTGCAATATTGAAAATATTCTTGCCAATTTGAAAAAGCTGTCAACTGCAGTGAGAAATAGTGTGTTAAATTGCTAGATATAATATACACTGTTGTAGGCATGTGAAACATGGACAATAAACAGTCAGGTTGAATCTAATGGCAGCAGAGAATGTGGTTTCTGAGGAAATTTCAAAGAATACTATGGATGGACCAAAATGAATGAATGATACCATCCATCAAGAAACAGATTAACACAACTCACATTGAAATAAGGTGTAGAGGGGCAAGATTTTATGGTCACATGAGGTGAAATAAGCTCGAAATCTTAGTGACAACTGGTGCAATTGTTGGGAAAAGAGCAAGAAGACAAGACGCCAAGGCAATAAATACCTGGATGTCTTGGCTCTATGACACAAATGAGACAAAAACACAAACTTGTTTCATCATTTATTGGATGATGACGATATGAAGGATAGCAACAAGAACATAACTAAGAGTGGTTGCGAATGTTGAACATACACTGCTCTCAACCACATAATTGTTTAAAATCCAGTTGGCACTTGGCAAATCACGTGACCAGCCGGGAAAGTTCCGCTATGAATAAAGGGATCATTTATTCATAGCTGGGGTTATGAATAGACACTTTCCAGTTTGCAGATGTCAAAAAAGGGGTCTTTGCAGTGAAGTGGTTAAACCGTCTGCCTTGTGCTCAAAAGTTCATTGGTTCATTTTCGGACTTAATCATTCAGCTCATGGGTACAACTTTTTCTGAGACTCCTGGTGGGGGTCATCGCTGGAGCTGCAACGTTCTTGCTCTGTGCGATGCTTTCAGCAGGCCGCTCTGCAAAAAGAGAATGCGCTATAAGGGATACAACCTGGTGTAATGAAGTCATTCTTCTTGCTTGTAAACTCCCTTTGTAGATGTTACAAAATACAACACAAGTATTGCGATTACTGTAAACCCATGTTTGGTGTGGCAGCATTCTTTATAAAGACTATTCAGTCAAAATGGAGAACATTGAGAATTTCCAATAACAAAGTTGAACATCAATCCTCTCTAAAACACTAACAATCTAATATATTTATTTGTGATCAAAGACAATATTGAAATTCTACATTCTATCAGTATTCACAAAGTCAAATCTAATAAAATATGCTTTTAATTACAACATGTACGGATAGAACTATACTTAATACTGTATATAATTATAATAAATATTATAAACTTAATCTTTTATTTAACTGCTATATCATATCTGATTAGTATTCTGGAAGTTCTAAAAAGTATACTTCATAGGAATCTACAAAAAATAGGAACTAAAATTATTTATTACAACATTTTGGTATGTCATGCTTTAAACACAAACACATTAAACTATTTTATTTTTGTTTATTTGTTTGCTTTGAACTTAAGTGTAGTCCACACTGGACTGATTTTTGCATGTTGGCCAGCTTTCCCAATTACCAGTGTCCTTTGCTATAAGGCAAACTCATTCTGATTTCTGAGATACTTGTAATTTAGTTAGTTTAGTTTAGTTGATGGATCAACATCACGGCACATGGGTGTAACCCATAAGTGCTCCGTTCTACTCCTAACTGAAGCCTGAGTCCGGAGATTCTCAGCTCAGTGCATGAACTCCGTAGCACCGGCGAGGGTCCTGAAATACTTTGGGTAGATTTTTAACTCGAAGTTATTTTTTATTTTTACTTTTACAATTACTTGTAATTTACAGCCCCAAATTAAGGACCAGAAGTCAACACTGTTAAACCCAACTGACCTGTGCAGGGCCACAACAAACTACCTCGCCATTAGCGCACAGGAAATTTAGCAGCGAGCGCTCTCAACCTGTCACTTCCATTAAACTTATAAAACTTTTCCCATAGATGAACAACATGTTTTATTGTTACTGTACTAATGAACTAACCGGTCTCTGTGGCTAAGGGCTTGCGAACGCGGTTTGTGAGCCCGTATACCCGGGTTCGAAGCACAGCGGTGCTGGTTTTTTCGAAAAAGGTATAGGAGCCGGTCGCTCAGGAAGCAATAGCAAACTACTGAACGTAAAATTTGCCCAGGAATCACGAACAGCGAAAACGCTGGGGTTGACTGCTACGTCCTGTGAAGGACATGCAACTTAATTTAACTAATGAACTGGTTTCATGGTGAAGAGGTTACGGAAGCAGTTTGTAATCCTGCATACCGCATTCGAAACACAGCTGCTGGCGATTTGGCAGCAGACCGCCTTGTGCTGGTTTTTTATTAAATGGTATGGGTGCCGATCGTTAGAAAGCAATGGCAAACTACTGAACGTAAACTTGCTCGGGAATCACGA
Organism: Cepaea hortensis; assembly: GCA_963921405.1. Lineage (NCBI taxonomy): Eukaryota > Metazoa > Mollusca > Gastropoda > Stylommatophora > Helicidae > Cepaea > Cepaea hortensis. The sequence continues at coordinate 42,389,567 of OY992880.1, read as the reverse complement.
ATAGCCAAAAAATGCTGGTGTTGACTGTTACGTCCTATAGTAAAGGACATAGTTAGTGAGTGAGTGAGTTAGTTAGTTAGTCGTGGTTCCAACTTCACGGCAATGGGTCATCCCCATATTGCTCCGTTCCTGTGCCAGTGAATATCACACAAAATGATCCTCACTGCCCAATGTGAACAATGGAATAGACAGGAGTATCAGCAAGCCAGCAGCCCGCACAGGTACATTGTGCATAATGCCGCCGCCAGAATGCCAACACAAAAGTCCTCCACGAAAAATACAATTCATCGTCAATGGAAACGGCAGTCACCAGAAAGACTTCATTGCTTCCATTTTTCCATGCTTTTGTTCTTCTCGTCCTGTCGTCACCTTCTGATGTAGTCACAGGAGTTTTCCTTGACTGTATGTTGTGTTTGTGAATGTGTTTGTTTGCTGACGAAGGCTAATCGTCGCAACGTTCTGTATGTGTCTTAACTCTGTTATGTAAAGCTGCACTACTTTGTGTCATTTTATATTGTTTACACTTTCACAGCTTTACCGCAGTTCCACCAAATTTTATTCATATTTTTCCTCGTTATCAACCACACCAGCATGTCCTAGGGGGAAAATCCAACAGATGATAACTATTTGTGATTGTTGACTGGAAGTCTGCCAATCTGCCGGAAGTATGCCTGTCTTCATCTTTCTCATTATACTTTGCGAGTCCATTACAATTATGACATACGTATGCTGTTTTATCTTCCAGCCAGCGGAACTCCGCCGTGACTGCCTCCACCTCCATTCTCAGACTAAATATTGTGGTATCATATGCCAGGTTCTCCTGCACCAAACACCGTCCACCAACCTTTGCCACGAACCCCCCAGGCATTTATTGTACCTCTTAGCACAAAGCCATCCGTGTAGATGATTACATCGTCTGGTCGGGAATTGTTGTGGATCAGTTGTTGCACCTCCCATTCAGTGCAGCCTGCTGGCCAATCCCTGCATTCTTGATCTAATTTTATTATGACCCTGCACAGATCTGACCTTTCCACTGTTATTCTGACCCACTCCTCTCCTATTCCAATGTTCTCAAGCATGCACACTTCTCTGATTATGTCCTCTGCCTGAGCCGTTCACGATTTTCCTCTGATCAGCCGTGTTCCTTTGTTTGTGTCCAGGGCTTCATGCAGGGGGTGTTCCGTGTCTGCAGCTACTCGTAGATGTGATTTAGCCTGTAGCACCTTGAATCTGTCTGCAATCGTGAGTAAGGCTTGGATGTATTGCATACACACTACTGGCGTCTCGCATGTGCACCCCAGTATCACCTGCATAGCTTCATTCTGTATGCGCTCTAGTTTCACCAGCTGACTCTTTGTCACTGTGAGCATTCCAAATCAGTATTCAATTACTGAGAGAATTAGATGTTGATAGAGTATGAACAACATTCTTTGCTCCATGTCAATTGCTGCCATGATCTTCGGCACATCGAGTCCCTTCTTAGATCTTGTAACAGCAGCTTCCACGTGATCCCTGAATTACAGGCTTCTGTCGAAGGTAATTCCCAGGAACCTCAGTTTACTCCTTCTGTTAACATTTCTGCCATTTATTGTAAGGCTTGTGGCGTCAACCTTAACAATCCTATTGTCTAGAGAGCACAATAACACAGGCGCCATATCTTTGTTAATGACACGACCCAACTGTGTACACCAGACGATCACATTGTTAATGTCCCCTGCAACACTCCATCCTTTCTTTCCCCTGCTTGTACGCAAGGACATCATCTGCAAATGTCAGTATACTTCAATTCTTGCAATCTTGCTTGTGTACATATTTCATAGCACAAGAATATCCATGTGGTAATCCTGGGGTAATAATGCATCCCTCTGAGGTATATGGGCCTTAAGGTTGCATTGCCGCAACCTTTAAGGACTGGATGGTTGTCTTATGATTGGGAGGTTGGTCATAACAGTCTCTGTGAATATGCCAGCGCCTACCCCAAGGATCCCGCCCTCACCCGTGTTATTCAATGTTTAAACATACTTTGGCTTACATGCAATCGAGTTGACTAAGAAGATAAATGACGTTAGGCGACGATATTTAGGTAGAGCTAGTTTAGACAGGAGTGAAATGATTGACAGCATTAACAAGACGTTACCACAGTTCCTTCATGGTGCGCAAACTCAAGCTCGCTGGTCAATCCGAAAAAAAAAAATTATAAACTCGTGGACCCTAGGTAAGGTGATCAGAAATCACAGACCACATGCATAATATCCCATGTATGAATGAATGGAGAAATACATAAAAAATAATAAACATTAAACAGTAACGAATAAAGTAAAGCAATAATAAATACTAGGGCTGCGACCAATTAATTTAAATTTAATAGTTAACTTTTGAAAAATTAACGATTACTTAATCGTTAATTTCGATTAAAGCAAAACAATTATAGTCATATAACTCACATTATAGTCGTATTTGTCGAAAATCGAAATAACACTGGATTGTCTTGTTCATATGTCATCTAATAACCAACTATGCAAACAGACGAATATGTTGACAGTATTTGATTCAAGTGACTAGCGCGTCTTATTAACAATATAACCACCAGAGCTGAACAATCGTTCACATGGAAGTGAGGTAGCCGGTATGCACAGAATGGTCTTCGCAAGGAATGCCAATTTTGGATATCGATGTTCATTAAGTTTCCACCATTGTAAAGGGTCAACCGATTAAGCAACTTTCTTATCCATTTCAGATTCAATTAGCTTAATACTCTCTTCATTTGGTTCACATATAGTTTCGTTGTCAATGTCAGTATCATTCGTTGCAGCAGTCTCCATCTGCTTATCATGAACATTAACTGCTATTTGTCGTTCAATACGTGACTCTTTTGCATCTTTTGACAAACACTTCAGGTATTTGTAGCGTGGATCAAGTGCTGTTGCAATCTGTAGTATTTAAATACTTATCATATTAGCTACACTTTCACTGAAGTCATTAATAAATGCTGCCTTAAATGTAACTATGTAGCCCGGATCATCATCGTGTACAGTCATATGCTTTGTCAACGATGATAGCAGTGGGAATACACAGCTACATGAAGTAAAATCTTGACCGCTAAGCAGGACCGTGGTCTGACAGATTGATTGATTGATTGATTTAGGAACCGACATCACAGCATTCGAGGCATTCCCATAAGCGCTCCGTCCCCATCCTCAGCAGCCAGCGAAGAGTCCCAACACCAATAGTACCAGTAGCAATCTGATTATATGTCCGTCTCGCCTTTCCTCTGAGCATCGAGCGTCGGCCAGATCCCCTCGTCACTCCACGCTGTTTCATTCTTGCCAGACCATGGTGATCCATTTGCTCCTTCGAGATGTACACGTGCTCCAACAAGGCCGCAACCACGTCTGCCTTGTCATGCATCAATACTCCACCAAGTTTTGCAGAACCAGCCAATCTGTCCGCCTGTTCATTCCCCAGCACACCGGCATGCCCCGGAGAAAAGATTCAGGCGATGCTTGCCACCCGTGACCTCCGAAGCGAAGCAAGCCACTCTACCCGAAACGTGCCTGTCCTCACCTTCCTCAGCATGCTTTCTGAGTCAGTTACAATCACGATGTGTGTGTGTATCGTATTCTCGATCCACCTCTATTCTTAAGCTAGAAGTTGTGGTATCATATGCCAAGCTCTCCTGCACCAAACGTCGACCAATAGCTTTTGCTAAGAACCCCCAGGCACTTCTCCTACCTCTCAAAACCGACCCATCTATGTAGATAATCACATCACCCGAGCGAGCATTATCCTGAATTAGTTGCTGGATTTCCACTTCCGTGGCCCCTGCTGGCCATTCCCTGCACTCCCGGTTCAACGTGATTATAACTCTGCACAAGCCTGACTGCTCCGCTGTCACTCTGACCCACTCCTCTCCTAATGTTCTCCAAGGGGCACACCTGTCTGATCGTATCCTCCGTCTGAGCCATCCATGATTTCCATCTTATCAGTCGCTGACCCATAACGGTGTCCAGCGCCTCATGCAACGGGTGATCTGTGTCTGCAGCTACTCTGAGGTATGCCTTCGCCTGCATCACCTTGAGCCTACCAGCAACAGTCGGCAGACCAAGGATGTAACGCATACACACCACTGGGGTGTCTCTGGTGCATCCCAGAATGACCCGCATAGCCTCGTTCTGTATACGCTCTAATCTCACCAGCTGACTCTTTGAGATAGTGAACAGTCCTAGTCCATAATCAAGCACTGAGAGGATCAAGTGCTGGTATAGTGTGAAAAGCATTCTCTGCTCTGTGTCCATTGCAGCCATAGTTTTAAGTGCATTGAGTCCCTTTTGAGACATTGTCACAACCGTCTCCACATGGTCCTTGAAGGACACTGACAAATGTGATTCCCAGATACTTCAGTTTGTTCCCTCTGTCGACGCTTCTACCATCTATCGCGAGGCTTAGGACATCAGCTCTCACAATCCTGTTGTCCAGATAGCACCACAAAATAGCCGCCTTTTCTGAGTGGATGACAGCACTCATTTCAGTGCACCAGTCAGTCACTTTGTCTACTGTCGCCTGTAGCTCCTGGGCTGTTTGCTCCCTATCTCTCCCCTGCCTATATGCAAGAATGTCATCTGCAAATGTTAGTATCCTTCCAACCCCTGGTGCTTCTAAGTTTGCAATCTTGCTCTTATACACGTTAAAGAGCACCCGTGAGATTGCAGATCCCTGTGGCAGACCCGGGGTTAAAATATGTGGCTCTGTGCACCCAGACGGAGAGCAACCCGACGAGAATACAGGATGGCTGCTATACAGTTCACAACCAGGGATTGACCCCCTTCTCCATAAGTGCGGTCATCAAAATATCATATCGAACTCTATTGTATGCATCCTCGAGATCAAGCGCTGCCGCCATCGTTTCCTGTCTACCCTGGAACCCCTCATAAACATCAAATGCAAAAGTGGCTGCATTTGACCAGGTATCTTTTCCTGGCCTGTAGCTCCCCAGGACTCTTGGAAGAAGCTTCCCCCTTTCCAAAAATTCTTCCAGCTTGACAGCGACTATCTTGTCTAGAACCTTCACAAATGTATTTTGAAGGGTGATGATTCTAAAGCCGCTAAGCTTTGAATGATCCTTGAATGGTTTTGGGAGCGGGATGAGATAGCTGTGCACCCAATCTTGCAGTACTGATGCTGTCCTAATGTTCTGGTTAAAGCAGTCGGTCTGACAGAATACCAAAACTTTGACATATTTCGAAATCTTCTCCCAATATGAACCTGACAGTTTGGGACCTTTGTATTGCTTCTTTTCATCTGACATGTAGACAGTTAATGCTTCTCTGGCCTGTAGAAGACTCTGTAGCATAATAAACATACTGTTCCATCTTGTTGGTACATCTTGCTTCAGCTTACACAATTGTGACTCAGTACAATTTTGCAACTGGGTTGTGTTTGCAGCACTGTTTAAAATGTCCGACAATTTTTTGACATCCGGTTCATTTGTATAAGTAATGGGAGACAAGTTTTCGATTAATCGTTAAAAAAATTAATCGTTAAAAAAATTAACGATTAATCGATTAATTAATCGTTAACTTCCTCAGCCCTAATAAATACATAAAATCCGAAGTTTACATTATGGCAACCTTTGTCAAGGACAACACAAACATGACTAAATAAGAGAATTTTTATGATGTACAACACAAAACTGAAGTCTCTGTAGCGCAGTGTCTAGCATGCTAACTTGCCCTCCTGGTGGTCATGTTTCCAAACCCTCGTCATACATCTCCCTGACCTACAGAGTAGTGAAATTGGATACCTAACTTTTTCAGATACGGGGGACAAACTCAGGCTTTCCTTCCCTCTTGCCCCTGTTGGCAATCGCAAATAGTAGGCCTTAATTTTGCCGCCCTAGCAAAATTGTTAGGAAAAAACAGGTACAGGTTCCGCTACCTTGGATGAAATCTGTATAGGGGAAGCAATCTGATACAAATGCGTGCTGAAGTCAGAACCACCGCTTCTAAGTTGCACATCTTTATGAGAAAGTGGGGTGAAGAAGAATTCGAAGAAAATTCTGCGTTTAAGGTAACTATGCAGCCATACAAAAGTACCTCGCACTAACGCTGAAGTCTCTTACTGCTCCTTGAATTAAAAAAAAAAAAATCATAATGGCAATTTTATTGCAGCCAAACTAGATGCGGCAACACAAAACATTGCATCACTACATGGATAGAGGCCAAACTCCAGAATGTAAGAGATTGCATCTTGAGATTGGTACGCCTCAAAGGTCGCTTCTTGCATTGTATATGATTGTGTTTCCTGTCTTCATACAAACCCACCGAGGGATAGGTCTCTTTTGCTTCATTTTGAGAGCAAGCTTGCTTTTTATTTTAAGTGTTTTGTGGGCTCCCAGTTTCCATTTCTTTCTGATCGCATGTGGGATCATGCTCCTTCAATGGCCATGTCACCAAGGTGCTTAATGGCACAATACTGGACACTATCAAGACCAGGCGCTATATCATGGTCCCTCTTTAATGCGTGTATGAGCTCAGCATATATATGTTGTATCTCGTATCTTGCAGTTTCGGATAATTTATCGGATAGTTCTGTCTCCTAAAGTTATTTGAGCAACATACCTGATTACGAAATAATTCACATCTTCGGTATACAGTACCTTACCACGCAAGACCCTGACGTTTAGAATGATTTGAGGTTTTATACCTTCAGGTCATGCTTAAAGAGCAGTGAACACAGTTTCACATTTTCCGGACAAACAGGGTCGATGGGTTCGAAATCAGCTGTTGACAATTTACGAGCAGATCGCTTTAAGTTGATTTCGATGTTAAGAGTGTCGGTCGGTTAGAAAGCAATGACATACTATTGGACGTAAAATTATCTAGTAAATCACAAACAGCTAGTACATGCTGGGGTTGATTGCAAATGTCTTGTAAATGTCAGATACAAATGCTTCCAATTTATTCTCCTTACCTTTAACCGTTTCATGTTCTAGTACTCTGAGATTAGTAGCACATCCCCTCCCTCCCCTTTCCCCATGTTAGCAAAATTTAGTCACTAGAGTATCATCTCCGTGATTTATGTAGCGTTGTGATTTCTTCTATTTGTTTGCTGATGAATGTTTGCCGTTGCAAAGTCCTTTGTTTGTATTGTCTAAAGCTGCCCTCAGCTTCGTGTTTTGGAAAGAACAGTGATAGAAATCATGGTCGTCTGGTAGAATATGCAGGAGTCAACAACAGGAGGATAAACAGGACATTGCAGACACCCTTGGGAAAGAAACTTCGTGAGGCATGAGAACTGGCAAAGATTCGAGAATCTGTGAAGGCAGCCACTTTCTGCAACGGACCTTTTACATGACAACGATGATTTTACACAATCACTTTCTCATTCTCCTCTCTCTCTCTTCATGCATTTTCTCCTCCTCTTCGCTCTCACTGCCAATCTGTAACGTCTTTTGGTACTTTTCTGTTAATTCACCCCCCCCCTCCCCCAGAAAAAAAAATCACCTTTAGGGCCTCATTTGCATCGATCCAGCAATAACTTCCAGTTAAGTGTTCGGTGGACTCCTGGACCAATCGATGGATGTTTTGTTAGTTTTTGGGCCCGTAGGGCCTTCACTTTAGTCGGAGTATTCCGATTTTTTTTTTGGGGGGGGGGGGGAGGAGGGGGTGGTATGGTGCTTGCTTGTGTTAGCTGGCTGTGAACTCCAGCGCGAAGTCCTGTATGTCCGATGAAGGCATCCTGTTGTCCAACATCAGTGTGATGTCATACCGGACCTGAGGTTTGCGTGAGTATCCATTGTCCTATGTCTGGCTTATTGGTGTGCAGACTAGTGGGTCCTCGCCGTGCAGGCAGACACTCTCCCACTTCGGAGGAATCAACGATCCTACTGACTTTAGCCAGGACCCCGTAGGGACCTGTTGCCCAGGACGCTCGGCGAAGACGCGTCAATAGGTCTTGACCAGTATAGAACCCAGCCCTGGTGCCTTGGAAACACCTCTGCGTCCCAGGGGGGGGGGTATGAATTAACAGAAAAGTACCCGTCTTTTTTCTTCGCCCCCCCCCCCCACCTTCAAACCGCCACGTTAGGCCTCTCACTGTCACTGTTTAACAACCTACAATAATCCTGTCGTCTCTTTTGGCTCTGTAATCGCATAACCTCCCGCCATGTCTGTCTGCATATTCCGCCTTCCGGCTGGTATCTCATTTTTGCCTGGTTCGTCTGGGCGACTAGCTAAGTACTTATATATCATACCATTCCTTCTTTCCCCATTTGCATTCATTTTGGTTTTATGTTTGCTGGTGGTTTGTCAGATCATCAGTTATTAGAAGCAGATCTGAAATTAAAACTCAAAAAGCTTATCCGAGGACCAAGGCCACTTCGTTTTGATCTCACAAAAATACCGGATGCATACACTGTAGAAGTTAGGAATTGCTTTGGGGTCTTGATTTCTGTACAAGAAGAAATGACACCTGATGAACTGGCAGTACAAGCTAGAGATATCTTGATAACTGCAGCCAAAGATCTCATTCCGACCAAGAAAAAGCAACTTAAGCCATGGATTACATCAGACACGTTAGAATTAATAAAACAACGAAGGGAGCTAAAACAGAAAGGAGATGAATCCGATAACAGCAGGATGAAGTATAAATCTTTAACTGGAGAAATAGGAAATAACACAAGAAAGGACAAAAATCAATATATACAAGATTGCTGTACCAGAATAGAGCAATATCATAAGACTGGAAGAGATTATGAAATGTTCAAAGAAATGAAGTTATTAACAAGAAATGTTCAACCTCAATTGAATGTTATCTGTGACAAGATGGGAAATATCTTAACAGAATCTAGACAAATTCTAGAAAGATGGCAGGAGTATTGCAGTGGAATGTATGATATGAGTGACAGTGAGGATATAAATGAGATACATGAGCCAATGACAGCAGAGACAGAACCTGAACCCTCATTAGATGAAATTGCTTGGGCTATAAAGAACCTGAAGAAGGGTAAATCACCTGGATGTGTTGAGATACCAGCTGAACTAATTAAAGCAGGAGGAGAAGAAAGCATACACATATATCATGCATTATGTACAAAGATTTGGAAATATGGTATTTGGCCAAAAGATTGGAAGAGAACTATCTTCATTCCAATACCAAAAAGGGCAACCTGAAATTATGAACCAACTATAGAACTGTTGCCCTGATCAGTCATGCAAGTAAAATTCTACTAAAAGTCATAATGCGAAGACTTCGTAAGAAAATGGAAGAAGAGATTAACGTGGTTCAAGCTGGATTTAGACAAGCAAGAGGAACAAGAGATCACATATTAAACATGCGTTTAATAATAGAGAAGTGCAGAGAATTTAATGTAAACCTATTCTCATGTTTTGTGGATTATTCAAAGGCATTTGACCGTGTACAACATCAGAAACTTTGGCAAATCATGAAGAATATGGGCTTTCCATCACATGTAGTACAACTCATAAAAATGCTTTATCTAGACCTGAGGTTCCCAAACCACGGCCCGCGGGCCACTTGTAGCCCGCCAGCTGTCAGAAAATGGCACGCGAGGCCTCGTTTCAGTCGAGATTTCAAGAGTTCACAATAGAGGTGGATAATTTTGCCCTCTTCATAAATCCGTTCGCATTTCCTGATGCCACGCTCCGACAATTATAGCAAAACCTTCAACCACGAAGTAATTGATTTGAAATGCAATTCTGCACTGATATGTACATTTCTGGAGCTGCCTGCTTCACCTTCAGCTGATCATATGATTTCATTCTAGCGACTATTGCCTGTCGAACAATTTGAACACTTTCGCCCAGAGATACATTTGTCGTTTTGGTTCGACTTACATGTGCGAGCAGTCATCTTCCGCAATGACCGTTATAAAAAAAAAAAAAAAAATGTTCCAGACTCACTGACAGTAACCTTAAGGCGTTTATGACTTTGGGCACGACAGATTTGTGCCCAGACATTGATAAACTGGCATCTGAACTGAAGTAACTGGTTATGAAGAACAGTTACAATTGAAAATTAATTACATTAATAGCGATGTTTGAAACTGATTAAAAATTTATTGTTAAATGAACTTTCGATTTTAAACCAAAAAATGGCCGCAGTGTGGTAATGACATTGACTGCCTTTAAAGTTTTAGAATTTTGTTGACGAAAGTTAAGAAAGTTAGGAATGGTATTGCAAGTTTTTTATAATTGTATAACGTTGTGGCCCGCTTAACTACCGAAAATAGTAGATATGGCCTCTGCTTGAAAAGCTTGGGAACCACTGATCTAGACCAACAAGCAGCAGTTAGAATTGATGGCGAGGCATCAGATTGGTTTGACATCAAGCAAGGAGTCCGTCAGGGCTGCGTGCTGTCACCCCTATTTGTTTAACCTGTACGCCGAAAATATAATGAGAAATGTAAGAGATGATATAAACAGGGAGCTATATGATGCCCTAAATATCGGCGGTCATGACATACCGGAGATTCGATATGCTGATGATACAGTATTACTCTCCACAACACAGAATGGCATAGAACATTTAATAGCCTCAACCCAATTGAATAGTGAAAATCACAACTTATATCTAAACATAGCAAAAACAAAGATAATGCATACAGATAAAACTACTATGGAGAAAGAAATATACATTAATGGGGAAAAATTGGAGGTGGTGGAAAATTTTGAATATCTTGGGTCATTGATTACCAACAACGGCGACACAATGAAAGAAACTAAACGGCGACTATCAATTGCTCTTCAAAGACTAAAACAGCTGAATAAATTATGGAGTGGGACAGACAGAACTAATTTTTAAGAGCATGCATCTTTCCCATTGCAACATACGCCTGTGAGACATGGACACTTACTAAACAAGCTGAACAGCGCATAAACGCCTTTGAATATAAATGTCATAGACGAGTTCTAAGAATATCTTGGGTAAAGAAAAGAACAAATGCATCCATACTTCAAGAGTTGAATATTGAGGAGGGTTGGCTATTAAAGACGATAAAACAAAGAAAATTGAAATATTTTGGTCACTTGAAACGTCACGAAAGTTTGGAGAGAACAATAATGGAAGGGTATATGCCTGGGAAGAGAGGAGGAGGAAGGCCAAAGAGAAGATGCGTGTAGGATGTGGCGGATGATCTCTAGATGGGTGTATCAGACGCGGGACATCTTGCTTATGATCGAGAGGTTTTCCGGAAGGTTGTTATGGGAGCGAGGTTCTGCAAAGGAAATGCTACTGAATGAATGAATGAATGAATGAATGAATGAATGAATGAATGAATGAATGAATGAATGAATGAATGAATGAATGGTGGTTTGTCGCTAAAGTGCTGTGTTGTGTGTGTGACTATGTATTTGCCAAGCTAACATTACGTACGTCTTGTTCTTCATACTGTTCATTGCATGCTCATAACTTTTCTGCAGTTACGTCTTAATTTTTTTAATCCACGTTAACATCACGAGCAAAAACAAAAAAACTATTTTTGTTTTATTTCACCGTTGAAATTAACACCACGGCCAGAACGTAATTTATTGACATTTCTGAGAGAGAGAGAGAGAGAGAGAGAGAGAGAGAGAGAGAGAGAGAGAGAGAGAGAGAGAGAGAGAGAGAGAAGCAGAGAAAAAGAAAGACATAGATACACAGAGAGTAATCATTCAACGTATATTAAGTTGCCTAATACTGAAACAGTCAATATACAACGCCCAAAGATGGGGGAAATATTGTGTACAAGACACATACCATCACATTCCGACCTATACAATTATACTTCGGAGATAACTATGCAGTATACAGGCTTGGGCTTGCTTGCTATCATCCAGACTGACTTTAGATAGTATTCATGACAGTAAACCCAGATCGTGGAGTTAAGCAATGTAGTAATGGAAATGTCACACAGAACAAACAGCCAAACAATGATAAGAGAAGCAAATAATGTTTGCTAACAAGAACACGAATAGTAAGTTAGGTTATAGATAGATGTTTACTGTTGCAGGTGGCCGCATTTCTGTCAATCTTACTGTAGTTAAGTAATTGGGCGTTGTTTCTGTTTCATTTTCGTTCGTATGACTCAACTTGAGGACTAGGCTGTCGTGGCTGAGAGGTTACGACGTCCACCTAAGGCTCAGAAGGTACCAGGTTTGATCCTAGAATAGGGGTGGGAATTTGTTCACGAATCATTTGGATCTAATATTTCACGTCCCTTGAACTCTAGGGTAGTGAGATCGGACACCTAGACTTCTCGGATAAATACGAAATACAGGAGGTCCCGTGTACTAGTTGTGTACGTAAAGAATCCCACGGCAGTTGAAAATTGCAAAGAGCAGGCCGTAAAGTCTCTGTCCTGGCAACATTGTTAGGAAAGAAAGCCCACCCACGTGCAGATAACGCCCGTTACCTTGGATTGAACCGGCTCCGTGGCGAAAGAGTTATGGACGTAGTTCGTAATCTCTCATACCGCGTTCGAAACACAGCTGTGGGCGATTTGTCAGCAGACCGCCTTACGTTGTTGTTGTTTTTTTTTTTTTGAAGTGGTATGGGTGCCGGTCGTTCAGAAAGCAATGGCAAACTACTGAACGTAACTTTGACCAGGAATAACGAACAGCCAAAAAATGCTGGGATTGACTGCTACATCCAGTAAAGAATATGCAACTAACTAACCCATGATGAATTCTGTCTAGAGGAAGTACAGGCTTATACAAAAGCATGCCGACGTCGGACGCATTAGCTTCTGACGTACATAAATGGATGTGACGCACTCTCCTCGAAAGAAGAACTAAGATGAAAATGAAAACAACGACGAAGACAACGAAGAAGAAAACGACGATATAGAAGAAGACAACGGAGAGAAGACATCGGAGAGAAGACAACGGAGAAGAAGACAACGGAGAGAAGACATCGGAGAAGAAGACAACGGAGAAGAAGACAATGGAGAAGAAGACAACGGAAAAGAAGACAACGAAGAAGAAAACGACGGTATAGAAGAAGACAACGGAGAAGAAGACAACGAAGAAGAAGACAACGAAGAATAAGTACAAATAGAGGACTGGCTATTACATATTCACACGTAGAGCACATTTAATATACAGGAACCGAGATGCGTGACTTATCCGAAATGACTTGGGCTCTCAAGTCGACCCAGCCTATGGTGGCGTAGGAAATGTTATGGGCAATAAAGACTGCCGGTGCATTATTGACCACATCACGCATCGAGTGTCAATTGATCTTCAAATATATGGAGGTAGTATCATATACCCACACGCCTAATGAACTGGAAAATGATTTTTTTTTAACTGCAATGTGTCCATGAGGTAGAGACAATCACGCGTTAGAAACTATAGGGATGCGAATTGTTGTGCCTCCTGACTGGCACCTTGCCGTCTCGACAGACGCTAGTTTGTAAAATGGAGTTATGCTTATCCATGACACAAAGCCTGGGCTGAATTTAGAGACCATGTGTTGCCCATGCAGCAGGATCCCTCTCTCGGCCTGTCTAGTTTACTCCAGAGGAAAGGTAACACCAATACGTCTGGAACAAGACAAGCTGCAGAAGCTGCCGGATCAGCAAAGCAATTTTTTAACTGTACGTCTGTCGAGACCAGTTGCCAACCAAGGCTTAGAGCCAAGTCTGCCCTGCAATGGCATTTATTCTTGAGGTTGCATTTCCTCGCATTAAGGTAAGGCTTGTACCCTCCCAATTGTCTTCTCCGCATAAAGCCGTTGGCACAATGTGGGGTGCGGGTTTGGTGAGCGCCGCCAAACATTCGGCACTAACAGAAAGCAGGTAGTACCGTCTACTGTCATACGGTAACTCAGTCATATCTAACTACGACCTGACACCTGCTGGGCCTAAAATTATTCGAAAAAAGGTGAAATGATTTCCATAATTCTTAACTACTCAGTGCCCATTTGACGAGACAGATTAGTGACAGATCCGTGCTGATCATCATCATCGCCATCATCATCATGTAGCATGTCCTTTGCAGAACTTTGCTCTCACTACGGCCAGTAGAAACGTGTCTCCATATCTTGCCATTTCTCTGGCCTCATGCACCCTCATGCCCAAGGTGTCTGCATTCTTGGTCGGAACAACTAAAGCAGTAAACTTATATAAAGATGTGTGTGTGTGTGTGTGTGTGTGTGTGTGTTTGTGTGTGTGTGTGTGTGTGTATGTTTGTTTGTTTGTTTGTTCATGCGTATATGAGTGCAATGAGTTCATCGTGGTGTTTTAACGATAGACATGTCCATGTTTTGTTATCGTAAATCTGTTTAATTCTTACGCCAGGTTTGCGTTAAGGGCAGGTGGAAAATATTTCCAAAGAGGGCTTGTCATCGGTTGGCACATAATTTGTTTCGCTACTGTCCTCGAATAATATTCTTGTTCGTTAAAAGAGCGAATGAATTATTATTAAGTCTGACAGATCGGCGCCTGTGACTAAGGGATTAGTGAAGCGCAGTTTGAACATTTCTCGACATGCCGAGTCGAGGATTCGAAATCAGCCGCTGTTGATTTGGAAGCAGATAGCTCTGGGATGATTCCGATTGTGTGAGGCATCGGTCGTTCAGAAAAAAATTTAAAACAACTGAAAGTAAATTACATACAGCAACAAATGCTGAGAATCCAAGTTTAGAGCCGACATTTCCAAATAGTGATGGGAGACCAGATGCATGGCTGGAACTAACTAACTAACTGACTGATTGCTGACTGACTGACTGACCTACCTACCTAACTAACTAACTAACTAACTAACTAACTAACTAACTAACTAACTGACTGACTGATTGCTGACTGACTGACTACCTAACTAACTAACTAACTAACTAACTAACTAACTAACTAACTAACTAACTGATTGCTGACTGACTGACTACCTAACTAACTAACTAACTAACTAACTAACTAACTAACTAACTGACTGATTGCTGACTGACTGACTGACTGACTACCTAACTAACTAACTAACTAACTAACTAACTGACTGATTGCTGACTGACTGACTGACCTACCTAACTAACTAACTAACTAACTAACTAACTAACTAACTAACTAACTAACTAACTAACTGACTGACTGATTGCTGACTGACTGACTGACCTACCTAACTAACTAACTAACTAACTAACTAACTAACTAACTAACTAACTAACTCCCTCCCTCCCTCACTCACTCACTCACTCACTCACTCACTCACTATAAAAACTAAACTTATATTTATATTGTATTTATTACTGCCACCGTGTGTAGCCAGATTTTAACCTCAGAATCACAAATGGTAAATGCAATATGAACTCTTTTGGTTTGCAGATTTACTAAATCTTGCAGGGGAAAGCCATTCGATAATAATTAATATCTAACCCAGCAGGAAAGCGACCCGACTTTGAGATTAATGTTATATTTAAACACATCATATTTTAAACCCTAAATTGGTTGGAAAATAAACTGTGTATACATATTCGAATACACTGAAGAAAATAACACTTGTCCACGCCATATGGGGTATTGAATATATGATGTTAGTGCTAGCCCATACTTTTATCGACCAATCGGCACTCGATGGATGATGTAGTTAATATCACATAGGCCTTTACTTCTCGGAGAATTTCATGGCCACCAATTTAGGTTGGGTCGTCATAATAAAACACGAAATCCCATCTCAAAGGGGATTCGAACACATGACCACCATTCAGGTGGGCATGTTTTCTAGTCAGTGCATTACCGCGGCTTCCATTTTAATACAGAAGCCTCACTCATTAATCCGGCGACGTTTATAAATGTCATATTTGAAGCATTGTACGAAAAATAAAATACGAATACTGCAGCAACTGAACCAAAAAATAATATATATATATCTTTTACAGAAACAAGTCTTTCTTCCGATCCACCCCGAATCAAGGTCTAATTTGAATCACTATGAAAAAGTACACTACTGAGAGATAAGTGATCCACATAAATAGACAGGTATATAAAGTAGCAGCAGGGTCTAACCTCTGGCTTGAGTAGATGATAAACCACACAAAAACAATTTGTTTGCTAAAAAATATATCGTTTAACAAGAATGTGATAGATTCTCGCAATAAGTTTTAGGTGAATTAGATAAGTATTCATCTGCGTGATAGCGTTTTTATTATATTGATTCATTCTCACACTAGACAGGAAAGGACACATAGTGCACACAAGGATACATGCACACAAAACCCATGGTAAAATAAAAAGACATTAGCAAACAAATGAAAATGCAAAATATGTGCATGTCCATTGGATAAATAATAGATACAAATGCAATTATCAATTAAGGATGTGACATATGCACGAACAACGACTCTAAAACAACAGACTGAAGAAATAATAATATAAAAAGTAACGAACTCCAGTTATAAATGGTGCGGCTCATGAGACTTGTCTGTGACGACCAAATGTCTTGAGAACTATAACGAACATATAGCGGGGTAAAGAACAAGGGGAGGACGGAGAAGTAAACATCTGGACGGCTTGGTTACTTGGTATGGTCGAGACAAGAATACAGAGCTGATCCACCCACGACTCTGGTGATCGTGTGAGATGGCGAAACATGACCACTTATCGGCATGACACATGATAATGATGATTCCTCATATGTCAGTTCACGCTCACGTGCATCATTCTAACCTCTCAGCCACGAAAGAGCAGAACTGCCTTCCTGGAGTTTAATTCCTTTGAATTCCTGTACAAGGCACTGTCTGCATACAGATCTTCCACATATAGAGGATACAAGTGGCTGCCTGACCAAATATGCTAAGCCGGCCGGTCCCTCCAACGAACCTCTGCCATTTCCCGACAGAAGCTTCAATTAGATCAATGTACGTTACAACAAAACGTCAGTAGGTAACCATTCGTCAACACGTGGACAATATATGTGCTGTATGGCGCAACTACAAATCGAGACGTTGTCAACAGCTCAACAGAGGGAACAACACACATACAAACTTTTATACTAAAGTCTTTATACGAAACATACTTAGCCATAACACCCCCCCCCCCCCCAAAAAAAAAAAAAAAAAAAAAAAAAACCTTGATACTAGGTCATGACACTCTGAGATATGTTGAACAGTTCTCTTCCTCGCCGCCTTTCCTTCCAGAAATAAAATCACGGCATACGTGTTTTATTATATTGCAATGACAACATTTCGGCAATAAGTCCACGGCAGTTGTGAGAAGTCTCATGGTGCTTAATAAGTTATTAGATTCTGGTTGGATAAATATGCAGTCCTGCCAAAAACACTCTGGAATGGGAAATGCATTTCTTCTTTTGTAATAAGGAGTGGAAAGGAAAAAAATACTTAAGAGAGACTACAAGTAAAACATTCTAGGAATTATTGTATCAACACTTTAATGGAAACATATCTGGCCACTGAATGCATTTTAAACAAGGGGACAGATAAGACAGCAATCTTGAGTTGCAGCTAGACGACAAACTTCTTTAACAGGGCGTAACCTTATCAACATTGGGTGGCGAAAGGTATTTTATCATTGCTTCCTGCTCCCTTGAAGAATGCGTCTGGGTAGATTTTGACTAATAGTTGATATTGGTGAATATATAGATGAAATCATCATATTCAAAGTTACCCCAACATTCGGATGTGTGGCGTCTTCACAACATTTCAGGCCACACACATAAAGACCTACTTCATCAGGCTCTTTCTTCTATATAGGCAGTAGGACTAGTGTCTAAGGAAACAGTTAAAGAAAGGCGGAAAATACAGGAATTATAAGGCATTTTACGTACAGCTACTATTGATAGCTGACAGCAAATATGTACACGCTTCGTTATCTGGGATTGTGTGTTCTCGTCACATTTAGCGTGAGTATTATCTTTATTGTAATTAACAGCAAACGAAAAGTTCTATCATACATATGTGTTAATTATAAAGATCCGAGTCAGGACTGGCCTCATACGACATGAGTGGCTCGATACACTGAGCACATCATAATCTAACTGCTATCTATGTACCGGGGCACTCAGGCGTGAAAGGCAGCGAGCGATCTGATCGGTTGGGGAACATGGGGATGATCGAGGTGGGAAGATCAATGACGCTATCAGAGATGATGGAACAGATGACTTTAAGGACACATAGGAATCTGCTTCCATGTTAAGAGTGAGAGAGATTGAGAGATTGGGGGTGAAGTGTCGAGTCGCCAGAAATGAACATTTCATCAAGAGCACTAGGCATTTAATTAACCAACACAGAATTGTTACGATCAGTCAATATAAAATGGCGGAGATGATAAGGATGAGATCGGAGCGCCTTTGGTAAATATATACGAGGCTGCTTAAAATGAAAATCTTAAATTTGTTGCTTTTGGGTGAATATATTCTGAAAAAGTAAAGAACAAATGTATAATGTTTCGATGTAGCCACCATTGCGTTGAATGCAAGTCCTCAGACGTCGATAAAGTGATTGGATTCCTGTAGAAAAAAAATATCTTGGTCGCGTGTGAACCACTCATGCACCACCTGCTGTATCTCTTCATCGGTCATTCCTCTTAATGACTCTTTGAGTTGTCAAATCAGGTGGAAATCACTTGGGGCTACGTCTGACGATCACGGGGGATGTGGTACAGACGGTTTCAAGGGTCGCACGGGTAGTATGGGTCGAGCAATGTCATGTTGCAAAGGGATACCTTTACTTAGAAGTCCACGTCGTTTAGATTTGATTGCGGGTCGAAGATGACAGTTTTCCCTCTTGGCATGTGGTGTTCTAAAATAACGTATCGTTACACTTGCTGGACTGATAGGCATGCATCACTATACTGGACCTTCATTCGCCGATGAAGTTCTATAGGTTTCACCCTTTCGCTGATATTAGTTAGTTAGTTAGTCGCAGTTCCAACTTCACAGCAACGGGTCGTCCCCATTATGCTCCGTTCCTGTGCCAGTGAATATCACACAAAACGCTCCCCACTGCCCAATGTGAAAAGTGGAAAAGACAGGAGTCTCGACAAACAACAGCCCGCACAGATACACTGTGCATAATGCCGCCGCCAGAATATCAACACACCAGTCCCCCACGAAACACCCAATTCATCTCTGATGGAATCGGCAGTCATTTTCCTATCTGGATGTTTCCTAGACGTTCACCCACAGAGTCCACGAAAATACAGTTCATCACCGACGGCAGTGGCAGTCAACCAGAAGCCCAGCAGCCACACATTTCTGCATAAGGCAAAAACCGGTCAACTCTGGGACATAGCCACCTGCCATCGCCCCGAACATGCAGTCACGTTCCAAAAAAAACTTGGGCAGATTCAAAAGCACTTCACACGAAACTCACAGCTCACAGTGTCGCGCCACACACTCACTCAGTAGCAGGGCGACGGAACCATCAAGCCTCCTTAGTCGCCTCTTACGACATGTTTGGTAGGCTGCAGTGTTGCTATTATTTGCTTCCCTTATTATATAATAACGAATAACACAATGCTGTTCCTCTATGGTGGATGTCAAAAGTGGGGCGACCATTTCTACACTGTTTGTATGATGTCACAGTGTCCCTATCCGCCGTGATGTCACGAGCTTAACAATCTTGACATCCTTAAAATTTGGTGGAACTACGGTAAAGCTGTGAAAGTGTAAACAATATAAAATGACATAAAGTAGTGCAGCTTTACATAACAGAATTAAGACACATACAGGACGTTGCGGCGATTAGCCTTCATCAGCAAACAAACACATTCACAAACACAACATACAGTAGCTGGTAACGGCTAGCCGTTATTTACGGCTAGCCTTAATTCTGTTAAGTAAAGCTGCACTACTTTATGTCATTTTATATTGTTGACATCCTTAACAACAATATTTACAAGTAAGAAGACAATGGCGTGGTTATGGTAATTTCTATCACACTTTTAATGTTTTAATTTGTAGCCCCCTTGTAAAAGTATAAATATTTGGCAGGCCGTGATTAGAACAACTTGTTGCATAGAACCGTGTACATGGTGATGATGTTAATGTTTGATGAGGAAAAAAACAACAACCATCAAACTAACTGCTAATCTCTCTGGCACCTTGCCGTCTTGACAGACGATAGGTTGTGATATTATGTTTCAAACAAGCATTTCCTCGAACCAGGATAAAGCTTTTACACTCCCAATTGCACTCTACCGCTCGAAGTCGTTGGCACAATGTGGGGTGCTGGGTTTGGTGAGCTAACAGAAAGCAGGTTGTACCGTCTATTGTTATACGGTAGCTCAGTCATATCTGACTAAGACCTGACACTCTGATCCTTACTAATCACCAATGATTTAGATAACTTGCTGGTCGAAGAATCTAACTGTTTGTTGTTTTTTTTTTAAATCACGTAACTAGCAAAGAACGTGTGTGCATAAGTGTTTTGTATTCAAGATTATTAGTCTACGATGTTTACAGCACAATGCAAGGCACATTAGATAAGATTGGTCATCATGACATACCAATAATAATGGGAAATTTTAATGCCAAAGTAGGCACAGGAAGGGCTGAAAATGAGAGACACATTTAAGGCAAACTTGGATTGGGAAACAGAAATTATGCAGGTGGCAAATTAATTGAAGTTTGCACAGAAAATGAGTTAATGATAGCCAACACACTTTTTAAACAACACCCAAGAAGTCTCTTCACACGGAAATCTATTATTATGTACGAGGGATTTCAAATTAAAACCTTAAAAGTGTGATATGAATTACAATAACTATGCCACTGTCTTGTAACCTGTCAATATTGTTGTAAATTATATAAAACGTGTTAAGCACGTGACATCATGGTGCAGACGAACATGGTGACGTCATAAGGACAGTGTAAAGATGGCCGCGCCAATTTTTATATACACCAAAGAGGAGCAGCGTTCTGTTATCCGTTATTTTTTTTAATCAGTGATGGGGTGAAACCTATATAAATTCATCAGCGAATGAAGATCCAGGAAGGTCATGCATGTTCGTAGTCAAGCATTATACATTGATTCCACCGATGACAAACTTTCAATGTGCAGGCGCTCCACAGTTCTTCCACACCGTCCTTCCTCTCTATCTTTCACTTGAGACTGAGTCAACTCGCAACAGGCCTACGTGAATGTGTGTGCCTATAGTGTATGGCGCTGGTTTCAGGTAGATGCCCATGGCGGTTAGCCTATAACGTTTAATGTGAAATCCTAACTTGTGCTGTGTTGAAAAAAAGTAGCGTTCGTGTCCGTGTTCCGTGCTAAAAGTGAAAACCGCATCGTTTGGGTTGTCAGACGACGCGTTTCAGTGACGTGTTTCCAATGCGCTATATGGTGCGTTTTGTTGCTACTTTTAGTGTCTAAAATCTACATTTTTGCATCTACTATTATTTTATATGTGTGCAAGCTGATTTAATCATTTCTGCTAGATGGCAACCTTTATCTGTGTGGTTTAATTGTGTCATCTAATGCATTATTTATGTATTCACTTCAGATGACATATAACTCTGAGTATGCACCTGATGAGATGCCACGAAATATGCCAAGCAGTAAATTGCCCAACATACTGTTTGTGGTTTCTATGTTTCAATAAAAAGATGTCAATTGCAACGAGAAGTGTGGATGTGTTACATATAACCTATACTTTTGTATGGATGTGAAGCGTGGACAATAAGCAGATAAGCTGAAAAGCATCTGATGGCTGTGGGAATGTGGTTTCTGAGGAAAATGCAAAGAATACCATGGGCAGACAGAAAAACCAATGACCAAATCATACAAGAAATAAATGAAAATCTTAAACTGATTAGAGAAATTAGACGTAGGCAGTCAACATTTGTTGGTCACGTTATGAGAAGAAATAAATTGGAGAACTTGATGACAACTGGCAAGATCGAAGGGAAGAGAACAAGGGGAAGGCAGAGAAGTAAATACCTGGATATCTTGACCACGTGGTATGGTCGAGACAAGAAAACTGAGCTGATCCACGATTCTGGTGATCGAATGAGATGGCGAATCATGACAGCCCACGCTTATCGGCATGTCACATGATGAATGAATTATTCATTTATTCACTTCATATGATATATAACTCTGAAGAATGCACCCGACGAGATGCTGCGAAATGTGCCAGACAATAAATAGCGCATCATATTTTTTGTGGCTTCTGTGTTTCAATAAAAAGTTGGCAACGAGGACAAGAGTGTTGCAGTATTGCATAGGACCTGTACTTTTGTATTGATGTGAAACGCGAACAATGAGCAGACAAGCTGAACCACATCTACTGACAGTGGAAATGTGGTTGCTGGGGAAAATTGAAAGAATGCGAATTATGACCGCCAACGCTTATCGGTATGGCACATGATCTTGATTAGTTGTATGTTTCCACCTGTAATTGTATGTCTGCACCTGTACACCTTTGTTGCATGGCTGTTACTTTACCCGCAGGCATGCAGTTTGGGTTGTCTCTATCTGTAGTGTAAGTTTACATCTTTAGCTTCAATCTAAATATTTAGATGCATGTCTGAACTTCTAGTTGTATGTTTTCTGTCTGTATTGTTTTAAGAATCAAGCATAGTCCATACAGGTGCTTCTACGTCTAGCGCACCGGGCTAGTTTTTACGTGTGGATTATTTTTCTCTAATACCAGTGTCCTCGCCATCAGACGAACCCACTCCAACGTCTGAAGTACTTGTAATTGACGTCCCCAAGTCAAGGATGAGAAGTCAACATTTTAGTCCAACTTACCCGTGTAAGGGTTGAACTCGCTACCTCAGCAACAACACGCTGGAAGTTTAAGAGCGACCTCTCTTATCCATTCAACCATGTTAACCCTCTGCTGTATGTTTGAACCTGTAGTCCACCTCATTCGGACTTTGCTCCGAGAAGTAGTGTAGCAGCGTAGGGGAGGCAAGGTTATCCGTGTCGTACAATGGGTCATGGTTCAAGTCGACGCTCTATTGAAATAAAAACAAAGGCCGGCGATATCCAAGTTTCATGATTTATTGGTTGTTCGTTCCTCATACAAAAGAAGGCACGGCATCATACAAGGCATTGGACTACCAAAGGTTTACAAAAAACTGCTCCGCTCAATTAAACACATTCTGGATGGAAAACCAACTTTCACGACCTAGCCAGCTGGTGGTCAAACTCCGCTCTGCTGTAACTAGCTTTGTTGTCATTTCACGACCCCCCATAGCTACCTCTAACCACGGTGCTCACCCGTGCATTGTTCACTAATACATCCTTATATTGCGCACCAGCTAGCCCTCCATGCCCTACAACCTCATAACAGGTTGCTCTGTTATAGTAGCCATCTGTCAACACAGTTGTCACAGCGGACACGAGAGCACTGACTCATAGAATACAAATACTCCTTACCTTGGTATATTCTGCAACATTTGGAAGGCTACGGAATCTGTAGCGCGGGGCCTGGTGTTTGCCACTTTGCACAGTCGGGCCAATCATTACTGTAGCTGTTGGCAGCTAAATGGAGCAAACAGTTAACATAATATAATCTGTAGTGTGAATTAACTACCAAATTATGTAACTCGAGCTATATTCAGATTAACTACCATATTATCTAACACTAACTCTTATCTGATTAACTACCATATTACATAGAATGGAAGATTAGTTACCAGATTAAATAGCTCAGATCCTGATCTAATTAACTATCAGATTATGACGATTAAACCATTATTCATTATCTAATTAACTATCAGATAATGTAAATTAAACCATTATCCAATCAACTATCAGATTATATAGCAAGAACCCGTATACGGGGTGTTTGTAAAGTCTCACTACACATTGTATGTGGGTCACATTTTAAAAATGAAGTACATGCCGTCATACCCAAAAAAAAAAAATGTGCTAACAAATTCATTAAATTAGTTACAATACTTACTGCTGTGATTTAACGCTGTTTTGGGGAAGCTGGAAAGTTGGAAATGTCCACCACGGGCTACAAGACATCATTGTACACGTTTCTTGATATTTTAAAAACTCTTCTGCAACATGTCTGTTGTTATTTCTATGCGTATCGACCGCCATTTGTAAACGCTTGTTCAATCAAAGAAATTCTTTCTTCCCTTCATAATACCATTCTGTTTGGAGTGCAAAGAATTACTCCAGCAGACGATAGCCATTCGCTGCATATCGCTTCACGATGGACTGTGGGGCACATTTTTTGATGACGTAATGTACTTAATTTTTCTAATTTGTTCTACAAAGTGTAGTGAGACATTACAAACACCCTGTATAATTCTCCTTCCTCTTATAGCTCATGCCGTGTGGCGTTGGTGATCATGACTGTCCACAGCCTTTTGTCTCATGTAGACTTGATGTGCGAGACATCTGAATAAAGGTAGTTTGCGTGTGCTTTCCTACTTGACAGTGACATTACTTGTCGGTGATGGTAGCCATTGTCTCTATAGAGAGATCGTCTGGAAGTTTCAAAACTTTTCAGTCCGATGAAGAGATACAGCAGGTGGTGCATGAGTAGTTACACAGGCGACCAAGATAATTTTTCTCTAAAGAAATCCAGGCACTCTATTGGCGCTGGAGATCTTGCATTGAAAACAGTGGTGACAACGTCGAAAAATGATACATTTAATCTTTGGTCGATTTGGCAGCAGACCACCTTACGTTGGTTTTTTACGAAATAGTATGGGTGCCGGTCGTTCAGAAAGCAACGGCAAACTACTAAACGTAAACATGCCAAGAGATCACAACAGCAAAAAATGCTGGTGTTGACTGCGATGTCGTGTAAAGGATATGCAACTAACGTTCTCAAAATCTCCGACGGCATGAATCAATTCGTGTGTTGACTCCCTTCTGTGCCCTTATACATGACTGTAAAGAATCATCTCACGCTGTCTTCAATCATCTCTCTTTCCGCAAAAAATTTCCGGTTGCCACAACATGTTCCAGTTTTGGTCTTCTCATCATGTCGCCAACAAAAAAAAAATGTGGTTACTTTTATCTGCTGTTTGTGATAAGTTGTCTTTGCGACCCAGCTTCCCTCAAAATGTCCAGATTGCTCATCTTGGCTGTCCAATGAATTTTCAGCATTCTTCTATAAAACCACATCTCCAAGGTTTCTAGAGGTTTTTTCGCCTGTTAACTAATTGTCCAGGACTCTCAGCCGTCTGTTAAAACTGGTTCTATGTAACATGCAAGAGCTCTTTTTTTAACTTCCAATAACAAGGACCTATAGCATAAAATATTATATCCAATCTATACTCCTGTCATATGTTGTTTACATGTTTAGCTAGTTCCTAAATACAACAATCTCGCAATCGCAATCGATGACAGCTATGCCGATTTCTTGGCAATTCCGAGGGGCAAAAAATGGAAGAGAAAAAGAAGAGGAAGAAAGTAGAGGAGGAAGAGGAGTAGAAGAAGATAAAGGAGAAAAATAAGTGGAGGAAGAATAAGCGGCGGGAGAGGAATAGTAATAATAAAAATAAGAATAATCACAATATAATAATAATAATAATAAT
>OY992880.1:42066607-42359107 GCA_963921405.1 Cepaea hortensis | reverse complement strand
GGAGGGAGATGCACTGCGGTCCATACAGACCCACTATTATGATATTAGTTAAGAGTAGGAAACATACATAATTATGCACACTACTCCACAATAGCTTTGTCGTGAGAAAGGCAGGGTTTGCAAGTGAGAGGGAAGCCTGAGAAGGTATGTGCCCAATATGAATAAAGGCATGGTATGAGTGTGGAGAGGAGTGTGGTATGAAGACAATTGAATACTAGGTAATTGTATGGATTTTATGTATGGCAACCGACATGCTGAGACCATTGGAATCTCCATGTCGGCTGTATCTGAAGTTTACACCAGAGGCTCTCAAAATTGTTTTAACTTTACAGGATCCTTCTTTTGACGGCGAATATAGCCGGAAGTTTCGACAGAGCATCGACATAGAACATTATGTTTACTATGAAGTCCCTGCTGCTGTTGGGCTATACCAGATAGAACCACGGCGGGCCCGAACGAATACTTTCAGACACCTCGGCAGGAGTTTCGTTGAGCTGGGATAGAGTATGTTTGCATTTTGGGCTAGATCCCGCCTAAGTCACGGACACACCCGTACATATATCCTATTTATTCTCCTTGAGTATTTCCCCACCAAAATTGTGCCCCGTGATCCCAGGGCACTTTCCCTAACCATTGGACACACTACATTCGTGTAGGACACGGAAACTTGGAATCCTGGATTTATGGAACCCTGTTGTTCGAACAACCTACGCGGGAAATAAAGACCAGTGAACTTGCCATGAAGTGGTTGTGAATTCATGGGACAATATGGAAAACGATGATCTAGGAGATTTATATTTGTGTTGATATTGTATGGACTAGTTTTCTCTCTAGATTGTGTGTAGATGTTTATGAGTTAATTGTCAGATATTTTTTTTTCTGTGCTGTTATGTATTGAGTTATTAAATTTACAATTACAAATATGTTGAAGAACGTCATGTTGTATGCGTGTCAGCCAGAACGACCCTGCAGGAAATAGGCCCTGAGGTCGAATAGAGAGTGACAGTGAGTCCGGGGAAAACGGAGGAGGGTTGGCAGGGAAAGACCTATTTAAAGCCAGGGCTATGAAATATACATGAGAAAATTGAGACATAGTTATTTGGGACCCTCCACATAGCTTGTTACAATTTCTGGGGGCACGTCGCGGGATATTTTAAATCCTGGTGGAGCTCTGGCTGATATAGGGATAGGGGACAGATATTCTGGTCTAATATCAATAGGTTCTGCTTACCGTACCTGGCTATTGTCTATACTCTTCCTGACACAGACTGACGACATACGAAGTGTTGTGGTCGTGTATTATATCCATTTGTCCATTACCAATTCACTTACCCTCTGAGTTAAGATGGCGTCCGCGAAATTTAATGTGGCTGAAGTGCAGGCTACAGGGCGTGAGATAGGCTATGAAGGGGCTGAATTACAGAAATATGTTCAAGAAGTGGAGAGAGATTTTCGACAAGCTGAGCGCGAAGCTAAGAAATACGAGGCAGAGCGCCAAGCTAAGAAAATCGAGGCAGAGCGCGAAGCAAAGAAAATTGAGGCTGAGGCTAGGAGGATGGAGGCCGAGCAGGCAGCCAGAGACCATGAGTTCCGTATGAGGGAGTTGGAGCTGAAAGCTCAAACTGCCAAGGAAAGCGAGGGTGCAGTTGGAGGTGCAGTTCTCCCTGACTCAACAACTTCTAGTGGCGGTCCATACCAGGCAATGAAGTTCCCATTACTCCCGTTCGATGAACACAAAGATAAGATCGACCAGTATCTTCACAGATTTCAGTCGATGGCTTTGGCTATGGGATTGGAACGTGGGAAATGGAACTTGAAACTCTCACAGGGCCTGAGGGGGACCGCGTATGAGGTCTATTCAAGGTTGCCACCTGGTATGGAGAATGACTATGAGGCCCTGGAAAAGGCATTATTGAAAAGGTTCCAGATGACAGCCCATACTTACCGACAACAGTTCAGAAAGTCGAGGAGAGAGCCAGGAGAGATGTTCTCAGCATACAGTGTTAGACTTAAGTCTTACCTTTTGAAATGGATGTCATTAGCAGGATTTGCCAACGACTATGAAAGTTTAGAAGAATTAGTGGTCGTGGACCAAATGAAGAGGATGATGCCTAAGCCATTGCAAACCTTCTTGGTTGAAAATGGGACAGAAAGGTTAGACGTAGTCAACACATTGGCGGAAAGGTATGTGCTAGCTCATGGGGATAATGGGGAACTGGCACAACCCAATCTCCGATCACCAGACACTGGGTCTGGAAAGAAGAAGAACCCCAAACCCACTCACACCAAAAAGGAGGATCCTTTCGAAAAAGTTCCCATTAAGAAACCCTCTGGTAAGAGTCCACCTGGATCTCCCAAAAGAAAGTGGAGTGAAAAGTGGTGCGCCTTCTGCAAATCTCCCACACACAATACGGCCGATTGCAGGCGCAAACAGAAAGACTCTCACTATGCTGCCTGTCTTGTAGAAACCGGGGAGGGGTCTAACAAGGAGGTAGAAGGGAGGGATCCTGGGAACAAAGATTCAGAAAAACCACCAGTAGTAGAGACGGTTCTTGTGAACGGACAACCAGTCGAGTGTCTCTATGACACAGGTCTTCAGTTTGAGGCCGTAATTTCATCACACTTAGTGAGCCCAGAGCAGCTAACCGGGGAATCCATTGAGATTCAAACGGCGACAAAGAGTGCGGTAGCGATGTCTCTTCCAATTGCGAAGGTGGACATCAAATCAAAATATGTTACCGGCACTATTCAGGCAGCCGTTCTGATCGATCCTATCTTCCCGATGATTTTGGGTTGCCGCTACGTCTTCCTAGGGATCCCAAACGAACCCATGTACGTAGGGGCGATGCAAACCAGATCTCAATCGGAGGAGGAGTAGACGCCGGCCTTGATCGTGAATCCCTTGCCTGGGGAGTTACGAGCTGCTCAAAGCCAGGATGCTACTTTGCAACCTTGCTTCAACCAGTTGCCAAAAAGTGCTGACCCACCAAGACGGGGTCAGTATTATATGAAGAATCGGTTACTGTACCGGAGAGCCGGAGTGGAGGAACGCCAGCATGGACAGCTGGTAGTTCCTAAGGCTTATCGGGAACAGCTTCTTCATATGGGACACACCATTTCTTTCAGTGGACATATGGGTGTCGGGGCAACACTTCAGCGCATTTCCTGCCATTACTATTGGCCAGGGATGACTGGAGATGTGCGTAGGTACGTCAAGTCGTGCCCAGAGTGCCAGCGTGTGGCACCAAAACACTGGACGGCTCCGGTAGTCTTGGGTGATATGCCCATTATGAACTCTCCTTTCGAGAGAGTTGCCATCGATCTGGTTGGTCCTCTTCCTCGGACTAGGAAGAGGAATATGTATATTCTGACGATGGTGGATTGCTGTTCCATGTGGGGCGAGGCGATACCGTTGGCCACCATCGACTCTAAGCGAGTGGCTGATGCACTGATGGAGACTTTTACTCGGTTGGGATTTCCAAACCAGATCCTAACGGACAATGGGTCTCAGTTTTGTGGTAAGCTGATGGAGGAAGTCTTTCGTATCTTCCAGACTAACCACATTCACACAAGCCCATACCACCCTCAGTCTAATGGGCAAGTAGAGAGGTTTAATGGTACCTTGATGACCATGCTTAGGAAGCTGGCTCAAGAGAAACCAGACAGATGGGATGAATATATCCCAGCCGCCTTGTTCGCCTATCGGGAGGTTCCCCATGGGTCAACCGGGTTGCCACCAGCCACTCTATTATTCGGGAGGCCAATCAAGGGTCCCTTAGAAGCCTTATTGAGATGTTGGACAGAGGAGGAGACTTCCGAAGAGGTGGTATCTTCCTACAAATACGTCGAGGAGTTAAAGAAGAAACCCCAGACAGGTTGGGCTTTGGCGGCTCAGAATCTGAGAGCGGCCAGAAAGAGACACGCGGCCTACTACAATAGAAGGACGAAAAATAGGTCTCTGAAGGTGGGGGATCGGGTTCTGTTGTTACTTCCAGTAGGTTCCAATAAACTCGAGATTGGTTGGCAGGGGCCTTTCCCGGTGGAACGGGTTGTGTCCCGTACCAATTATGCTATCCGGATCAGGGGGAAATCTAAAATCTTCCACATTAACCTCCTAAAAAAATATGAGGAACGATCCGTTGGTACTTCTCTCCCACTCATGACTATGGCGGTCGCGATGGAAACTGAATCGGGCGAAGACGCGGATAGGGAGTATCCTTTACACCCTGGGGAAACCTATAAGGATGTACATATAAATCCTGATCTGTCGGCTGAAGAAACAGAACTAGTCATCCGTTTGTTGGAGTCCCATCAACAGATTCTTACCGATCGTCCAGGGCGGACAGGGTTGGTTGAGTTTGATATGACTCTGACTACCCAAGACCCCATTCGCCAAAAAATATATCCAGTGCCCTTTGCGAAAGAGAAGGCCCTGGAAGCCGAAATCCAGAAGCTTCTGGATGATGACATCATAACTCCTTCGACTTCTCCTTATAATGCCGGGGTTGTCTTGTTGAGAAAGCCAAGCGGGGAGCACCGCTTGTGTATTGATTACAGGCATTTAAACAGTTGTACGACATTCCAAGTTGAGCCGTTACCAAACACAAATCAACTGTTTGCCAGATTAAATAGGGCAAAGTACTTTTCAAAAATCGATTTAAGCCGGGGATATTATCAGATCCCTGTGAAGCCTGAGGTTCGGCCCTTGCTCGCTTTCAGTACTCCGAGCGGCCATTACGAATTTAAGGTGATGCCTTTTGGGCTGAGCAATGCGCCCAGTGTGTTCACACGCATGATGAGAAAGTTATTAGACCCTTTAAGGGATCCCTCTGTCGTCTCGTTTATGGATGATATTCTCATCGCTTCTGGCAATCTGAAAGATCACCTGAAATCCTTGGAACAGATCTTCATAAGATTGAAAGAGGAGGGGTTAACTGCCCGTCCAGCCAAATGCATGATTGGCTATCACTCCTTAGAATTTCTGGGACATACTATTACCCCGGGGGGTTTGGTACCGGAAGAAAAGAATGTAGAGAAAGTCAGACTCGCACCCCGTCCTAAATCCAAAAAGGATGTTAGGTCTTTCTTGTCTCTGTGTGGGTTTTACCAGAAATTTATTCCGAAGTTCAACGAAATTGGGGCACCGTTAACCGAAACCCTGAAGAAAGGATCGCCAGATCCTATAGTCTGGACCCCGAGCTGTGAAGAGGCTTATGGGAAGCTGAAACAGGCTTTGGTGGATAGGCCAGTCCTGCAACTCCCAAATTTGGAGAAAACGTTTGTTCTAAGAACCGACGCGAGTAACATAGGGATTGGAGCAACTCTGTTGCAGGAAGGGCGAGATGATCCTACTGTGCTATGTCCGGTGGCATATGCCAGTAGAAAACTGTTACCCGCGGAACGGAATTACTCCACCGTCGAACGGGAATGTCTGGCTCTAGTGTGGGCGGTACAGAAATTTCAACCTTATCTCTATGGAGTACCGTTCAAAGTGCAGTCCGACCATCAACCTCTGACGTTTTTGGCAACTTCTAAGAAACTGAACGCAAGGTTAATGAGATGGTCATTGCTCTTACAACCGTATCAGTTCACGGTCGAATACATCCCCGGAAGGGAGAATGTGGGAGCGGATTTTATGTCACGGCATCCTATGGTCGAAGGTGAGGGGGAGGTAATTCGAACAGAACCTCTGGCAGTTGAAAGTTCGTAGGGTTCGACTTTCTTAAGAGGGGGCCTATGTAGCGAAACCCCAGTGGCCCATGTCCTCATACCTATCCGCTCAATTCCTTCGGAGTGGGATTCTCTGGAGTACTTTCATAACCCGAGCATTTGACACGAATACTTTGAAATCTATCTGTTCTTCGGGAAAACCCAATGGCGCGCCTTGCACCAAATATGACCTAGGGTAATGGTTTGGGCATGAAAAGTCCGTTGTCAACCTTGTCGGTTGTGGTCGGCACAATGTATTCAAGTTTTAAAGAATTTTACAGATAAAGTGCCGCATCCTACGGCTGGGATATGAAAGGTAATTTTAGATTAATAGGTCCTGCCAGACCTGGGCATATTAAGCTTGGTCGTCTCAAATAATGAGACGATTTGGTGAAACGGCAGTCTTGCCAATTTGGCTAAGCGTCTAGATCTGGGCATGGCGGGGGAACAAATCGGGGCAATATCTTTTCCCAGATGATGTCGCATATTCTTGGCGGCGGATAAGGGGGTGGGGGGCTATCTTTCTTCCTATGGCTTTACCTCTGTTTAGTGTCATCTTTCATTTGAATATAAACATTCTATAGCTATGGCATGTCGAGGGGAAGGGCTCCGTGGGGACCGGTTCCACCCATCTGAGTTATATCTTCTTGAGCCAGAAGAGGCGATCCACTGTGCTATCTCTTTCGTCTTTCGGCTGATGGGGGGGGGGCAGGTGGACCGGGTGGTTCCTGGTTGATAGGAGGATGTTGGGAGTATAAATGGACTTCCCTGTCTCCCTGAGAGAACCTGAACTCATCTGAATATATGGGTTATGTGAGACACGGCCGATACATTGCGGTGACAGCTCAGACAAGAGCGGCGGCCGGACAGGGTAGTTTCCTCTTTCCTGTTCTTGCTAGGGATGGGGGAGGGAGATGCACTGCGGTCCATACAGACCCACTATTATGATATTAGTTAAGAGTAGGAAACATACATAATTATGCACACTACTCCAAAATAGCTTTGTCGTGAGAAAGGCAGGGTTTGCAAGTGAGAGGGAAGCCTGAGAAGGTATGTGCCTAATATGAATAAAGGCATGGTATGAGTGTGGAGAGGAGTGTGGTATGAAGACAATTGAATACTAGGTAATTGTATGGATTTTATGTATGGCAACCGACATGCTGAGACCATTGGAATCTCCATGTCGGCTGTATCTGAAGTTTACACCAGAGGCTCTCAAAATTGTTTTAACTTTACAGGATCCTTCTTTTGACGGCGAATATAGCCGGAAGTTTCGACAGAGCATCGACATAGAACATTATGTTTACTATGAAGTCCCTGCTGCTGTTGGGCTATACCAGATAGAACCACGGCGGGCCCGAACGAATACTTTCAGACACCTCGGCAGGAGTTTCGTTGAGCTGGGATAGAGTATGTTTGCATTTTGGGCTAGATCCCGCCTAAGTCACGGACACACCCGTACATATATCCTATTTATTCTCCTTGAGTATTTCCCCACCAAAATTGTGCCCCGTGATCCCAGGGCACTTTCCCTAACCATTGGACACACTACATTCGTGTAGGACACGGAAACTTGGAATCCTGGATTTATGGAACCCTGTTGTTCGAACAACCTACGCGGGAAATAAAGACCAGTGAACTTGCCATGAAGTGGTTGTGAATTCATGGGACAATATGGAAAACGATGATCTAGGAGATTTATATTTGTGTTGATATTGTATGGACTAGTTTTCTCTCTAGATTGTGTGTAGATGTTTATGAGTTAATTGTCAGATATTTTTTTTTCTGTGCTGTTATGTATTGAGTTATTAAATTTACAATTACAAATATGTTGAAGAACGTCATGTTGTATGCGTGTCAGCCAGAACGACCCTGCAGGAAATAGGTCCTGAGGTCGAATAGAGAGTGACAGTGAGTCCGGGGGAAACGGAGGAGGGTTGGCAGGGAAAGACCTATTTAAAGCCAGGGCTATGAAATATACATGAGAAAATTGAGACATAGTTATTTGGGACCCTCCACATAGCTTGTTACACTGGCCATTTTCTAAATGGTTAGAAACAGAACCTATGCATCATGGGACGACAAGCACGTGCTCTTTCATTCATTGGTCAGTACTTATCACATGACTATGACATGTTCATGTTCAACGTACGCAATTACACGCGGTGCGGCACGAACGGATTTCAAACTAACGCCCCTTATACTTATAGTCATCAGTTCTTAAACTGTCCTCTCACATAATAGCTAATTTCTATAGTATTGCGTTGTTGCTTTCGGAAAAGAAGAATTTCAATCCGTTAACTAAATAACTTTTGTCAAACTTCTCGCTGAATATGTGCTCTCAGTTAGTCTCAGTTCCAATTTCACGGCAATGAGTCACCCCATAATTGCTCCGCTTATGTGCCAGCGAAAACCACACAAAATACTCCTCACTGTCGCATATGAAAAGTGAAACAAAACCAACAGCACGCACATGTATAAGGCTGACTGCCAACACAACAGTCTACTACTGGAACTACAGTTCCTCGTAGATGAAAATAGCAGTCATTAGAAAACTATCAGTTGCACACACATAACGCAAACAAGCTAGCTAGCAATCGCCCCCCTCCCCCCCCCCCCCCCCAATTTTTCTGAACATGCAATTCACAACACAAATCATCTCGGATAGACGAATAAGCATTCCGCATGAAATCCACTGCTAACTGTGTGGCAGCGAGCGCTTAGCTCAGTAGCTGGACGAATGAACCATGCACTACAAGTCAAAATAAGGAAAATGCATAAGCAAACCATGGGCAGAAGCAAACAACATTCCCAGATCTTAACGGATCGCCCGTCAACCCGGAAGTCGCTATGCTCTTTGTGTTACTCTATTGTTGTGTGTATATCTGAATTATTTATATCTTAGGAATGCAATGTGTACTACTCCTATTCTCTCTAAATTGTGTACTTGTGTACTCATCTCATCTCATCATGTTCCTCTTGTACCTTGCGGTGTCAACGTGAAGTATAAACATCGTGAGAGTGCCCGATTATGGGCTTCATGTATCGATATTCCCATGGACTCTGCTATTCCCTCCGTCAAACGTTTACGTGGTCGGCCTCTTCCTCTGTTTCCATCTGGTCTGTACATCATTGCTTGTTGTGATATGCTGTTGAATGGTAACCTACTTTCCATTTGACTTGCTGCTTTCTAATAAAATCTAGTGGTGCTATAACCCCCACTTTAGTCCTGATTTCTTCATTTCTGATCTTATCTCTTCTTGAAACGTTGAGTATTCTTCTCAGGAATCTCATTTGTGTTGTATACTTGTGTACTAAAATGAAATTCTTAGAATATCGTGGACAAAGAAGAAGAAAATATGCCCACAGTCTACAAGATCCAATCATCAAAGAAAACTGGCAAATAAACATCACGTAAAGGAAACTGAGATACCTTAAGGATCTGCTACGTAATGATGATAATAGATCATTTCTATCTTTCTTCCATTCTTTTTTTTTCCCCAGCTACTGAGTTGCGTGCTTGGTGCAACATCGTAAACAGTGGATTTCTTTCGGAATATTTTTTGTTTGTGTCCATCTTTGCTGTGTAGTAAAATACAGTGTCAGAAAATAGCGGACAGCTATCTGCCAGCATTTCGGTGACTACCTTATGCGATAGTGCGTGTGCGTGTTGTTGGTGGTTTGTTCCGACGGCCGTCTTCTTCGACAATGAACTGCATTTTTATGTTAAAGACGACTTGTTGTCGGTGCTCTGACGATTCGATCTTGTCGAGGGTATTGTTTCCTTCACGAGTTCACATGGGACAATGATGAGCATTTCGTATGTTTTCGCTGGCACGAGAACGGAGCAATTACAGGGCACCATATTACTATGAAATTGGAACCGTTGGACTAATATTAATTTCTTTCTGTCTTTTTTTGGTGTTTTTATTTGCAATGTCTTGTTAGAAAGCTTGTCCCAATTTTTAACATATACAAATATTTATGATCATTCTATTTGTTTATTATGAATACTGCGTGTATGATCATATATTAGATAATTGCATACCTAATTCTGGAATATTGTATCATTTGTAACCGTTGTTAGTACTTACTTTTATGCATTCCTTCATCACTATACGTTTTAGTGACAATGCATTGTTTAAACTGCTAAACCCATCACACTCCTCTTTGAAATATTACACTTATCGTATATTACATGACATTTCGAATATTGAGTAAAGCTGCCTTTTATGTAAATAATGTTATTGTGACTACGATATATTGTCACAGATACGGCGCTCATCTTCTAGTCATCAGAGATGAGGTGGAGGCAAAAAATGTTTCCTCTCTGGCTGTACAGAAGTTTAATGCCAATACATCTTTCTGGATTTACAATGGCAGATGTAAGTATCGTTGTTAGCTGTTTCAGTACTTTATCATCACCATGTACCACGTCGATAAGCATGAGAGGTCATTATTCACATCTAACACGATCATCAGAATCTCGGATCATATCTGTAATCTTGTCCTGATTATGCCATATGACCAAGCCATACAAGTAGTTATCTCTTTGTGTGACCTTTTCTCTTTTGCCACCAAGCTAGCCATTTGTCACTAAGTTGTCAAGTGTATCTCAACTCATAAGATGTCAAAACAGTCTTTGGCTATCTACGTCTAATTTATTTAATCTATTATCTATCTTTTTTTAAAGGATTGTCTCACTCGTTTTTCTGCCCATTGTTGGTATTCTTGACATTTGTCTTAGAAACCATTTTTCCGCCGTTATTACAGGCTTCGCAGCCTGTCCATGTTCCACATACATACAACAGTATACATGACAGCAAGTTAAATCACAGCAGATAACGAAGGAAAGCGAGGAGATATAGCGAAAGGAAGCAAGTTGATAATGATAATTTCGCCGTTTTCATTTTGTTATTTAAAAGTATGTAAAGGATCAGGTCCGTATTCTGATATGCACCCAAGAACACACATTTTGATGGCCGTAATACTTCCCATACTCACAGCTAGTTCTTGCTATGGGACTTTGGGGGAAAAGGGGGATATATATATATCCACTTTTCCCCCAAGATGTGTATTTTGAGGGCCAACCCATTCACTGGCATCCACTCACGCTTTGTAAGTACTATCCACTGGGACTCCTCAGATTCCTTTCCCAGATAACTATCAGTTTCCCGACCTATCTTCCTACCTCCGCCCCCTCTCCCTTATTTAATGTACCACTTCCACTCACTTCCCTGGGATGCTCACTGAACCGTTACACCCATCATCCTGATATCATCCTACACCCCACTCCCTCGACTGTGTATAAAAGAAGATAACGGTGACATTCGGGTAATACACAACTTGGGATTCTGACGTAAGTGGGAACACTTTTTTCTCAAATTTTTATTTTCTCTCCATTGCTCTAATTTTTATTTTTATTTTTTATTTTTCTCATCCCGTCGTTACGTCTTAATGTAGTCACCGGAAGGTCTTCTCCGTGACTATATATTGTGTTTTGTGTATGTATTTGTTTGCTGATGAAGACTAGTCGCCGCAACATCCCGTATGTGTCGTAATTTTGTTATGTAAAGCTGCATTACTTTGTGTTATTTCATACACGTATTGTATAGGCAACACAAACTTAAACAGATCTGTGCAATTAAATGACAAGCTTGAAACAAACTATATGAACATCAAAAAAAAAAAAAAAAAAAAATACATATTCACATACAAAAGCAGTATCATCATGTAGCAGTTTCTTTGCAGAACGTTACTCTTGTAACGCAGCCCGCCGAAACGATTTATTGATCCTTTGCCTGTCCTCTTGTCTCATACATATTCATGCCTAAGGTGCCTTCAATGTCTCGTGCCCATTCTCGGGCAGCCTTTACTTCCAGGAACCATGCCTTCCATAACTGTTCTTTCCAAACGTTGTGGCGTTTAATATGGACACAGTATTTCAGTTTTCGAGACACGATGATGTTTATGAGTAAGTTTTCTTCGACGTTCTTCTAGAATGCCAATATTTTTCGACTTCTTTGTCACTGGTTCATATGACAATATAGTTAGCCAAAATTATAGTACTTATTAGATACATATAACATGCTAACTGAGCATTATAATTCTACACAAATTGTACTATACAGGAGAAGGCTTTAGATAATTGCCTGTATAGATGTTAGAAATAGGAAACTTTAAACAAGCATTATGGCTTCACATTGATTATAATTCGCAGTAGTCCAATGGATTTATGTGTCAGGTCTTAGTCAGATCTGACTGAGCTACCGTTAATAACAGTGGACGGTACTACCTGCTTTCTGTTAGCGCCGAACTTTGGGCGGCGCTTACCAAACCTGACACCCCACATTGTGCCGACGGCTTCGGACGGAAGAGCGCAATTGGGAGGGTACAAGCCTTACCCTGGTGCGAGGAAATGCAACCTAAGGACAAAATGTCATGGCAGGGCAAACCAGACCCTAAGCCTTGGTTGACGGCTGGTCTAGGATCGAAGCTCCGACTGGCGGACAGTTAGAGCATTGCTTTGCTGATCCGGCAGCTTCTGCAGCTTGTCTTGTTCCAGAATTATTGGTGTTACCATTCCCCGGGAGTGAACTAGGCAGGCAGAGAGAGGGATCATGCTGCATGGGCAACATCAATCAATCATGTGCCATGCCGGAAAACGTGGGCGGTCATGACTCGCCATTTCACTCGATCACCAGTGTCGTGGATCAGCTCAGTGTTCCTGTCTCGTCCATGCCATGTGGCCAAGCCATCCAGGTATTGTCCTCTCGGTCTTCCTCTTGGTCTGTTCCCTTCGATCTTGCCAATTGTCACCAAGTTCTCCAATCCATTTCTTCTCATAACATGGCCAACAAATTTTGACTGTCGACGTCTAATTTCTCTAATCAGTTTACGATGTTCATTTGTCTCCTGTAGTACCTGGTCATTGGTTTTTCTGTCTGTCCATGGTATTCTTTGCATTTTCCTCAGAAACCACATTTCTGCAGCCATCAGATGCTTTTCAGCTTGACTGCTCATTGTCCAAGTTTCACATCCATACAAAAGAACAGGCTCTATGTATCCCCTCAACACTCTTTTTATCGTTTCAATTGACATCTTTTTATTGGTCAGAATGTTTTTCATCTTGCTAAAGGCTACTTTCGCCATGGCGATTCTTGTTCTAATCTCTTCAAGGCATCTCCCATCAGATGTTATGACTGTTCCAAGATAATTGTACCGATTCACTTGTTGAAGAATATTTCCATTTACTTGTATATTACATTGTGGCACTTCTTTCTTCCTAGTGACGACCATAACCTGAGTCTTTTTACAATGTAATTCTAACCCCAGTTGCTTACTGTGTACAACAACCGCATCTACTAATTGTTGCAGGTCCTGCGCATTGTCTGCAATTAATACTGTATCATCTGCATATCTAATGTTATTGATGTTTCGTCCTCCAATGCTGATTCCATTTATATCCTCTACATTTCTGAAAATATTTTCACTGTATAGGGAAAAAAGATCTGGAGACATCACACATCCCTGCCTAACACCTCTCTTAATTGGCTGATACTGTCCCACTTCATTATCAATCCTTATTGCAGCTTGTTGTTTCCAATATATGTTTTTTATAAGTCTAATGTCTTTCCCATCAATTTGTAGATCTGCAAGCATATCCACCATACTGACATGTCTAACTCTATCAAAAGCCTTTGTATAGTCAATAAAGCAAAGATGTATATCCTTGTTTACTTCTATAGCACGTTCAATAACTGTTCGCAGCATATACACAGCATTTACTGTACCCTTTCCTTCTACAAACCCGCATTGTTCTTCCCCTATTTCAGGTTGTATCTTCTTCCTCACTCTTTGCATGATAATTCTTAGCAAAATCTTTGTGATGTGACTCATTATTCTAATTGTTCTATGTTGATCACATTCCAAGGTTCCTGATTTCTTTGGGATTGCAATAAATACAGAGTTACATAATTCAAGAGGTATATCTACAGTATCATATAATGTGTTCAGCAGTCTGGTGTCTTGCTCTAGTCCAAATTCTTCTAAAGCTTTAATCATTTCTGTTGTGATGTTATCTGCACCGGGGGCCTTGCCAGCTTTCATATGTTTAAGAACATTTCGAACCTCCATCTCCAAAATTGGCGGTCCTTCATTATTAAATCTAATATCATACTGTTCGTCTCTGCTATCATCATAAAGGTGTTTCACATAATCTGTCCATACATGTAGAATCTGGTCTTTTTCTATTATGATTTTGCCATCTTCAGTTTTTAGACACCCTGTTGATGTACTTGTTCTTTTATTAGTAAGTTCCTGAATTAATTTGTGCACTAATTTGGTATTTTGACTGTTGTGTTGGTTTTCAATTTCTAAGCACTTTTCCTCAAGCCATGCTTCTTTTGCCTCCTTACATAATATTCTGACTTGTCTGTGAATTTCTTCATATTTGACAGAATTATTTTTGCTGAGTCTTCTTGTTTCCGTGAGGTGTAAAATTTCTTCGGTCGTCCATTTCTTACGACACACCTTCTTTAATTTTGGAATAGTTGTTTCTGCAGCCACATTGATTGAATTCTTCAACGTATCCCATTTATCATCCACATCCTGGAATAGGATCTCTAGATCAGACAATATTTTAAATCTGTTCAGTACTTCTATGTTGAATTTGTTTTGTATTTCCTTGTCATTACTCAATGTACACAAATCATATTTAGTGTTTCCTGTTATATACTTGACTTTCTTCAACTTTATCCTCAATGTTCCTGTGAGTAATCTGTGGTCACTATAACAATCAGCACCGGGAACTGTTTTTGCTATTGTTAATGCGTTTCTAAATCTTCTGCTAATCAGAATGTAGTCAATCTGGTTTCTAATCCTGCTATCAGGACTCCTCCATGTCCATAATCTTCTAGGGTGTTGCTTGAACCAGGTGTTTCCTACAATCATTTCCTGTTCTTTTACCCACTCTACGAGTTTGTATCCTCTTTCATTTCTCTCTCCTAAACCATAGTTTCCTACTGTGTATCTATCCCCTTGATTTCCTACTTTTGCATTGAAGTCCCCTATTACGATGTTTATTTCTGAATTTTTACATTTCTTTAAGGCAGACTCTATGTCATTATAAAATTCTTCTACACTATCTTCACTGGATTCTCCTGTTGGGGCATATACTTGAATAATATTTATGATAAAAGGTCTGCCACTTAATTTAACTAGTAGAAGTCTGTCCGACACTGCCCAATATCCTTGAACAGATTTTGATGTTT
The DNA here is from genome assembly GCA_963921405.1 of Cepaea hortensis. Classification (NCBI taxonomy): domain Eukaryota; kingdom Metazoa; phylum Mollusca; class Gastropoda; order Stylommatophora; family Helicidae; genus Cepaea; species Cepaea hortensis. Next base: position 42,344,126 of record OY992880.1, on the reverse strand, counting down.
TCCGGTCCAAAATAATTGCCACTCCCCTATGACGATCTTCACCTCCAGAATAAATAATCTTGAAATCTTCTTCTATCTTGATGCCTGCTCCTGTCCATCTCATTTCGCACATACCTAAAATATTAATTTTTTCCCTTTCAATTTCTTGTTTTATGTTCTCTAATTTTTCGTCGTCGTTTAACGTCCTAACGCTCCAAGTTGCTAATTTTAACGTCTCTGTCCTTGTCTTGCGATGATCAGTCTTTAAGCGAATCGTGATATACTAGGCACTTTTAAAGAGGTAGTTTGCCGTTGCTTTCCTCTATGGCAGTGACGTTACTGGTCGGAGACCGCAGCCATTGACTCAAGAAGAGTTCCTCTGCCTGCCGTCGTGAAGCTCGAGGCCATGACCCACAAATATCTGTCGGCTGCCATAAAAATTTCATCCACCAACTGCCTTCCGTGGCTTCTTTTGAAAACTTCCAATAAAAGGAACACAAAATAACATCACATAATCCACGGGAAAACACTATTCACAGGAAATCCATAGGAAATCACACGAAATCCAAAATAAAACACTAAATAGCGTCCCTCCGAAAAGTAACGCTTCATTTTGTCGCCATTGTACCGGAAGTCACCATATATATGGGCAACATATGGTCTCTATATTTTAGCCCAGGTTTTGTGATATGGAGAGGCAATAACTCCATCCCTGGTCTTAACCGGTCTTGGAATCAAAGCGAGAGGCAACTGTTACGGGGGAGTAGTCCAATGGAATTATGTTTGTAACTAATCTAAACAACAGCAGTCGGAATATATCGGAACGCCGATTTTAATCATATAATTAGTTCTGTAGCTAGTTCCCCGTATTTTGGGTCCTTTTAAATCGTGCGCATAGTGCGGAAGAACAGATATACCCTCACGGCCTGGAGAGAATGGTGATGCACTGAGTGAGCAGATGATCATACCGACACTCACAACTCCGAGGAAAGGCCAGTCGGACACATAATTAGATTGCTTCTGCTACCATTAGTATTGGGACTCCTCGCTGGCTGTTGAAGATAATGACGGAGCACTTATGGCAATGGCCCGGGTGTTATGATGTCGGTTCTTAACTAAATTAACTCATTCCGTAATTTGTAGTAATCGATGATGTTTAAATCACAGTTAGTTCTTTAATTGTCTTATACTGAAAATAAAAATAAAAATCCATGAAACTCTTGAGCCCTTGAAAAAAAAAATACAGAGAAATTCTAAGATGCCCATAACATAAGAATATCTATTAAAACTGTTCTTCACTGTTTTTAAAATGTACGTATATTTATTGATTCTCTTATAAGCTTTGCAGATTTTAAGACATTGCCTTTAAGCAATAAACCTCGAAGCCGGAATATTATTCTGATTATGTATAATACGCAGATATTTTAAAATGTGTGTAAATCTATTCATATCTGCTCCAAACATATGAACTTTAAATCATACACTGAGAAGCAATTCAAAGTTTCATGATATTTAAATAATGACAGGATATTTCACATGAAAATGAAACCATTGTTTACATTTACGGCATTTTAAAACTGATGTGGAATAATCATAAAACCAATTTCTGCACTTTTGTATGTAAAGATACTTTTCAGTTTTTAATAAAAGCTGAATAAAACAGTCTTAGTTGTTGCAATGCAATATTGCACATTTTGTTTACTGGCCGAAGTTACTTATGATGTATACCGGGCTTTTGTAAAGTCTCACAACATTTCGTATGTAGAACAAATTTGAAAAATGAAGTACCTGATATCAAATAAAGTGCTCCACAGTCCATCGTGAAGCAATATGCAGCGAATAGCTGTCGTCTGCTGGAGTAATTCTTTACACTCCAAACAGAATGGTGTTATCAAAGGAAGAAAGACTTTTTCTTGGCTGAACAGACACGTTTCAGAAGGTATTTGACAATATGAAAAGACGTGTACAGTCATGTCTTGAAGCCCGTGGTGGACATTTTCAACACCTGTTATAATGAATACCTCATTCATATTTTCCAGCTCCCCCAAAACAGCGTTAGACCATAGCAGTAACTATTGTAACTAATTTAATTAATAATTGTTAGCAAATGTTTTTAATGACATCATATACTTCATCTTTCAAATTTGTTCTACATACAAAGTGTAGTGAGACTTTACAATACCCGGTGTATATATATATCTTATATATAAAAAAGACTTGTGCGTATGTATCTCTGTATGTATTTATGTATCTCTGTCCGTATGGCCTTTATTTGTTCGCGAACGGCCCATCCGATTGAGATGAAATGTTCTACACGCCTTCCTTTCATTCCAGAGCTGACAACTGTGATATTTTGTTAGTGTGAAATCGCCTGCTTACTCAGTATTATTTCATTTTTCATTTTTCATCATAATTTCATATATTTCAGGGGACCTAACTCTGTAAAAGTTATTTCAAGGGGCATAACTTTTCTGTATAACTTATAGTCATATTGTGGCATCGTTTTCAAAGATTTATAAACTCTTTGTCCATAGTTATGTACCGGCATATGAGTTATAATAAATAATGATACAATCTGTAAGGCATTTTCAAAGTTTTCATAAAAATGATGCACAATGCATAACATTGTAACTCATCTTTTTTTGCTTAAGAAGTTACTGTAGTCATGCAGGTGATTAGAAAGAGTTTTCGTTAAAAATAATGGATGGTGTGTAGAAGAACGTTCTTTTAAGTTACTTTTTTTGTTGTATGAATTTAATGAAGCCGGACAGGGTCAGGCAGACAGATAGACAGACAGATAGACAGTCGGGAACGGAAACTTATATGACTACTTATATGAATTAAATGAGATGCTCCACATCAGGAGCTGGGAAATGCCGGGCCGGGTCAGACAGACAGACAGACAGACAGACAGACAGACAGACAGACAGACAGACAGTCGGTAACGGGAACGAGAACTTATATGACTACTTATATGAATTAAATGAGATGCTCCCCACCAGGGTCTGGGCGAAGCCGGGCAGGGTCAGCTAGTATATATATATATATATATATATATATATATATATATATATATATATATATATATATATATATATATATATATATATATATATATATATATATATCGTTAATTAATATGTGCTTCTAGATGAGGAGGATTCGGGCAAAGGTTCTCTAAACAGCACATTTTGTAAAGGGATGTGGCAGCCAAATGAGCCAAGGGAAACAAACGAGAATGTTAGTATTGCAAGTAATATGCAAGGCAGATGGGCTCTCAGTTGGGTTTGGAGTAATCTCCCTTTTGTTTGCAGGGCACCAGCTTGCCCAACAGGTAACTATACTAATAATAAATAGAATCTATTTGTATTTGTGTCCACGTGCATGTGTTTATGTTCATATTTAAATGTAAACTATGGGAGCTACGTGGTAGAGAGATCACAATTATTGACTGCTCCAGAGGACAACAATATGGTGGCTGACATCTTAGGAGTGACAAAACCAGATGGAAATAATATTAATTGGCTTCATTCAAAAAAGATAGTTAATTAATTATATTAGATTACACACAAGAGATGTTAAACACAAGCGTGGTGTTGGTGTTTGAATACAGAAAGCTCCCCCGATGTGTCTCCACCTTGACGTGGTGGGGGAGCTTGAGTGTCCCATCGACCCCATTTGCTTGCCGATGGGTGGAAAACTACATATCGGACAGCTTATGGGATAGGGACCAGACTAAGAGAGACACAACCTGCTGCTCTGCAGGTATAGACTGAGGAGAGCAGTCAAAATTTAAATCAGGTGCACGAAGGCAGCATTTCTTGGTCCCGACAAAACTCTTAAGGCTCCCTGTCGAGGGCTGTGGCTGAACGCCTCTAAGCCACAAACCCTCGGATATGAGAGCCAGGCCGATACCCGTCTACCGGAAAATAGAAACGAGATACTGAGCAAGCTACATGCTCAGGTCTGATACATGTTCGAAGGCTCTCAGCTGGGGGATATGCGGGATTCCCGGATGAGAGGGCCTGGCCGTTTCTCGTTCACTGCCGCACAAAGGTAAGGTGCTGAGCCGGCAGCACATGTAGCCTACCTCGTGAGTGAGTACAAAAAAGTAAGAAAAGTGCCTCAGTCGAAGGACATGGTTACGGAAACTGTATCTAACTCATAGAGAGTGTAGACAAAAGTGGAGGAACTTCTCAACAACGCAAAATGGAACGCACGGCGAGCGAACCTATTGCGTGGTCTGAAGTCAAAAGCAAAAGCTTACCGAGTGGATGTCGCTCGCATTTGACCGCTCCTGGTGTGTACTTGAGCGATCAGTGGCATGCGAAATGCCCAACACATGGAAGTGAGGAACTAAAGCAGCCATGAGCAAGACGTGGCAACTCCTCGGGTGACCAGTCTCAGAGCAATATGTGCCGGCTCTGCAATTATGGAAGCCGCCTTGGATAGCAAGGGAATGCCCATGGTCTGCCCCTGCCTTCCCTTGAGGGCCGACCGCGATGTCGTTGATCGTTCTATCTTGACCAGCTGAGATGTGGGCGACATCACAACAGTCTAACGTGCCTCAAAACCAGAGGAAGGCTAACCTCATTAAAAAATGCCCGCCGGAAGCCGGAAGTGTCGTCCTACGGGTGGCAAACTAAAAATTGACACTACGCAATTACGTCCGAGTGAAATGTCTCGTCCGAATGTCTCTCGTGCTAGGAACAGCTCTGACTACCTAGTTTCCGAAAGCCGCTCTTGCTCGGAACAGCTCTGACTAGGTAGTTTTCCGAATGTCCGCCGTGCCTGGAACAGCTCTGAAGGGCGCAAGGACAAGCACATGTCCGAAAACTCGCTGAGTGGATACCATCTGCAGACTTGTCTGGTTTGTGCAGGAACGGCCCGTTGTGAAGGAAAGCCCAATATATTGAAGTGAGGATTTAAAGCAGCCATAAGCAGGACGTGACGATCTCCCTCGGTGAGCCCAGATCCAGGGCGTTATGTGTCGGTCCTGCAACAATGGAAGCCACCCAGGATGGCGGAAAATGCTATGGACTGTCCCTACCTTCCTTTGAGGGATGACCGTTGTCTTCGACTGTTCAACCTTGGCCAGCTGGGCTGTAGATGGCACCACAAAAGTGAGAGTCTCCCAGGAATGCTACCTGTTCAAAAAAGCACGCTAAAGTCGATGTGTTGGCCTAAGGGTTTCGGCCCAAGGGCGCATAACAGACACACCGCAATCACATCTGAAAAAACACTCCGGATGAACGAAAAGAAGAAGAATACAGAAAGACTTGATGATGATACGAGGATACCTAGATATGAGAATACTTGGCATATAGTGACAGGATAATAATATTGTTACAATTAAAAGCAAACCCCGTTAACTTGACTATCCTAATATGCACATTTAGCAGACGACACAATAGAAACATAATAGAAGAGAAGAAAGACAGATCTAATTTTGTGAAGAAAACATTCGTATCACCTGTAACAAATATTTTGAACACAATCAAAGAAAAGTTTATATTTAGAAAATCCCTAGAGATATCAGCAGAAATCTAACAGCTCTATATTGATCCTAAAAAGCTCTAGAATAGTGTCACATGCACAGGCAGATACCCAGGAGCGGAAATAAGCTCAGGTCACAACATTGTTGTTATCAGAATTAAAGGCGAAATTTCAGAAAAGAAGAAATAAGAATATCACCACTACAACAACCAATGATAAAAGAGAAATATATCGCAGAAGTCAAAAATAAATATGAAAATCTAATGTTGGAAATCATGGAGCAGTACATTGAAGAAGATACAAGAAAAAGCCAATGCCAAATTAGATTATCTAAAACGATTATGTGCTCTTAGAGGAAACAACAAAGAACACAACTTGGATGACAGAAAACATTCAAAGCAAAATGGCATCAAGGAAAAGAAAGAAAAATACCTCTGAATATAAAGATTGGGAGTCACAAGCTACTTGTAAACGTGCAAGCCGAAAGTGTCTACATAGACTTAAAAGATATGGAAAGGAATAATAATTTTTAAAATAGACGAAAGTACAAAGAGTCAAAACATGTTTATTTAGAAGAATGTATCAGAAATGATGAAAGAAACAATCTTATATGATAAGAATAATATACAAAACATATAAACTTAATATGAAAGGGAGCTGTTTGAGGATATAAAATACAATACGTTGGCAGTTACTGATAATAAAACTCTAGGATTCTCAAGTGGGAAATAGAGAAAGCAATAAACACTACAAAGAAAATAAAGCTTCTTGCAATGATAGTAGTTGATAGAATATAGATGCAATAGCAGTCCTTGATGCTATTTTAAATTTGTCTTGTGTTGCCTTTCATCTCCACGTGGAGCATAGGCTATATGAATCAGATTCTCACACATAAACATTTGAGTTACAAATTTAACCTAAGAATAATCAAGTGTATGTTTACTCTACGTTTAGAAATATGGACAATGGGTTTGTTAAAATGTGAGGGTACAAATGAAGCTTTTGAAATGTGGACGATTAGGAAGAATATCGTGACCGGAGAAGAATAGAGAAAAAGAAGTTTTACAAACACTGGAAATGAAAAAACATGACTGAATGAGATGAAGGTCATACAATTAAGGTACTTCGTCCATATGAAAAGACACAGCTTCTTGTTAAAGGACTTGCTGCGGGAAACGTGGAGGGAAAGGAAGCAAGTTGAGAACGTTGCAGATGGATGGACAACATCAATACTGCAAGAAGCATATCTGAATTCAATATGAAACCACAGGGCAGAGGGCACTAAAGACCCAATACAGCCGACCTTCATTGCGGAGATGGCACGTGACCGATTGATTCTGTCAGAAAGAATTTTTTTTTAATGCAGTCAAGAGTGAGAAATTGCTATAATTTATGTTTCATTACATTAATATTTATATGTGTTCTGTTAATTGTCTTTTTTTTTTTCTTTTCCTGAGGTCTACAATTGTGTAAGGTTAATTGTCTTGTCGTTTTTTTTTATCTTGTGTTAACATTGCCATTGAATTAAACTATTGATTTTATAGGCTCCTTTCGATGTAGTGACGGAACTTGTCTAAACATGAAATGGAAATGCGATGGGGCTTACGACTGTAAGGACATGTCGGATGAAAATAATTGCACCGGTAGGATTCTGTTTCTGCTACGCTGCTGCTTGTTCTTCTTCTTTATGGTTTACATCTCAGCGTCCTGCTTTGTAGATAATTATATAACAAATTCTGATGTATATATACCAGGATATTCATTGTTTCCAATATGAGATTAATGCATCTTTTGCGGAAGAAATTTGAGTTTGTATTTTCCTGTTGTATTGAATATAGGTCAGCATTACTGAAAAGATACGAGCACTCGTGCTTAAACTTCCAGTGCGCTGATAAGGGCTACGTGGTTCATCCGCTATAGAGGTTGACTTCTCGTTCATAAAAACATGGCAAACCACTTACTGAACGTAAAATTGCCAAGAATATTAACCTGGGGTTGTGGTTGATCGCAAAATCCAGCAAACGGCATGCAACATTTTTAATTGAAAGATATTCCATCCTATAGAGCGCTAATTGGTGAGATCGTGGTATGTGGTCAAACCATTTTTTTTGTACATCATATCTGTTTTATATGACACCATGTGAATAAATCACGGCGACTTGCAGATATAACCCGCCTTAACTCAAAAAGTGCTCAACTCATTCTAACTGAGATGGAAGCAATATTCTCGGGACATACATTTCAGACGAATTCGATGACGTCATGCTCTGCACGATCTTCGGTCAGTTTCTACACTTCTCGGTCATGGGCGAACAATTACAACGTGCACGTTAAATCTCACGAGAATTGCAAATAATAAAAGCAGGCTGTGAAAAGCCACTACACATATAAACAGATCCTGCTCACAAGTAATATTTATAGTGTGTTAAAACGACTACATAAACCAAACCCATGGAGGTGTTGTGCTTAAAACACACGTACTCGTCAAAAACAAAGACAGCTTCACTGTAAATGAATACATCAAAGCCAATATACTTGTCACCAGGAATTATGAAAATTAACCCTGACCGCTATAGGGGGTTATATCAAATCTAGGGGGGAATATTAAATCACAATCATTTATTTTCTTAAATCAGTTTTTCATAAAATGCTTCCTTCTTACGCCATTCATGCTTCTCAGACATTTAATTTCTGTTGTTACATTTTTTAAATTTTATATAGTTACCAAAATTAAGGCCCAGTTCTGACATAGATTAAGGAAAATCATATTTAAGCGCGCTAATTTTATATGTAGTGTAATGTTTCTTCTTCGATTACCATTATGTAGCAGGTCCTTTGCAGAACGTTGCTCTCATCAAGCCCACCGAAAGGCTCTCGACCCTTCGCCAGTTCTCACTCCTTGTGTATTTTCATGCCTAACGTGTCTTTAATGTCCTGTGAACTTCGTGTTTGTCGACCCCAGCCTCTTCTTCTAAGAAACATACCTTCTACTGTGTCACGTTTCTTTCTGAAGTCACCATGAGGTTTAATAAACCAAAGTATTTGCATGTAAGAGCCATGATGCTGTTTATGAACCAGTTTTCTTTGATGTTCAGGTCTTGTATAATGTCAGTTTGTGCCTTTTTCTTTAGCCACTGTATCCTTTAAAAAAAAATTTCTATGACATGTTAGTTGAGAACCCTCAATCTACTTCTGTAATTATTTCCAAATTTACATCCTTATATTGCTACTAGAAAGTACCATCTTCCCAAACTGTGTCTAAACGCTCCTTTGCGTAATGTCTTCTTCTCCCCTTTATTCCCTCATTGGGGTATAGGCCATCAACCAAACCGCACCAAGTTGTCCTATCTTTTGCTATCTTCGGCAGCTCCTACCATGTCTTCCCATTATTATTCATCTCTGTCTGTAATTCTCTTCTCCCTGTGTGTTTTAGTTTACTTACATTTAAACAAAGGGAAGTTATTAAGTAACAGGGATGTTACGAATAACATTATATTTACAATAGTGCGAGCAAGAAATTTTGTGTAGGTTATATCCCAACATTATCCTCCACCTGGCAACACTTTTGGTCCACCTGTCTACATGCTTGCTGATGCCTTCTACAAAAACATGTTTGGGCGTGGCCTTAAACCAATTTTGCACCGCCTCCATTACCTCGTCATCTGCAAACCTCTGACCACGCAAATGTTCTTCCAAGGGTCAAAACAAATGAAAACTTGATGTCCCCCATGTCTGGACTCTTTGCTGGGTGTTTTAAGACCTCAAATTTCAGAACAAATAGTGTATCATCTGTATGCGCATCTGTATGAGGGCGCGCGTTGTCGTGCAGCAACAACACTCCTTTTCAGAAAAAGTCCCCGGTGTTTCGATGATATCTGCCACTTCAATGTGTTCATTAGCATCTCATGCATCGAGCACTAGTCACCGTTTCACCCTTTTCTAAGAAATGCTCCAATGCAAGACCCTTCATATCCCAAAAGATGGCCAGTATTTTCCCAGCGGATTCCTGCGTCTTTTCTTAATCAGAGCAACACACATCAAGGTGACATAGTCATCTACACCGATGGATCAGTGGTGAGAAACAGATGTAGTGGCTGGGGCTTTATTGCAAAGGCTAATGGGCGATTCTTGAAAAAGGAGAGTCTGGCATATGCGACTACGACCTCCAGCATGAGAATGGAGGTGGAGGCAGTAACAGTGGCATTCCGGTGGCTAGAGGAGACTACTGCAACACACGTTGTGTTCATTACGGATTCAAAGAGTATGCTTAGCAAGGTGGAGAAAGGAATGTTTCGTGTGGAATGGCTCTCGTCGCTTCAGAGGTCACAGATCGTGAGAATTGTATGGATGTTTTGCCCTGGCCATGCGGGTGTACGAGGGAATGAACAGGCTGATAGGCTAGCAGGGAGGGCACCTCTTGGTGGTATTTTGCCTATGGACAAAGGGGAGGTGGTCGTGCGCTTGTGGGACCAGGTGGAGAAGGCGGAGGAACAGATTGAGAACCCATATGTGGAAAGAATGAGATTGCGGGGGACCAGCAGTGGTTCTGGAAGAATCTCAAAACTGAGAGGGAAGACCAGGAGAACTTTTAATCAGATAGCGGTGGGAACGATTAGTAGTATGACTCTTCGCTGGCTGTTGAACGAGGGGACGGAGCACGTATGGGAATGTCCTGAGTGCAGTGATGTCTGTTCTTAACTCATCTCAACTCAACAACTCTTAATCAGAGACGACATGTGTGTTATATGCAATCTTTCTACCCATTCATACTCTCCCCTGAATCAAACAAATGTCCAGATACTCAACCATAATTCTTTTGTAGATTTCAGTTAAATTCCACACGCTCTGGCAATAACAATAATAATAATAATAATAATAATAATAATAATAATAATAATAATAATAATAACAATAATGATACGTAATAACGCATCGCCAATCTTCCATGGTGCAAGTTGATAGCGGGGCAGCCATTTTATTATCGCTATCAATCAATCAATCATGTGCCATGCCGGAAAGCGTGGGCGGTCATGACTCGCCATTTCACTCGATCACCAGTGTCGTGGATCAGCTCAGTGTTCCTGTCTCGCCCACGCCATGTGGCTAAGCCATCCAGTTACTTTCCTCTCGGTCTTCCTCTTGGTCTGTTCCCTTCGATCTTGCCAGTTGTCACTAAGTTCTCCATCGCATATTATCGCTATGCGCATGCACAAATTTCTCAATTCTCAGGACCCTTACATGGGGCATTGCTTAAGAGCCAGTTTGTGGTCTGAAATAAAATTTCCCTGATGGCGAGGGACACTGGTAATAGGAAAAGCTAATACACACGCAAAATTCAGTCCAGTGCTACTAGAATTGGCGTGTATGGACTACACTTGAGTTCAGCGCGAGCGACAAGGCAGACGTGGTTGCGGCCTTGTGGGAGCACGTGCACACCTCGGAGGAGCAAATGGATTACCATGGTCTGGTTAGAATGAGGCAGCGAAGAGTGACGAGGGGATCTGGCCGACGCTCGACGCTCAGAGGAAAGGCGAGACGGACATATAATCAGATTGCTACTGGTACTATTGATGTTGGAACTCTTCGCTGGTTGCTGAGGATGGAGACGGAGTGCTTATGGGAATGTCCCGAATGCTGTGATGTCGGTTCCTAGATCAATCAATCAATCAATCAATCAGCGCGAGCGAGAGCAAATACAAAAAAAAATTTCTTTCTATACCTATTCTCACTTAGAAAATGCTTTTCTGATGTACATTTGCTTTTAAATATAAAGTATGGGATCGGGGGGGGGGGGAGGGATGCTGTATACTCTTTTCCTAATGTCATCTTGCCTAATTGTGTATTTTCTGGTGAAGGTTGAAACTTGTCTCAAACATTTTCGTAAAACACATAGTAAATTCCCTATCTTCTGATTTAGACAGCGTCAATATTTGATGAAGACGTGCATGCTTCGTGCATTGGCAAGACTCAATATAAAAAAATGAAAGATAGGGAGCCATCTTTTGGATCTTTTCCTCAGGCCATGCTGGTGTAGTGGGAAACAAACAGGCGTATAGATTGGCTGGGTCTGCACCGCTGGATGGAGTGTTTAATGTTTTAATTAAGTTGCATGTCCTTCACAGGACGTAGCAGTGAACCCCAGCATTTTCGATGTTCGTGATTCCTGGGCAAATGTTACGTTCAGTAGTTTGCCATTGCTTTCTGAACGACCGGCTCCTATACCTTTTTCGAAAAAACCAGCACCGCTATGTTTCGAACCCGGGTATACGGGCTCACAAACCGCGTTCGCAAGCGATGGAGTGTTAGTGAACGTTAAAGCAGATATGGTCAGGGTCCTACGAGATCATGCAGAACAGACAAACCATGGTCACCTAGAGAGATTGGTGCGTTCGGGACAGACCATACGATCTAGCTGACACTCAGTATTCCGAGACAATGTCAAACGGGCACAAAATCAGACTGCATTTAGTAACATTTGTATTGGGCTCTTTGCTGGCTGTTGAAAATTAAGACGGAGCGCCTATGGGAATGAATGTCTCGAGAGATGTGATGTTGGTTCTTGATTTGGCTGATCTTATTGTTGGTAGAAATAGCAGTATGCTTGCTTGCTTGCTTGTGTTCGTTAGCTTGAGCTCCAACGCGAAGTCCTGTATGTAGGATGAAGGCATCCTGTTGTCCAACATCAGTGTGATGTCATACAGGACCTGAGGTTTGCGTGAGTATCCGTTGTCCCATGTCTGGCTTATTGGTGCGCAGACTGGTGGTTCCTCGCCGTACAGGCAGACACTCTCCGACTTCGGAGGAATCGGCGATCCTATTGACTTCAGCCAGGACCCCGAAGGGACCTGTTGCCCAGGACGCTCGACGAGGACGCGTCAATAGGTCTTGGCCAGTATATAACCCGGCCCTAGTGCCTTGGAAACACCTCTGCGTCCCTAGCAGTATGAAATGGCACATCTATAAGTTAGGAAAACATCTACTTCCAATATACGAAATAACAATAGACAATATATGCTCAAATTTTTAGATACAAGGGTTGATAATGATATTGCTGGCGTAATACGAATACAATACAGTATTGAATTGTCGCTTGATGTATGCACAAATATGCAGTGGCAATCCAGCCAGCTTGCCCTATGACCCTTTGGCAATTGAGTTGGGTGGGTCCCGGATGGCGTGGGCCACATTAGACGATAAACAATATGTTAAAACATGTTCATGGCCTTTTATTAGCTTTGTTACCTGGCAACCAATATTTTTAGATCCCGTCCGACACTGCAGATGATACGTATGCTTGATAATGGTTACAGTTGGTTAATTACTGCATTTACTTATGTCATCTTGTTTCCATGTCTTTGTCGTTTTCTATAAAAATGCTGACTGCTACCTAAGTAATTATATAAAGTTAGCGTATCATCTAAAAGATACTTGAAAAACAGTAACCCGATGACTGCTGTGAAACTAAGAAGACAATCAGCCAGGAAGGGGAACAATAATATTAATAATTTAAAAAAAAAGAAGAAGGTTTAATCACTGCAGGAGGAGAGAGAGAGAGAGAGAGAGAGAGAGAGAGAGAGAGAGAGAGAGAGAGAGAGAGAGAGAGAGAGAGAGAAGGTGAAAGTTGTGGACAGAATTGACCAAAAATGACCTTTAATTACTTCACACGTGGTGACGTCACTAGCAGACGTGTGACGTCGCAAATAACCGTCCGTTGTGAAGTGTTATCTGGGGCGAGATGTAATCACAATAATGGAGCACTAATAACTATAATAGTAATACTAATGTAGTAACCAACGGACTCCTGCAGCGGACTTGTGTCTTTAAGATTGAGGAACATGGATGTCTTCAATATGTAAGAACAGTTGCGTGTCTTGTTGCTCTTCTTTTACAGTAATTATTTTATTAGTGTTGTTATTTAGGCCGGATTATCTATCATCAGTATTGTCCATTATAATAATTTATATTTATTACATTATCATTATAATATTAAAAATTAATTAGTTGGGAGACTTTATTACCAAACGTTTGTTAATAACGTCCCGTACATGATTAATAAACGGCTGGTCATGTGACGTTTACTACTGCCACAAAGTTGGTATTTCTATATGAATAATAAGCAAATACTGATTACATTATCGTAGATAGCTGACATGATGGGATCGCAAGTGAATATTACTTATGTAACTTTTTTTTTTTTTTTTGCATATCCTTTACAGGACATCGCTGTCAACACCAGCATCTTTCAGCTGTATGTTGATCTCTTGGCATGATTAATTATGCTCAGTAGTTTGCCATTGCTTTCTGAGCGGCCGGCTCACATACCCCGTAAGTTACCGATGCGATTCGAACCACTGCTGATTCTCACTGTCATCACGTTACAGACGAGAGTATACGAGATTATGGAAAAAAGTCATAACCTCTAAGCCACGAAGCCGGCACTTATGTAACTACCTAAGTCATAAATAGTAATTAATAAATCACCTTGGTGTTCAATAATGTTTTCATCAAGCAGATACTGTCTCATATGAGAAGTAATTTATATCACAGTATTTTAAGTTTTCTCAGTCTTTACGTAGCAGGTGCTATAGAAGTGGAAATTCAGCAATTAATTCAGGATTATTCTTGTCCTGGTGATGTGGTTATCTATACCAATGGCTCTGTGTTAAGAGGCAAACAAAGTGCCTTGGGGATTCATAGCATAAGCCAATGGCCAACGTTTAGTAAAGGAGAGCTTGGCATATCACACCACAACCTCAAGTCTGAGAATGGAGGTGGAGGCAGTTACTGCAGCTTTCTACTGGATGGAAAGCAAACTGTATATGCATGTGAGGATTATAACTGATTTACAAAGCATGCTGACAAAGGTGAAGACTGGCATGCTTCGTGCTGAATGGAATTCATCACTTCAGGTGTCGCGGGTTGTGAGCATTTGCTGGATCTTTTCTCCAGGACATTCTGGTGTGGTTGGAAATGAACAAGCAGACATATTGGCTGGTGCTGCATCATTGAGGGGGGATTTTATGCATGATAGGGCAGATGTGGTGAAGGCCTTCTGGGAGCATGTTAATAATGCAAAAGAACAGATTGACTGGTCTAGAGAGAATGCGGCAGCAGGGTGTGGTTAGAAGATCTGGTAGACAGTCGTCACTCAGAGGTAAAGCAAGACAAACATATAATCAGATGACAACGGGAACCTTTAGTATTGGAACTCTACGCTGGCTGTTGAAGATTATAACTGAGCGCTTATAGAAATACCCCGAGTGCAGTGATGTCAATTCTTTACTCAACTCAACTCAGCTCAACTCAGTCTTTAGGTAACTTGTGGTGCATCGTTCTAATCAGTTCTAGATAATGTAAACTGAATGAACCATAATGTTAATAAAACTCCACAATCTAAAGTATTCTAAGACTATGTTACATTGTTACAAGTTCTTCTTTTAACGTAACACACCAATACATTAACGTAAAATGTACATCAATTATAGTGAAAAATGCCCAATAGTAAAAGTTAAATAGTAAAGTTTAAAGATGCTGATGGCATAATCGCTTTAAAGAAAACACAGATGCTTCATATCTAAAGATGGTGTTGTTTATTATTAATCTTGCAACCAAATAATCATTTTCATTTTATATGGCTTGACAAAATATTTATTATTAATCAAGCTATTAGTTGACACAAAAGACATGTCTTTAAGATAAGCTGATTTTCTCTGCAAAAATAATTATTAAATGGTTTTATTTTCAAATTGTGTTTAATGGTCATATGTTAGAACTGAGTCGTAATACTATAATATTAGAATGCTAATGTTTGTGAAGACTTATATTAACACTTAACATATTGCCAGTACTCAATTCTACCATTTGAAGACACAACACTATTTGATTGTAGCATTTGAGACATTATAATAACTTTTAATGTTTTTGTCATGAACTCAGATGGTGTCAAATACTACAAAAATAGTGCAGGAAATGTTGACACCATAAGCATTGCTAACAGTGGCTTTTTTTATCAGTGGATCATTGAAGGTGAACCAGGAGAAGTACTGCAAATTGAGGTCAGCAACATATTTTATAGCAACATGAAATGAAGCAGACTTTACATGTTCTTTTAGTTCTATGTTGTTTTTAGTATTGAAAATGTTTGCTTCTTGCTTCAATTTGATGTGTTGATAACGAGACCTATAAGAAGTTTGTGAAAATTGAGTTAGTGTCGCTTGTCATCCCTGGGGGGAAAGTTGAACCAACAAGCACACCTGTTAATTATCCTTGTCTAGGTTTTCCTCTGCTGGGGACCTTTGTCTACACATCCCCCCCCCCTTTTATTTTTAGTCTTTTAATCACTATCACTCTGTCTCTCTCTCTTCAACAGACAATCCCCCTCTTCACGTTCCTTCAGCACATACCTCCACTAACACAGGTTTCGAATAAAATGTAAAAAATTTATTGCAGAAAAGTGTCAGTTGAGTGTGCAATGTATGTGTGTGAATATATGTGACGTGATCTATCTTGAAAGTGTGACAGAATATACTCTCGGATCAGTATCAGAGTTTGTCATCATTATACAGCCATTCGACCTCACACAGCACATACCATGGAATCTCTCCCCCGGCTGCTTCTCTCTGACTGATGATGGTTTTGTTGCCATAGGTTCTGGAAACGTATTGAAGACTATATTCTCCACTGAATTCTAATTAATGTTCGAGTCTTCACATATACACATACAACATTCTGTAATATTTATAGTTCCTGTGAATGTCAGATCAACACTGCTTGATTGCGTAATTATGGTCCTTTTAGTTTCCAAAAACACGATCGGTAATATATTCCTTGTATTGGAAAATTATCAACACCAGTCTAACACAATATAGTTGATATACTGAGGATTGTCTTTTCTATAGTCTATAGTAAATAGTCCTCTTCATCATGATTTAAATATATTTTATACTTGTCTTTATCACTTCACTTAGAGTGAATCAGGTTCCTGGGTAATTTTTTAACTCATACTGGTTTTACCTTCTGGTGACACTGGGTTCACCGTTTCATATCCTGTATTACTTTCCCAAGTCTGACCAAATGTTTCGGCTCAGATGGGTAATCACCTTAAATGTCAAGTGCAGGGAACCTGTTGAGTAAAACAACAGCCTGTGAGAGAACTTAACTCTGACCTAAGATATGTGAATGTAGTTAAGTGGCTATATTCAGTAAATACCTGCTATAGATCCTACTAGAGCTATATTCTTGTATAAGACAGAGTAGTTCAGCACTCTACCCTATACCAGGTAAAAGAAAGACACGCTAAAGCAAAGCACAAAAATCCTAGTATAGACTTATCCTTCTGACTGTACAGACACCTTACTCTACACAACCTAAATCACTCTTCAGCCTAATGCTGTCGCCTCGGTATACTACGTTTACACATGAAAGTACACTATGCTAGAGTTCTAATCTGCATTTATATATATAATCACCTTATTGAATTTTATTTTAGGCTTAGAAGTATATCATTTAATTCCCATGAAGGGACAGGGCGGGATATCTTTACACAACCTAAACTCTGTGATATATTTTCTATTTCAGCACTGAAATACATTCCCACTCCAACCGATGTTAAGTCCAACTGTTCACTGAGTTTTAAAACTGTTACTGTCAACAGATAAATTGCCTGTCCTACATCACTGGGTTTTTCTGTCCCACCCAATCATCCCTGCTCCTATTCCGTCCTTTAATCCTCGTACATCAACATGCTAACAATAGTCTTTGATAAAGACGATCTCCCGGTATCGTTGCTTTTCGGTTGTTCAAAGGACTTGGTTCATTGTATTTTAAAGATATCCAACTGTTTGATCATGCTTCGAACGTCCCGGCGATAAACGATCTTCCTTGACATTGTTAATTATCCTTTGATCTCGCCTAGTTTTCCCGGAGACCACGCGATCTACGTTCACGTCTTTCAAAAGTGGGGTGATTGTTTGAAGTAACAATCGTTTCCCTTAAAAAATTACAGGACCGTCACTTTCTCACTTAACTGTTTCTGTCGTTTAATCCATTAGGAGCGACACCTGCCAGCCAACTCACGAAAGTTAGTTAGTTGCATATCCAGTACAGGAACACGAGTTTGTGGGATTACGAACTGCATCTGTAACTCCATCACCACAGAGCCAGCTATAGTCTGTTTATTTTTGTCTGCCCCAATATAAAATTCCATATCTCAGTAACCAACTTAGGGAAAATGATGAGATTTAGCATATAACCTTATCATTATGTCCACCCAACAAAAAGAATTTTCTTCTGGAGATTGTACAGCAGATTTCAAAGTTTGTTTATATGCGGTATATAATTTACGGGTCAGAGATGAAGTCCACATTATTAAATGTATTACGTCTTCACACGGAAACATTAGCGTTGAATAGTTAATTTTCACGTGGGACATGGGATTGGCCTTATGACAAGAGCCTTGCGTAGTGGAACGGGGCATTACTGTAAAACAAGTTTGTTAGTGAGACATCACTAGTTTTTCACCAAAACATCAAAGAAATGTCACCGCTTTCCATGATTTAAGTTGCTTTTGGACCTATCAAAGACATATTCCTTGGGTGGGGGTAAATACAAGACGGCAGGAAAAATTTCATAATGATGCAACAGGCAGTTTTCAAAATAATTGATCGTGAATGAAGGCATTCATTACTGGACAGACTATAATATTGAGTACTTAGTGATATAATAGGAAAGTTCATAACCTGGTGTAATGAAAAAGTTACTGAAATAAATGAAGTTCTGTTCCATTGTTACCAGTTCAGATGTATAACAGACTCTAGAAGTTAGGATACCTTTTGGAACATCTAATTTGTCAAGAGAAGATACTTTAAAACACAGATGAGTAAATTGTGAAAGACAAGCATGAAACTATGAGAAATAGCAAAAGATGCAGGGGCCCTGCCTGAGAGCACTGAAAATCTGTCTCTAGTGAAGTAATTTGTCAGAGTCAAAACATGATTGCTCCTTCAGCAGGGTGATAACATCATTTGGACTGATAGTTTAGAATTGCCAGCATGTTTATAGTTTATTTTCTTGTTGTATGAAATGTCCTCTAATATCTACTTTTGTCATTTCTCATGGCCACTAAAAAGAATGTAAAGGACTATTTTTTATGGTATTGTATCATATTGAGGGCCGGTCTTCCTAGCTAAGGGGTTAACGACATTCTCCATAATCTTGTATATCCATGTGGGGTAACGCAGCTGCGTGAGATTCGGCAGCAAATCGCATCATGTTGGTTACTTACGGGGGTATGTGAGCGGCCGCTCAGAAAGCAATGGCAAACTATTGAGCGTAATCTTGCCAAGAAATCAACAACAGCGGTAAAATGCTGTTGTTGACATCGATGTCCTGTAAATAGGATATGCAAAAAAAAAAAAAAAAATATCATATTTAGGATATTGTTGTTTGCCCATATTTTCTTGACCCAATGATATTTGATCAGTGATGTGGTTAGTATTACACTAGATTCCTTACATCAAAGAATCGTTTCTGGTATCCATTTCATAAGGCTTGGTTGACAATGGATCCATGTGGGCATGAACTATTTTAATCTCAGAAGATTTTAAAGTCTCGACCACAGGGCCACTAGGTTGCGTATATTAGCTGCTGTGGATTTTATTTTTTAAAGTGAAAATTCTAAGACATTTTAAATATTTAAGAGGAATATTCATTAAGGATATAGCATCAACAAAATAAGATATGCAGATGATACATTATTGATTACAGAAATCAAGGTAGTCTCTCCAAGAAGATGTACCCCAATGCCACGTCGTAAAAATACATGTGAACATTCTTAAGCACATGAACTATTTAAACCATATTTGCATAGTCACAACATTGGATAGAATATGTGATGTAGAGATTAGAAGAAGCATTGCTATTTCAAACATCAGTGTTTGCAAACTGAAACATATACTTACTAATCAAAAGCTCTCAGTCGCGGGAAAGGGGAAAAGTGTAAGAAGTGCTACATAGATTTTATATTGCCTGGCATATTAGGCATGGACAATAAACAGACAAATTGAGAAACATAGGGAGGGGGGGGGGGGGGGGAACAAAAAAATTGCAACAAGTAAAATATACAAAAACAAATAAGATACTATTTTGAGAAGCAAACAGAAAATGTACACTGATTAGAGATATTCACAGTCAAAGTTTTTTCTGCATATTAGTAAAGAAATATGTGCAAGCTTGTGACAACTGCCAAATTTAAATGAAAAATAACAAATGGAAGATAACAAAATAAATAACTAGATTGTTTGGCTAAATGGCGTATTAGGAGAAAGAATGCAAGCTACGCCCAAGAGTAGTGATTTGTGAGATCACCCACACTTACCAGCATAGTAAAGTAAAGGTCCCTATTGCATGCTTAGGCGCATGTGATGCTAGACTCATATTTGTATAACTAGTCTCCATTTGATGGGTCATGTGGTCAGTGTTACACTGGTCGCCTTTACTTCACACAACAATTTTAGATACCCATCTTAGGTTGCAATCGACCTGTGAGCCCAGGTCAGTTTTTAACAAAAAATTGAGTCTGCACCGCTTTGGATGACCTCCGGGCTGGCAGGCGAATGTCTAGACACTACACTACAGCTTGCCTGATGATTATTATGATGAATGGTATCTTGTAGGCCAGCAATACACTGTTTTGTTGAATTCATTGGTGTGATTCTGCAAGTCTGATTATTTTTCTTGTTTTAAATCAAAAATTTCTTGACCTGCTTGTTACATAGTAAGATTTCTTGTTAGAGATCTGTGCGGCGCAGAAATGGTGGAGATTGCAGGACAATGTATGTATAATGATGACAGAAAATGGTATAGTAAACAATGAAGAAAAGTGATGTACTTGGAATATACTGATCCTTTTACAGTAAGAGCATGTCATGTTCATATTTGAGAATTTACCAACTATAGTCCAAGTGAGATTTGTATTAAAGGCTAACATTAACCCCAAAAAAATGGTTGTATAAAGTATTTGTTCTGCTGTCAAACAGAAGTGTATTATTAATGCTTTGATGCCTTCTTTGTAACTATGTTTTAGTTTGAAACACTGGCAATTGAAGACCATGCAGACAATGTCAGGGTGTACTCCGGAGGACCTTCTATTGTTACCAGTCAATTAATCCGAGACATCACAACAAGCTCAACTAAACAGCTTTCTGTGTTTAGCAAAAACCACTTTGTGATAGTTACATTGCAGTTATATACCAGCAAAAATCAGCATGTTAAATTTAATTGGAAACCAGGTAATGCAGCAAGTGTGTCAGCTGTAATGTTTATATAGTAAAAATAACAAATTACTTTTATATATTTTGACAAGTTTCAAACATCTCATTTACAGTGTATTAGTGTTGTTTTGACCATTCAAACATCTCATTTGTATTAGTGTTGTTTTGACCATGTGTGAAATATTTTAGTGTAAATATTTTCGAGTCATACATCAGGATAAAACCTTGTTCCTCCATTATATTTGTTTCTTGTTAAGTCATCATCATCATCAAGTGCCCTGCCGGCTGGCGTAGGCATTCATGGCTCTCAACAGATCGCGGTCTTTGGTTTTGTGGATCAACTCTACTGCTGATATTCCTCCATGCCACCGTCTGAATCCATCCAGCATCATTTCTCTTGGTCTGCCTCTGCCTCTCTTCCCCTCGATCTTTCCAGTTTCCAGTTATCACAATGTTCTCCAATGTCTCTCTTCTCATCACATGACTGAAGAAAGACCGATGTTTGTCTCTGTCTTATTGTTGTATATAATGTTCTAGTTTCATTAGTCTGTTTCAGGCAGTCATTGTTAGTTACTCTGGCAGTCCAAGGAATTCGCAACATTCGTTTAAGGAACCACATCTCTGTTGCTTCTAATTTCTTCTTAATTTGTTCATTTATATTCCAAGATGGTCTACAAGGTGTGGACTGCGCCTGGCCATGCAGCCAGCAGTGTTAGGATCGGCTAGCCTCTCCCAGGAGGGGTGAAAAGTGAAAATTAGTAGCCTGCCGTGACCCGCAGACTACACAAGTCAACCCCACCTCCACGTGGCGTAGACTGGGAAACCATGACAGATGGACTCCCTATGGTTAGATTTTTGTCCTAAACCTGCGACTGGCCCATGAAGCTGGCAGGGGATCTTCATACTGCTCGTAGAAAAACTAAGAAGATAGGCCAACCACGTAAACGATGGACGCAGGGAATAACAGAGTCCATGGGAATATTGATACATGAAGCCCATAAGCTGGCACTCTCCTGCTGTTTATACTTCACCTCGACACCGCAAGGTACAAGAGGAAGAAGATGAGATGAGACATTCCAAGATTTACTGCCATACAGCAAAACTGGTTCTATATAGCATTTCAGCACTCTCTTACATTCAGTGATAGTGACTTATTGCATAAGATACTCTTCATTTTCTGAAATGAGTCTTTTGCTTGCCCTATTCTGCTTTTAATCTCTGTTGTACATCTTCCATCTGATGTTATAAATGCCCCTAGGTATCTAAAACTTTCTACTTGGTTAAGGATTTTTCCTTCTATTTCTATGTCACATTTTGATGTCACCATTTTCTTTGATATCACCATTGTTACTGTTTACTTGATATTCAGGGAGAGTCCTTTCCTTGCACTCTATGTTACTTCAATGTCCAACAATTGTTGTAGGTCTGTTGAATTATCTGCCACCAATACTGTGCCATCTGCATAGCGTATATTATTTATATTATAACCTCCAACTAGAATTCTTCTTCTTAAGAGCATGAATATTTTCTTCTAATACAAGAAAGACACATGATCCTTTTACTATATCATAATCAGCATCCCAATCACTATCAGAACCATGATCACTATAATTATCATAATGGATGGTGATCATTATCATTATCACCACTGTAGTAATTGTAGTCAACGTCATCATCATTATTACCAGCATCACTATTTATGCACCTTCTGAATATAGAATTTGTGTGCTGTTGATGCTTTATAAGAAGCCAGTACAGTTGGACTTCAAGAGCCCCTACATCTGTGCAACCTTCCTTAGTTTGTTTTCCATGAAGTGATTTTGAAATCCATATATCTTTACTTCCTTCACTTTTCTTCTCATTCTGTTATTATGCCTTAATATAGTGCCACTGTAGTGTCATCTCCATGGTTTATATGTTCTCTTTTCTTGTTTTGTTTGCTGATGAAGGCTTGTTGCCGCAGTGTCCTTTGTTTTCTGTAATTGTGTTTTATTATGCTGCTCTAGACTTCATATTTTTATATTGTTTACATTTCTGTAGCTTTAATACAGTTTAACCAGTTTTATTAATATGTTACATATAGTAAGATGAAACACTCTCGTTTTATTTTTCATTATCTGTATGTTTGGTCCTCCCTAGAGATCACATAATACCATCCAATCCTAAAGCTGAAATTTCTCACTGTTGAAGGCAAAGAGATTGAGAAACATACCATCTTACTCTTTCACAAAAGCTGTGGTTAGTGTATGATCCACATGTTCATTAGCCAGTAACCGTGTATCTGGGGAACATGAACTATTTATTGTAAAATTTCTCCATATATTTTGCAGATAATGAAGCATCTTGGAAGCAAGTCCAAATTGTTGATGTAACAAACAGTGACAGTTCAATCTCCTCCCCATATTACAATTCTTCTATGGCTCCAGTAAGCTTCAAAAGAGAATGGCTATTGAGAGCACCTAAAGGAGAAGTCATCACACTGGAGGTAATTGACTTACTGTAGACTTACAATGTACTAAGTGATTTATAAATGTTCAGAAGTATCTATTTGCTTGGATGATATGTTAATTGTTTTTATGAAAAATTCCATCTACAGAAAGCATATTTTGTTTTGGTAATTTCTCTTTACATATAATTTCCCAATTTCCTAAATAGACATAACTATACTGTTTCATATTTGCAAACTACATTCTTTTGTGTTTAATATATGGCTTTCTTTTCTTTTTGCCTTTGTACATTTTAGCCTGTTATTATTTTTGGACATCTTTTTTAACAGTCATGTCTGATAGCCTTGATCATTAGTTATTACAATCTTGTGTATACTTATTCTTTGAGTTATAATTAAAATTAGAACAGTTCATGCCATCCTGAACACAACAGCCATATTTTATTTTAAAGATGTATAATTGTGAAAATTTCATAAAATAAATACATTTCAAAACACCATTTTGAAACAAGAAGAAGATGACGAGATTGTGTGGAACTTATTTTAAAACACTGAACACAATTGACTGAAGTGATATATTGAAGTACATAGAACCTATACTTTTGTTTGGATGTGAAACGTTTACAATGAGCAGAGAGGCTGAAAAATAACTTATGACGTTGAAAATATAGTTTCTGAGGAAAATACAAAGAATACCGTGGACAGATAGAAAAACCAATGAGCAAGTCCTACAAGAAGCAAATGAAAACCTAAACTGATTGGAGAAATTAGATGCAGACTGTCAACATTTTTGGGCAGGTTATGAGAAGAAATAAACTAGAGAACTTAGTGACAAATGGCAAGACTAAGGGGAAAAGAACAAAGGTAAGGCCGAGAAGTAAATACCTGGATGGCTTGACCCATGGCATGGTCGAGACAAGAACACAGAGCTAATCCACGACATATGATTGTGTAAGATGGTAAAACATAACATCCCATGTTAATCAGCATGGCACATGATGATGATAAAGTGATATCATTCAGTTTAGAAAGAGGAGATGCAAACAGAATGTGCTTGCATCAAAGAGTATTACTTGCTAGGGAATGTGCAGCAGCAGAAGGAGAAGGCTATTTTAAGTTGTTTGTTTTTATATAAAAGTGTGTTAAAAAACGTGGATGTTGAGAAGGCATTGATTTTGTTAACATTATTTTGCACTCTTAATATGTTGTTTTATCTATGTGTTATGATAATGTCTATTGATTATTTTTGGCTATTGTAACAGGTACTTGACAACACTCTGGAGCTGAATGCCAGTTCAAACTTTTACATTGTGACTAATGTGGGATTTGTTCTCAAGGAGCTGAATTCCCATAAAGCTATCTATATCTCCAGCACAAATAGCATGTCTGTGATCATCAAGACAAGGTCCTTAAAGAAAGATTTCAGCTTCAATGCCAGACACAGAAAAGGTAATTGTTATGATGGTGCTCAGGTGTAGATATGTGTGTGTCGTTGTGGCACAAATGGTTATGTGTGACCTCCAGTCTTCTAACGCAGTGTTAAACAGAAACAGTATAGTTCACAGATTACACATACAGAGAGGATTGCTCGGTGTCTAAGGATGAACATTTATCACGAAGTCTTCAGAAGATGAACACAATGATAGTAAAGATGGTGATTTAATGATGAAACAGATGAAACATCATACTTCATGATTACCCACTGTCACATAAATATAACATCGCTCACATCTCCAGTCCATGAAGCTGTGAACCTGGTGACATTCCTACTGTTCTTTATTATGACTGAGCCCTAGAGACTTGGTTGATCCTTCTATGTCCCAATGTTTGGTGCAGTCTTCTTTATTTTTATTGTACTGCCATGCCCCGCTTTATTCTTATGGTCATTTGTGGACAGGCTGTCTCTCAACACCTAGACTATGCTTGTCTGCATGGCTATAGGATATTGTACTGATTCTCCTCTGAGTCAGTCAGTTTCAGATGATTTCTAGCTCACTGGTGCCACAGTACAATATACCTTATCTGATTGGATGATCCTTGAAGTTCGTAACTCACAACATTCTCACTTCCTACTTCTATGACGATGTGTCAACACCATTACATTTACAATGTTATTCTACTGACTGACTCATACTGCTAGTTGTTGACAAGTTGACATGTCAAGACTCAACATTCTTCTATGAGTGATATGATCTTCTTTAACAATACATAGTTGTTTCTTTCTCTGTGGAGGTCATATGACATTGGCAGCAATATCCCATAGCTGATTAAAACACAGCATTCATTTGATGTACAGTTGGCATAATTCTTCTCATTCTTACAACCCACAATACACACTTGCACTCACAGCTACTGTCAGAACTGGACTCCCTGTGCCCTGGCGAGGCCATCAATTTTGTATAATGCTTGACCCACTCAATCAGTGCATCCCTCTCAGTTATTCATAGACCCCTTTCGTTCACCAAGATTTCCCCATGGGCGAGTCATGCTCATTAACTCACATCATTCCTTCGTGTCTGAGCTTATCTAAGTCAATATCATCTTTCTTAAGATGGGTTATGACAGTAATGCTACTAAATTAAACTATACATCTAATTAAGTAACAATTGTTTTGATACAAGATTGACATATTTTGGTTGTATTAATGTTTTATTTTGCAAATTATTGTTATTTATTTAGTGTATTAGACTATTGTGTCAATTACAGTACAAGTAAAGCAAAGGAAAATGTTACAAACCTTGAGGTATATTGGGTATATGGTTTTTAAAGGGATGCTTTTACACATCTCGAGCTGTATTTGGTACATGGTGCTTGTCCCATATTTTTATAGATCAGTCAGCACTTAATGGATGATGTGGTTAATATCACACCAGCCACCTTTACGTCCCAGGACATTACATTGAACCATTGCTTTTCTGTCTGTATGTTTTGCTTTTGATGTGTAAAAATATTTGTTGTGAAAATTATCAGTATCTGTACCATTTCTCCTCTAGCCGACAATGAACTTTACAGAGGCATTGTGGTTTATTTTATTCCTTTGTGTAAAGTATTTTTCCTATAATTAAAGGATTATATGATTACATAACATGTTCACAGCACAATTATATATGGACCTGCAAGGTATTTGATATATTTTTGAATGTCAGAATGTTTACTCTTATCTTGTATTTTCATTTACCTTGCATCTGCATTCCAGTAAGGTAGAATGTATTTTAAAATATGTTTCCTTCTGTCCGGTATTACATTTTAATTATTTTAAATTCATGCATTCAAGTTTTAAAAAAAAAGAATGTTTCCTCAGAATCTTTTAAAATACCATCTATAGAGAGATAGGACTACATGTATTTCAATATATTTGTCATCATGAATTAATTATAGTGTTTAAACTATTCTAGGTTGTGACTTTGTTACAAACTTGACCCTGGCATCATTCACATTGAAGAACCTACCTGCAAACCTCT
Organism: Cepaea hortensis; assembly: GCA_963921405.1. NCBI lineage: Eukaryota > Metazoa > Mollusca > Gastropoda > Stylommatophora > Helicidae > Cepaea > Cepaea hortensis. The sequence continues at coordinate 42,317,475 of OY992880.1, read as the reverse complement.
CCTGTAATTGGACTATGCAACACAAAGTGGCCACTAATTTCAGGTTACAAATAAACGAGACAGTCATTGCCAACTCCAGTGATGTTCTTCAGGTCAGATATTAATTATACAGTGTGACAGATTTGTGAATTAATTGATACCATCACCATCACCATTGTGTGCACTGCCAAATGGATTAGGTGCTCATATCTCTCCAGAGAGCTCAGTCCTTGGTGTTCTGGATCAATTCATCCTACTGATATTCCCCCTATGTCACTGTTTTAGACAATTTTCTGAAGGGTGAAAGGGTCCTTTACGTTGGCGGATAAAGGATGAAAAAAATAAGTACTTGCCTACTTTCTCTTTTTCTTTTACCCAACACCTCTCTCTCTCCATTTCCTCCCTCCTCTTTCTTTTATTTGGTAGATATAGCGCTCTGTTTGAAAATGTATGTTTTCAGTATTTTTCAACTTGTCTCCATCAATTCCCAAACACGTACTAAAAGTACTTGAATTTGCATTAAAAAATATATATATATTTATGTAAAGAAATATTTCTTAGAATCTTAGAACATATCACGTGCATTGACAAACAAATACGCAGAACAGCGCATAAATGCCTTTGAATATAAATGTTATAAACAAGTTCTAAGAATATCTTGGATAAAGAAAAGAACAAATCCAGCCATACTTCAAGAGCTGAATATTGAAGACGCTTGGCTAAACACTAAACAAAGAAAATTGAAATATTTTGGTCACTTGAAATGTCACGAAAGTTTGGAGAGAACAATAATGGAGGGGTATATGCCTGGGAAGAGAGGAAGAGGAAGGCCAAAGAGAAGATGGGTGCAGGATGTGGCGGGTAATCTCTATATGGATGTATAGAAAGCAAGGCATCTTGCTTATGATCGAGAGGTTTTCCGGAAGATTGTTATGGGAGCGAGGTTCTGCAAAGAACATGCTACTGAATGAATGACTTTCTTACTATAAAAATAAACTAACACAGGCTGTGTCCAATATTATGTGGAAAATAAACAAGTGTTATTAATTTGATTTACTGTAATTGCTCTCAATAATGACTCATGCTTGCTGATATTCTATGTAAATATTTTTATATTTAGTGTTATTAAAAAGATGTTCTTAATGTACATTTTTACAAATTTGTGAAGAGAAAAGGTACATGAAAAGATGTAAGTGACTAAGTCTTTGTTGTCATTAAATATAAATTTACTTATCTCATTAACAAAATTTTATTTTGATTTCTAAAAATTGCCATTTTACGCTTTTGCTTGCATACAAAAAGCATTAAGAATCTCAGTAATAGAAATAATTTCACTGACGCATTAAGTGTTAAATAATTTATTCTCTGTTTATTACTACTAGTAAATATAAACAGTGTTGCTATCATCATAATGTCTTCAGCTATAATGAAATGTCATAGCAACTTCTTTTTTTACTCTTCTATATTTCTTTACTGGTCTTCTTTTTATTTCTTTTGGTCTCTCCACCCTAGCTTTTATTATGGGTTTCAATCAAGGGATTTCTTAATGTACTTTAGCACTTCAATATCCAACTGTTTTAGCTGCTTGTAGGTCATTGGATATAGAGAACCCAAGGCATGTGTGGTTTCTAATATGACCTCTTTACTAATTTGCTGAGGAGTGGCTGGCCAAGTGACTAGAATGCCAGGTTCTCCTTCAGGAGTGTGGATTGTTTCTGGCGGGGGCAAAAGCAAACCCTAACCTACACAGTTCACTGTGACTGAACTAGCAAGGTTACCTTAATTCCTCAGGCTCAAGACCCTCCTGCCCTCCTATGCCGCAAGGTACTATAGGCATTTGATGACAGTTTTTTTGTTTTTTTTTGGATAGTAATTTGCCACACTTCTAAACTATTTTGTAGGGCATTCTTTTACATCTTGCTTTACACTCTTTTTTATGTTGCATATTCCTTACAGGACGTTGCAGTCAACACCAGCATTTTTCAGCAAGATTACACTCAGTAGTTTGTCATTGCTTTCTGAGCGACCGGCTCTCATACCCCTGTAAGTTACCAGCGCGGCGCAAACCGTTGCCAATTCTCGTGCAGGTGTGTTACTCACGAGAATATACAGGATTTATGGAGAAAGACGTTAACCTCTATGGCAGGGAGACCGGCATTACACTGACTAACATATTAATAGTGAATTATATTAAAGTACATGACATTTTATGTTTTTGCAGATTTACAATGGTTCAGTTGTTCGTATACTGAACGATAGCACTACTGGGATCAAAGAATATGAATCTGTGCCTAGTGATTTTTTCATAAAATATGTGTCAGACATTTTTCACCCAGGCATAGAATTTAGTGGCAAAATTTCTGCAGGTAAGAATATGCTTGTGCTATACAAATATTTTATTTTCAAATACATACAAGTATTGCAGAAGTAGTAAAATTACAGTAGTAAAATAGATTTAGTAATGTCATGTGTATGTTAATTATTAATGAGATTCAGGCTGCTAAATGCCTATTACGATACATCTAAACTTAAGTTGACAGGATGTACCAAGAGGAACAAAACAAACGATTCTTAACTCTTTCAGTGCCAAGCAAAAATTGGGTCCTAACCAAACAGAAATTCATGGCAGAAAATTGGAAGTAGGGGTGTGTCACAATAATGCTTTTAAAATGGTTAAAATGGTAGCAGATATTTTGTATTGTATATAAAATTAAAAAGGATAGCACAAGGAGCATGACAGTGTTAATAATTAATTGATAGGTTACAAATATTATGACAATAATGAGAGGTTTAGTAATAACAATTGAAAGTAAAGAGGTACAAATTATTTAAAAATTGCACTTACCAAGGCAATATTTTATATCCGCTGCAGCTAATCCAGTTAAATTTACTGAATAATGTTACACACACCACTTGTGTTCAAGAATATCACAAGAACTGCACCACAACACCAATAAAACATAACTAAAACATAATATTTTGAAGCATATAATTTTCACACAAAATGGAAAATGTCAGTAACACACCACTCAGATTGTACTGAGAAGAAGAATATAAACACTATTTTCTATTTAGTTATAATTATTATTCTTTTAAATTTAATTATTTAAATACTCCTTAAATACTTTGTGATAGGCAAAACAAATTTAGGGGCATAAATGTGCCCCATCAGCGCATTCATAATTCGATATGTGCCATCATATTATGACGAACTTTCGCTTGCAATGTTTCACTTGCAATCTGACTGACTAACTGAATACTGCATGTGGTTTAAGTTTTAGAATCTTTCACAAAGTCCTTGAAATCATTATAACTATAATATAAAATTGTTTAAAATGGTAATTTTATTAAAATATACGAGGTCCAAAACCAGAAGGTGTTGTCATTTCAAAGTTCAAATCAAAACAATCCTTTTGAATCAAGAATCAAGTGCTTTCTAAGGACAAATATGGTTGTCAGTGGCCTGCGAAATATTTCTGTCTCAATTTTAAGTTACCGAAGGTAACTAAAAATTGCGGAAACATAAGAAAAGGGACAGATAAACCACCGATTAAACTGTGTTAATTAAAGGGCCCACAGGCGTCACTGACGGTCAATTGTGGCATGTATGGGCCTTTGGCAGAGAAAGAGTTAATTTATGTTGTGGCCTACCATCACTCTGCAGTCATGTATCCGGGCAGATCATATATCCCATCTGCAGCTGGACCAACTACAACCATTAGTAGTCCCTTATGTAGAAGAAAGAGACAAACAGCTTTCTTTGGTCATGTGATGAGAAGAGAGGCATTGGAGAACATTGTTAAGACTGGGAAGAGAGGCAGAGGCAGACCAAGATACATGAAGCTGGATGGACTGAAACAGTGACATGGAGGAATATCATCAGCAGTGTTTACCCAGAACACCAAAGACTAAGATCTCTGGAGAACCATGAACGTCTATGCCAGCTGGCTGGGCACTTGATGATGATATGTAGCAGGATAAAACACATCCATGATCAGTTAACACAGTCACACATACCCCCAGCCATATACACACACATGAATACATGCATGCATACTCGCCCACATGCACTTTATGCACACATGCAGGCAAAAGCACTATTTTACTTGACCAAGAATAACTCTGATCCATAACAAAGTAACAGGGAAAAACGAATATTTGGTATGCATATTTTTCATCCTCAGAATAGACACAAATATTTAGAAATTGTTATCAGACAGGAAACAATTATTGTGAAGCTATAAATTGTATTAGCCTGACATAACCAGGTAGGTAAAGAATTCATCATAAATAAATACAATACTATTTCTTTGTCTCTCCAACAGGTTGCCAAGATTTTCAAAATGGAAAAATGAATTTATCTTACAGTAATACTTCAGTTTGGGAGCTTTATAAAGCTCAGCTTTCCTGTCCTGAAGGATTCAGATTCAAGCAAGAAGAATACAGTAACAGTAGAACATTCTTTGCTGTATGTAAGGAAGGTGGCATATGGGATTGGGGCTCCCCAAGTTATACTCGAATTCCAGAATGTCAGAGTAAGAGTTATGTGTATTATGCCTGTTGTGTTTTTCTTAGTAATGCAGTGTTGAATATTTCTTGCTGCAAGTACATTCTTGTTTCTATTGCTTCCTACTTTAAATGATTCTTGAATTCACAAAATATATGGCTGATTTAGCTCTCTGAAAATACTATTTGCATCTTTCCTGTAATGAAGGCATTTTCAAATACATTATGTGTAAACATGCTATTTGTGTTTTAGTTATTTGGAGTGTATTCGTCATTATACAGCAGAAAAGTTGCTTGATCCTTTGCACTCTCATGCCCAAGGTTTCTGCAATGCCCTGTGCCTGTCCTCATGCTAGTTGACCTAGTCTCTTCTTCCAGAAACTATGTCCTCCATCACTGTTCTTCACTCTGTCTGTCTTCATGCTAGTTGACCCATGTCTCTTCTTCCAGACACCATGTCCTCCATCACTGTTCTTTACAAGCCACTGACCCGTAATATGACCAAGGAAGTTCAGTTTCCCAGTCATGATACTGTTTATGAACCAGTCTTCTTCAATGTTCAGATCCTGTAGAATGTCAGCATTTTGTTTTTCTTGATCCATGATATTCTGAGAACTTTTCTGTAGTATTTTAGTTTTAAAGCCCTGCTTTTCTTCTGTAGTGATACAAATGGTATATGATTTGCATCTATACAAAGAAAAAGATGCATGTTCTCAAAATTGTTAAATTGTATGCTGGTATTGTACCATACATTCTTAATACTGTTTCACCTCTGAATTGTTATTGCCAGTCTATGTCCTGAATTCTTTTAAATAATTCCCATTGTTGTTGATTGTGGAACCCAGATTTTCAAATTTTATGATGTTTTCCATTTCTTCATTGTTGATTGTGATTAATCTCTGGTTGTTAAATAATATTTTCAAGAAATAATTCTTGGCTTCTAATACATAAAGTTAGTAATTTTTTTCAGTTGTCTATTGTGGAGTTCCTCCACCGATACCAAATGGATTTGTGAGCAGCATTAGTGGAAACAGCACATATAAGAATGTAGCATCTTACCAGTGTTTCTCTGGTTTTGAGATTAAAGGAGTATCCAATATCACATGCCAGGCCGATGGCAGTTGGTCTAAGACTCCATCTTGTATTGGTGAGTCTTTTAGCTCTGTAAGATGTATGATATATCATTTAAATTTGAAATCATTTGTAGCCATTGCTTTAAACATTCTAGTTATTTTAGTTAATATCCTTTCCTACATATATTTTAAATAACTAGAAAGGAAGCTCATTGGCAGAAAATGCTATAGCAGCATAAAGTGTTAAGACTTCACATATACTAGTTCTTCACCGACCTATCAGTAAACTACAGAAGCAAGGGCTACACTAATGCCAACGTCATCATCATCATCATCATATACCATGCTGATAAGTATTTCCAAGTGTTTGTCATCACACTTGATCATTGGTGTCTTGGATCAGTTCTAGATTCTTGTCCCAATTATATGTAGCCATGCCATCCAGGGGAAATAAGCAAAATGTTGTCCACCTTAAAAAGAAAAGGACAAAAATAATTGAAACATTCAATACCATTGTATATGGGACACATATCAGATCCTATACTAGAGGCGAATAGAGTATGTGGTGCTAACCTTAGTTTTATAGACCAACTGGCACTCAATGAGTGATGCTGTCATATCATGTCAGGCACTTTTACTTCCTGGCACTGGGACACATATCAGATCCTATACTAGAGGTGAATAGAGTATGTGGTGCTAACCTTAGTTTTATAGACCAACTGGCACTCAGTGAGTGATGCTGTCATATCATGTCAGGCACTTTTACTTCCTGGCACTGGGACACATATCAGATCCTATACTAGAGGTGAATAGAGAATGTGGTGCTAACCTTAGTTTTATAGACCAACTGGCACTCAGTGAGTGATGCTGTCATATCATGTCAGGCACTTTTACTTCCTGGCACTGGGACACATATCAGATCCTATACTAGAGGTGAATAGAGAATGTGGTGCTAACCTTAGTTTTATAGACCAACTGGCACTCAGTGAGTGATGCTGTCATATCATGTCAGGCACTTTTACTTCCTGGCACTGGGACACATATCAGATCCTATACTAGAGGTGAATAGAGTATGTGGTGCTAACCTTAGTTTTAAAGACCAACTGGCACTCAGTGAGTGATGCTGTCATATCATGTCAGGCACTTTTACTTCCTGGCACTGGGACACATATCAGATCATATACTAGAGGCGAATAGAGTATGTGGTGCTAACCTTAGTTTTATAGACCAACTGGCACTCAATGAGTGATGCTGTCATATCATGTCAGGCACTTTTATTTCCTGGCACTGGGACACATATCAGATCCTATACTAGAGGTGAATAAAGTATGTGGTGCTAACCTTAGTTTTATAGACCAACTGGCACTCAATGAGTGATGCTGTCATATCATGTCAGGCACTTTTACTTCCTGGCACTGGGACACATATCAGATCCTATACAAGAGGTGAATAGAGTATGTGGTGCTAACCTTAGTTTTATAGACCAACTGGCACTCAGTGAGTGATGCTGTCATATCATGTCAGGCACTTTTACTTCCTGGCACTGGGACACATATCAGATCCTATACTAGAGGTGAATAAAGTATGTGGTGCTAACCTTAGTTTTATAGACCAACTGGCACTCAATGAGTGATGCTGTCATATCATGTCAGGCACTTTTACTTCCTGGCACTGGGACACATATCAGATCCTATACAAGAGGTGAATAGAGTATGTGGTGCTAACCTTAGTTTTATAGACCAACTGGCACTCAGTGAGTGATGCTGTCATATCATGTCAGGCACTTTTACTTCCTGGCACTGGGACACATATCAGATCCTATACTAGAGGTGAATAGAGTATGTGGTGCTAACCTTCGTTTTATAGACCAACTGGCACTCAGTGAGTGATGCTGTCATATCATGTCAGGCACTTTTACTTCCTGGCACTGGGACACATATCAGATCCTATACTAGAGGTGAATAGAGTATGTGGTGCTAACCTTAGTTTTATAGACCAACTGGCACTCAATGAGTGATGCTGTCATATCATGTCAGGCACTTTTACTTCCTGGCACTGGGACACATATCAGATCCTATACTAGAGGTGAATAGAGTATGTGGTGCTAACCTTAGTTTTATAGACCAACTGGCACTCAGTGAGTGATGCTGTCATATCATGTCAGGCACTTTTACTTCCTGGCACTGGGACACATATCAGATCCTATACTAGAGGTGAATAGAGTATGTGGTGCTAACCTTAGTTTTATAGACCAACTGGCACTCAATGAGTGATGCTGTCATATCATGTCAGGCACTTTTACTTCCTGGCACTGGGACACATATCAGATCCTATACTAGAGGTGAATAGAGTATTTGGTGCTAACCTTAGTTTTATAGACCAACTGGCACTCAGTGAGTGATGCTGTCATATCATGTCAGGCACTTTTACTTCCTGGCACTGGGACACATATCAGATCCTATACTAGAGGCGAATAGAGTATGTGGTGCTAACCTTAGTTTTATAGACCAACTGGCACTCAATGAGTGATGCTGTCATATCATGTCAGGCACTTTTACTTCCTGGCACTGGGACACATATCAGATCCTATACTAGAGGTGAATAGAGTATGTGGTGCTAACCTTAGTTTTATAGACCAACTGGCACTCAGTGAGTGATGCTGTCATATCATGTCAGGCACTTTTACTTCCTGGCACTGGGACACATATCAGATCCTATACTAGAGGTGAATAGAGAATGTGGTGCTAACCTTAGTTTTATAGACCAACTGGCACTCAGTGAGTGATGCTGTCATATCATGTCAGGCACTTTTACTTCCTGGCACTGGGACACATATCAGATCCTATACTAGAGGTGAATAGAGAATGTGGTGCTAACCTTAGTTTTATAGACCAACTGGCACTCAGTGAGTGATGCTGTCATATCATGTCAGGCACTTTTACTTCCTGGCACTGGGACACATATCAGATCCTATACTAGAGGTGAATAGAGTATGTGGTGCTAACCTTAGTTTTAAAGACCAACTGGCACTCAGTGAGTGATGCTGTCATATCATGTCAGGCACTTTTACTTCCTGGCACTGGGACACATATCAGATCATATACTAGAGGCGAATAGAGTATGTGGTGCTAACCTTAGTTTTATAGACCAACTGGCACTCAATGAGTGATGCTGTCATATCATGTCAGGCACTTTTATTTCCTGGCACTGGGACACATATCAGATCCTATACTAGAGGTGAATAAAGTATGTGGTGCTAACCTTAGTTTTATAGACCAACTGGCACTCAATGAGTGATGCTGTCATATCATGTCAGGCACTTTTACTTCCTGGCACTGGGACACATATCAGATCCTATACAAGAGGTGAATAGAGTATGTGGTGCTAACCTTAGTTTTATAGACCAACTGGCACTCAGTGAGTGATGCTGTCATATCATGTCAGGCACTTTTACTTCCTGGCACTGGGACACATATCAGATCCTATACTAGAGGTGAATAAAGTATGTGGTGCTAACCTTAGTTTTATAGACCAACTGGCACTCAATGAGTGATGCTGTCATATCATGTCAGGCACTTTTACTTCCTGGCACTGGGACACATATCAGATCCTATACAAGAGGTGAATAGAGTATGTGGTGCTAACCTTAGTTTTATAGACCAACTGGCACTCAGTGAGTGATGCTGTCATATCATGTCAGGCACTTTTACTTCCTGGCACTGGGACACATATCAGATCCTATACTAGAGGTGAATAGAGTATGTGGTGCTAACCTTCGTTTTATAGACCAACTGGCACTCAGTGAGTGATGCTGTCATATCATGTCAGGCACTTTTACTTCCTGGCACTGGGACACATATCAGATCCTATACTAGAGGTGAATAGAGTATGTGGTGCTAACCTTAGTTTTATAGACCAACTGGCACTCAATGAGTGATGCTGTCATATCATGTCAGGCACTTTTACTTCCTGGCACTGGGACACATATCAGATCCTATACTAGAGGTGAATAGAGTATGTGGTGCTAACCTTAGTTTTATAGACCAACTGGCACTCAGTGAGTGATGCTGTCATATCATGTCAGGCACTTTTACTTCCTGGCACTGGGACACATATCAGATCCTATACTAGAGGTGAATAGAGTATGTGGTGCTAACCTTAGTTTTATAGACCAACTGGCACTCAATGAGTGATGCTGTCATATCATGTCAGGCACTTTTACTTCCTGGCACTGGGACACATATCAGATCCTATACTAGAGGTGAATAGAGTATTTGGTGCTAACCTTAGTTTTATAGACCAACTGGCACTCAGTGAGTGATGCTGTCATATCATGTCAGGCACTTTTACTTCCTGGCACTGGGACACATATCAGATCCTATACTAGAGGCGAATAGAGTATGTGGTGCTAACCTTAGTTTTATAGACCAACTGGCACTCAATGAGTGATGCTGTCATATCATGTCAGGCACTTTTACTTCCTGGCACTGGGACACATATCAGATCCTATACTAGAGGTGAATAGAGTATGTGGTGCTAACCTTAGTTTTATAGACCAACTGGCACTCAGTGAGTGATGCTGTCATATCATGTCAGGCACTTTTACTTCCTGGCACTGGGACACATATCAGATCCTATACTAGAGGTGAATAGAGAATGTGGTGCTAACCTTAGTTTTATAGACCAACTGGCACTCAGTGAGTGATGCTGTCATATCATGTCAGGCACTTTTACTTCCTGGCACTGGGACACATATCAGATCCTATACTAGAGGTGAATAGAGAATGTGGTGCTAACCTTAGTTTTATAGACCAACTGGCACTCAGTGAGTGATGCTGTCATATCATGTCAGGCACTTTTACTTCCTGGCACTGGGACACATATCAGATCCTATACTAGAGGTGAATAGAGTATGTGGTGCTAACCTTAGTTTTATAGACCAACTGGCACTCAGTGAGTGATGCTGTCATATCATGTCAGGCACTTTTACTTCCTGGCACTGGGACACATATCAGATCATATACTAGAGGCGAATAGAGTATGTGGTGCTAACCTTAGTTTTATAGACCAACTGGCACTCAATGAGTGATGCTGTCATATCATGTCAGGCACTTTTATTTCCTGGCACTGGGACACATATCAGATCCTATACTAGAGGTGAATAAAGTATGTGGTGCTAACCTTAGTTTTATAGACCAACTGGCACTCAATGAGTGATGCTGTCATATCATGTCAGGCACTTTTACTTCCTGGCACTGGGACACATATAAGATCCTATACAAGAGGTGAATAGAGTATGTGGTGCTAACCTTAGTTTTATAGACCAACTGGCACTCAGTGAGTGATGCTGTCATATCATGTCAGGCACTTTTACTTCCTGGCACTGGGACACATATCAGATCCTATACTAGAGGTGAATAGAGTATGTGGTGCTAACCTTAGTTTTATAGACCAACTGGCACTCAATGAGTGATGCTGTCATATCATGTCAGGCACTTTTACTTCCTGGCACTGGGACACATATCAGATCCTATACTAGAGGTGAATAGAGTATGTGGTGCTAACCTTAGTTTTATAGACCAACTGGCACTCAATGAGTGATGCTGTCATATCATGTCAGGCACTTTTACTTCCTGGCACTGGGACACATATCAGATCCTATACTAGAGGTGAATAGAGTATGTGGTGCTAACCTTAGTTTTATAGACCAACTGGCACTCAGTGAGTGATGCTGTCATATCATGTCAGGCACTTTTACTTCCTGGCACTGGGACACATATCAGATCCTATACTAGAGGTGAATAGAGTATGTGGTGCTAACCTTAGTTTTATAGACCAACTGGCACTCAATGAGTGATGCTGTCATATCATGTCAGGCACTTTTACTTCCTGGCACTGGGACACATATCAGATCCTATACTAGAGGTGAATAGAGTATTTGGTGCTAACCTTAGTTTTATAGACCAACTGGCACTCAGTGAGTGATGCTGTCATATCATGTCAGGCACTTTTACTTCCTGGCACTGGGACACATATCAGATCCTATACTAGAGGCGAATAGAGTATGTGGTGCTAACCTTAGTTTTATAGACCAACTGGCACTCAATGAGTGATGCTGTCATATCATGTCAGGCACTTTTACTTCCTGGCACTGGGACACATATCAGATCCTATACTAGAGGTGAATAGAGTATGTGGTGCTAACCTTAGTTTTATAGACCAACTGGCACTCAGTGAGTGATGCTGTCATATCATGTCAGGCACTTTTACTTCCTGGCACTGGGACACATATCAGATCCTATACTAGAGGTGAATAGAGAATGTGGTGCTAACCTTAGTTTTATAGACCAACTGGCACTCAGTGAGTGATGCTGTCATATCATGTCAGGCACTTTTACTTCCTGGCACTGGGACACATATCAGATCCTATACTAGAGGTGAATAGAGAATGTGGTGCTAACCTTAGTTTTATAGACCAACTGGCACTCAGTGAGTGATGCTGTCATATCATGTCAGGCACTTTTACTTCCTGGCACTGGGACACATATCAGATCCTATACTAGAGGTGAATAGAGTATGTGGTGCTAACCTTAGTTTTATAGACCAACTGGCACTCAGTGAGTGATGCTGTCATATCATGTCAGGCACTTTTACTTCCTGGCACTGGGACACATATCAGATCATATACTAGAGGCGAATAGAGTATGTGGTGCTAACCTTAGTTTTATAGACCAACTGGCACTCAATGAGTGATGCTGTCATATCATGTCAGGCACTTTTATTTCCTGGCACTGGGACACATATCAGATCCTATACTAGAGGTGAATAAAGTATGTGGTGCTAACCTTAGTTTTATAGACCAACTGGCACTCAATGAGTGATGCTGTCATATCATGTCAGGCACTTTTACTTCCTGGCACTGGGACACATATCAGATCCTATACAAGAGGTGAATAGAGTATGTGGTGCTAACCTTAGTTTTATAGACCAACTGGCACTCAGTGAGTGATGCTGTCATATCATGTCAGGCACTTTTACTTCCTGGCACTGGGACACATATCATATCCTATACTAGAGGTGAATAGAGTATGTGGTGCTAACCTTAGTTTTATAGACCAACTGGCACTCAATGAGTGATGCTGTCATATCATGTCAGGCACTTTTACTTCCTGGCACTGGGACACATATCAGATCCTATACTAGAGGTGAATAGAGTATGTGGTGCTAACCTTAGTTTTATAGACCAACTGGCACTCAATGAGTGATGCTGTCATATCATGTCAGGCACTTTTACTTCCTGGCACTGGGACACATATCAGATCCTATACTAGAGGTGAATAGAGAATGTGGTGCTAACCTTAGTTTTATAGACCAACTGGCACTCAGTGAGTGATGCTGTCATATCATGTCAGGCACTTTTACTTCCTGGCACTGGGACACATATCAGATCCTATACTAGAGGTGAATAGAGTATGTGGTGCTAACCTTAGTTTTATAGACCAACTGGCACTCAATGAGTGATGCTGTCATATCATGTCAGGCACTTTTACTTCCTGGCACTGGGACACATATCAGATCCTATACTAGAGGTGAATAGAGAATGTGGTGCTAACCTTAGTTTTATAGACCAACTGGCACTCAGTGAGTGATGCTGTCATATCATGTCAGGCACTTTTACTTCCTGGCACTGGGACACATATCAGATCCTATACTAGAGGCGAATAGAGTATGTGGTGCTAACCTTAGTTTTATAGACCAAGTGGCACTCAATGAGTGATGCTGTCATATCATGTCAGGCACTTTTACTTCCTGGCACTGGGACACATATCAGATCCTATACTAGAGGTGAATAGAGTATGTGGTGCTAACCTTAGTTTTATAGACCAACTGGCACTCAATGAGTGATGCTGTCATATCATGTCAGGCACTTTTACTTCCTGGCACTGGGACACATATCAGATCCTATACTAGTTGTGAATAGAGAATGTGGTGCTAACCTTAGTTTTATAGACCAACTGGCACTCAGTGAGTGATGCTGTCATATCATGTCAGGCACTTTTATTTCCTGGCACTGGGACACATATCAGATCCTATACTAGAGGTGAATAGAGTATGTGGTGCTAACCTTAGTTTTATAGACCAACTGGCACTCAATGAGTGATGCTGTCATATCATGTCAGGCACTTTTACTTCCTGGCACTGGGACACATATCAGATCCTATACTAGAGGTGAATAGAGTATGTGGTGCTAACCTTAGTTTTATAGACCAACTGGCACTCAGTGAGTGATGCTGTCATATCATGTCAGGCACTTTTACTTCCTGGCACTGGGACACATATCAGATCCTATACTAGAGGTGAATAGAGTATGTGGTGCTAACCTTAGTTTTATAGACCAACTGGCACTCAGTGAGTGATGCTGTCATATCATGTCAGGCACTTTTACTTCCTGGCACTTCCTGTGGTGCTAACCTTAGTTATATAGACCAACTGGCACTCAGTGAGTGATGCTGTCATATCATGTCAGGCACTTTTACTTCCTGGCACTGGGACACATATCAGATCCTATACTAGAGGTGAATAGAGTATGTGGTGCTAACCTTAGTTTTATAGACCAACTGGCACTCAGTGAGTGATGCTGTCATATCATGTCAGGCACTTTTACTTCCTGGCACTGGGACACATATCAGATCCTATACTAGAGGTGAATAGAGAATATGGTGCTAACCTTAGTTTTATAGACCAACTGGCACTCAATGAGTGATGCTGTCATATCATGTCAGGCACTTTTACTTCCTGGCACTGGGACACATATCAGATCCTATACTAGAGGTGAATAGAGTATGTGGTGCTAACCTTAGTTTTATAGACCAACTGGCACTCAGTGAGTGATGCTGTCATATCATGTCAGGCACTTTTACTTCCTGACACTGGGACACATATCAGATCATATACTAGAGGCGAATAGAGTATGTGGTGCTAACCTTAGTTTTATAGACCAACTGGCACTCAATGAGTGATGCTGTCATATCATGTCAGGCACTTTTATTTCCTGGCACTGGGACACATATCAGATCCTATACTAGAGGTGAATAAAGTATGTGGTGCTAACCTTAGTTTTATAGACCAACTGGCACTCAATGAGTGATGCTGTCATATCATGTCAGGCACTTTTACTTCCTGGCACTGGGACACATATCAGATCCTATACAAGAGGTGAATAGAGTATGTGGTGCTAACCTTAGTTTTATAGACCAACTGGCACTCAGTGAGTGATGCTGTCATATCATGTCAGGCACTTTTACTTCCTGGCACTGGGACACATATCAGATCCTATACTAGAGGTGAATAAAGTATGTGGTGCTAACCTTAGTTTTATAGACCAACTGGCACTCAATGAGTGATGCTGTCATATCATGTCAGGCACTTTTACTTCCTGGCACTGGGACACATATCAGATCCTATACAAGAGGTGAATAGAGTATGTGGTGCTAACCTTAGTTTTATAGACCAACTGGCACTCAGTGAGTGATGCTGTCATATCATGTCAGGCACTTTTACTTCCTGGCACTGGGACACATATCAGATCCTATACTAGAGGTGAATAGAGTATGTGGTGCTAACCTTAGTTTTATAGACCAACTGGCACTCAATGAGTGATGCTGTCATATCATGTCAGGCACTTTTACTTCCTGGCACTGGGACACATATCAGATCCTATACTAGAGGTGAATAGAGTATGTGGTGCTAACCTTAGTTTTATAGACCAACTGGCACTCAGTGAGTGATGCTGTCATATCATGTCAGGCACTTTTACTTCCTGGCACTGGGACACATATCAGATCCTATACTAGAGGCGAATAGAGTATGTGGTGCTAACCTTAGTTTTATAGACCAACTGGCACTCAGTGAGTGATGCTATCATATCATGTCAGGCACTTTTACTTCCTGGCACTGGGACACATATCAGATCCTATACTAGAGGTGAATAGAGTATGTGGTGCTAACCTTAGTTTTATAGACCAACTGGCACTCAATGAGTGATGCTGTCATATCATGTCAGGCACTTTTACTTCCTGGCACTGGGACACATATCAGATCCTATACTAGAGGTGAATAGAGTATTTGGTGCTAACCTTAGTTTTATAGACCAACTGGCACTCAGTGAGTGATGCTGTCATATCATGTCAGGCACTTTTACTTCCTGGCACTGGGACACATATCAGATCCTATACTAGAGGCGAATAGAGTATGTGGTGCTAACCTTAGTTTTATAGACCAACTGGCACTCAATGAGTGATGCTGTCATATCATGTCAGGCACTTTTACTTCCTGGCACTGGGACACATATCAGATCCTATACTAGAGGTGAATAGAGTATGTGGTGCTAACCTTAGTTTTATAGACCAACTGGCACTCAGTGAGTGATGCTGTCATATCATGTCAGGCACTTTTACTTCCTGGCACTGGGACACATATCAGATCCTATACTAGAGTTGAATAGAGAATGTGGTGCTAACCTTAGTTTTATAGACCAACTGGCACTCAGTGAGTGATGCTGTCATATCATGTCAGGCACTTTTACTTCCTGGCACTGGGACACATATCAGATCCTATACTAGAGGTGAATAGAGAATGTGGTGCTAACCTTAGTTTTATAGACCAACTGGCACTCAGTGAGTGATGCTGTCATATCATGTCAGGCACTTTTACTTCCTGGCACTGGGACACATATCAGATCCTATACTAGAGGTGAATAGAGTATGTGGTGCTAACCTTAGTTTTATAGACCAACTGGCACTCAGTGAGTGATGCTGTCATATCATGTCAGGCACTTTTACTTCCTGGCACTGGGACACATATCAGATCATATACTAGAGGCGAATAGAGTATGTGGTGCTAACCTTAGTTTTATAGACCAACTGGCACTCAATGAGTGATGCTGTCATATCATGTCAGGCACTTTTATTTCCTGGCACTGGGACACATATCAGATCCTATACTAGAGGTGAATAAAGTATGTGGTGCTAACCTTAGTTTTATAGACCAACTGGCACTCAGTGAGTGATGCTGTCATATCATGTCAGGCACTTTTACTTCCTGGCACTGGGACACATATCAGATCCTATACAAGAGGTGAATAGAGTATGTGGTGCTAACCTTAGTTTTATAGACCAACTGGCACTCAATGAGTGATGCTGTCATATCATGTCAGGCACTTTTACTTCCTGGCACTGGGACACATATCAGATCCTATACTAGAGGTGAATAGAGTATGTGGTGCTAACCTTAGTTTTATAGACCAACTGGCACTCAATGAGTGATGCTGTCATATCATGTCAGGCACTTTTACTTCCTGGCACTTCCTGTGGTGCTAACCTTAGTTTTATAGACCAACTGGCACTCAGTGAGTGATGCTGTCATATCATGTCAGGCACTTTTACTTCCTGGCACTGGGACACATATCAGATCCTATACTAGAGGCAAATAGAGTATGTGGTGCTAACCTTAGTTTTATAGACCAATTGGCACTCAATGAGTGATGCTGTCATATCATGTCAGGCACTTTTACTTCCCAGAACATTTCCTGATGCCCATTTTAGACCTGAAAGTCTAGGTAAAAAACATCCTCAATTTGATGGGAATTTGAACACATGACGGCCAGACTGACAGACAAATATGCTAGACACTGTGCTACTGCAGCTTGCTAATTAAATAAACAGTATATTTATATTGTGTTGCTTGATATAGAATGAATTATATAAGCACTTGCTTATATTATGATTTGTCATACACTTAAAACAAAATTTAATAAAGAGAAACAATAAAAAAAAAATTAAATTTACCTATGATTTACAACATATCTTTCAACTTAATCAACAGCTGACAACTGCTCGGATATACTCAATGTTACACATGGAAGGAGTAACTCTAGTGATGTTTCTGAAGGCAGTGTTGTCACATTTTCCTGTGATCCTGGCTATAGTCTACGAGGGCCAAGGACAATTGCCTGTCTGTCAAACAAAACCTGGTCACATCAGCAACCTGAATGCAGAGGTACATTGTTTACTTTGTCTGTGCCTTCACATGTGGAATATGTTAGGTTATTTTAACTGGTTTGTTATAGCATTTAAGGAAGATAAGTAAATTATATTCAGTCAACAGTTACACTGGAAAAGTTAATATGGCTTCAGATTCATGTTAAAACACGCAAATTTTTTCATCTTTACTTTTTTCTTGTCATTGTCCATTGATCTTGATTTGTGTTCACTATTATTATCTGGCTGTGACAACCATGAAAGCAACACTAATATTACACAAACAAAAACAGCAGTAGTAGCAGCAAAAACATTAAATTGGACAGATTTAATTAACTCAATATTTTATTTAGGATAACCATTGTTTTATCTAAATTTGCTGATTTTCATGATAGGATTTGTATGTTGAGTAGAATAAACCTAGGAGGAATTTATTTACATGCTTAAAATTGCTTTAACCTTTATATGTGTTCTGTTTTGGAGGCAATCATGTTGTTACACCCAGTAGCTATTCTCTTTAAAATATAGTATTTATAGAATTTATTTACCTTTTATTGTTTCTTTTTTTTTTAAGTATGCACATTCAGACCAAAAATACCTTCTGTGCTTTGTTTTTAATTTTTAATTAAAATAAGTATTGACATTTTCATTGTATATGTGATTTAGTACAGTTAATAGTTTTATTTTGTCATTGTTTTGTCCTTCAATAGAGTTGACATGCCCTCTACCTGTAATAGAACATGGACACTATGAACACAAACTCATCCCAAAATTTGGAGAGCCAGTTCTTCTGGTGTGTGATTCTGGGTATCATATTAACAGAACACAGTCACAGAATGACACTTCTATTATATGCAGTGTCAACAGAACACTCAGTATGGAAAATGACACTTGTGTTGGTAAGTTTCAATGTCAACATACACTTTTATAATTGTCATCTGTCATTAACAATAAATGCAAAAGAATCATAATTTGAAGTGTAAGTAAAAATAGAAACAAATTATATTAATTAAGTAACATTTTATAAATGTATACACAACTGCTCATAAATAGCATCATATCTTGGTAACATTGGGCATGAGGGGGATGAGGCAGGAGAAATGGCTAGAGATGGAGCCACTTTTCAGCTGGCCATGATGAGAGCAGTGTTTTGCAAAGGACCTGCAACATATTACACAACTGGAGCTGCAATAGCATAGTGGTTAATGTGCTTGCCTCCTAAGGCAGTGGTCTGGGTTCAATCCTCAGCAGAAGCATGGGATTATTTCTTCCAACCAGTACGGCTTTGGGTCTACCCAGTCTCACAAAAATGGGTATCAGACACATTTCAGTATTTACTGGCAATTGTCTGGGAAGAATAAGTGATGAGGAATATAACTAGCCACCCCACTTCATATATTGTAGTCTAGAATATGTGAAGGCCTAACCTTCGCTCTCTAGTGGTGTATTTGCTATGGGATTACCTTTCATTTATACACAACCATGAAATAATTAAAGCAGTTTTACCTAGGAATTATGTTCAATTCATACTTGGAGGATTTCACTAGCCAGTGTGCGGCCAACATGGTGGTGAGAGTTAGTGTCCCTGTGTGTGCATATCAGTTGTTTGAAAATCTTCTGGAAATTATGAGTTTTAACATGTAAATCTGATACATTGGCATTCAGGTAATCTGATCCCTTAAAAGAGTTTGCATCTATTGAAGTGATGTTGGTGTAGAGACTTTTCTTCTGACTCCATGGGGAAATAGCTCACCTTCCCCTCCCTAAGCTGAAAAACCAGTGCTGTGTGCAAGTCCAGCACTTAAACTTCACACCTGTGGAGGATGTAACCAGGTCATAATTTAGCACAAGAGCCCCTGCCATATACTATATGGTAATATATAGGCAGTAAATGACAGACCTATTGACTGCCTGGGATTAGGCCTAGGTTGGTAATGTTTCTTGCACATGTTTTAGGTATTTCATTGTCTACAGACTTCAGCCCAATACCTAGAGGGTGTGCATATCAGTCATATGGATTCATTTACTCACTTCACTTCATTTATTTCTGTAGTTGGCGCCTGCCAAAATACATCAAAATATGCCAGGCAATACATTGTTCAATCTGTTGTTTGTGTCTTCCTGGTGTCAGTTAAAGTGAGTTGTCTTTTTATCTTTGGGGAAATTATTTTGACCATCTAATCTTTATGAGTGAGGAAACTTTGTTGTTGTTATTGACTGGAATGTATTGCATAGAATGTTCTTTTTATTAACTTATAACCTCTTGTTTGTTATGAATATAATTACTAAAATAGTACAAAAACTCATTAACTGATTCAGTGCCATGGGATGATAAATCATATTATTAAAACTTCCCATAACTGCCATGGGCTTATAAATCAAACTATAGTTAAAATGTCAATACAGTAGTTTTCCCTATACAACCCAATTTAGTTTTATAAACAATACAACATGTCTGCTACCATTTTTTTTGGTTCTCATATCCTTTACAGGACATCGCTGTCAACATCAGCATCTTTCAGCTGATTGTTGATTTCTTGGCAAGATTATACGCTCAGTAGTTTGTCATTGCTTT
This sequence comes from Cepaea hortensis, assembly GCA_963921405.1. NCBI lineage: Eukaryota > Metazoa > Mollusca > Gastropoda > Stylommatophora > Helicidae > Cepaea > Cepaea hortensis. The sequence continues at coordinate 42,297,304 of OY992880.1, read as the reverse complement.
CTGAGTGACCGGTTCACATACTCCGTAAGTTACCGACGTGGAGAGAACTGCTACTGATTCTCGTGCATCGTCACGTTACTCACGAGAGTATACGGGATTACGGAAAAAGTCATGTAACCCCTAGACCAGGTAGACCGGCACTACCATATTAACAACTTTTAATTAATAATTGTGACACAACCCTACTTCCCATTTTCCGCCATCAATGTTTGTTTAGTCCAAACCTACAATTCGTTTGGTACTGAATCTGTTAAAATGGTTTCATTACATTTCACTTTACATTAGTAGACACACTGTAAGAGTATTATGTAAAGGTCTGTTTTATAGTTTCTTGTCACAAAAGCTTTAATTTTGCAAGAACTCACACATATCATTTCTGATTCAGATATTGATGAATGTAGCAACAGCAGTACAAACAATTGCACAGTTAATGAAAACTGTGCTAATCTAGTTGGATCATACATCTGTATTTGCAAAAGTGGTTTTACTGGAGCTGATTGCACAGGTAAGTCTTATTTATATATAAAAAGTTTTGATGCCTGTGAAGAAGATCATGCATTTTACTTGTTTGAGTCTGAGTGAATGTTAATGGAAACATAATTACTTATATTAAATTAATCTTATCATCATTTAATTTTAGACTTCTTTGGAAGTTAAACATTTTCAAATTACTACTAATTTTAATTTTATGATTTATATTTTTATTTATCTTACAAGATGGTTGCAATCTATATCATGTCCTCATACAGTGGTTGTTTTATAGAATAGGTATCTATCCAGTCACACATGAGAGAGAGAGAGATAGACAGAGACAGAGACAGAGACAGAGAGAGGGGGGAACATAGTGGACAAATAATAAATAAGCATAATATTTACCATCATCATCAAGTGCCGTGCCAATTTGCATGGCTGATTATGCTTAACTATATCTCATTATCTCTAACAGGATTCATGTGCTGATATTTTTCCATGTCAGGATGAATGGCTGTCAGGAATCTTCTCTCATTGTCTTCTGTCTTCCTCTGTCTCCTTATACATTAATCTTTCCATTTGTTACTACATGTTCCATGTATTTCTTCTCATTCTGCGTAATAGTGTTGACTGCCTGTTTCAGGTGTTTGTGATAAGATGATTCTTTGTCTTAACCTCTTTCAGAACATGAAGATAATTAATTTTAGCTGTCCAAGATATTTTCATCATACTTCTGTAAAGCTTCATTTCTGTGGATTCAATGAATTTACATTTTGTCTTGTTTACCCATTGCACAAGATTGACAGCCATATACTAAAATAGGTCCTTTGTAACATGCCAGAAATCTTTTTCTGAATTCCAATAACTGGAATTTATTGCTTAAGATATTCTTTTGTATACATAGCAAAACTGTTAGTAACTACAATGGAATATATCTTTGGTATACTATACTGTTTTACTGTTTCAGATGTGGATGAATGTGTCAAGGGTGTGTGCCATAAGAACTGTACAAACCTTGCAGGTTCTTATTCCTGCTCATGTTATGAAGGCCATGTGCTATATACTGAAAATGGTACCAATGGTTTCTATATACCAGCTGGTGAAGATGGACTGAAACCTGGTGATGTCTACCAGATTAACAACACTTGTGTCCGTAAGTGAGCATTCTAAAATGTTAAATAAATTGCTAGCAAACAATGAAGCCAGTATTTCTTACTGCATTAATGGAAATATGTTGTTGTTTTTAAAGAGTAAATATGGACTACGATATTGAGGTTAATATTGTTAGCACTCCTGTTGTATTAATTAATGCATCTCCCGTGTGTTGCCGGGGCCCATAAGGGAAGCATAGAATAGCAACACTGCAGCCTACCACGCATGTCGTAAGAGGCGACTAAGGAGGCTTGATGGTTACGTCGCCCTGCTACTGAGTGAGTGCGTGGCGCGACACTGTGAGCTGTGAGTTTTGTGTGAAATGCTTTTGAATCTGCCCGAGGTCTTTTGGAACGTGACTGAATGTTCAGAGCGATGGCAGATGGCTATGTCCCAGAGTTGACCGGTTTTTGCCTTATGCAGAAATGCGTGGCTGCTGGGCTTCTGGTTGACTGCCACTACCATCGACGATGAACTGTATTTCGTGGACTGTGGGTGAACATCTAGGAAACATCCAGATGGGAAAATGACTGCCGATTCCATCAGAAATGAACTGGGTGTTTTGTCGGGGACTATTGTGTTGACATTCTGGTGGCGGCATTATGCACAGTGTATCTGTGCGGGCTGTTATTTGTCGAGACTCCTGTCTTTTCCACTTTTCACATTGGGCAGTGGGGAGCGTTTTGTGTGATATTCACTGGCACAGGAACGGAGCATAATGGGGACGACCCATTGCTGTGAAGTTGGAACTGCGACTAACTAACTAACTAATTAATGTATATGAATGATTCATGAAACTTATGTTGTAGTTTTGTTTGCTTTGTTCCTTATAAATATCATGTAGACTGAACATAATTCTGACCTGTCTAGGTATACATATTTCATAATAGGGTGCCCTTGTCCTTACCAATGCTGGCATTGTTTGTGCTTTGATAGTGCTAGGTTATCAGTGAAATGCTCATTTAAGTAGTAGCCCGTTTTTAATGTAGTCTTTCTTGCTACTATTTAGAGGCATGTTGTTTAATTATCTTTATGTCTGTGGTAATAAATGGAAAAGTGTGTTGTGCAGGCCACTACACACTACTTATTTCTTAATATAACTAATAAACTGAGTTTAATGTTGTAAGTAGTTTGTAGTCTTTTTGTCAAATATTGCTAGTCTTGTTTGTGGGAATTAAAGCATATACTATTGTTGTTAATTATAAAATTTTCTCACAGCTGTTACATGCAACAAAGGACCTGAACAACCTGCAAATGGAACAGTTTTGACAACTAAATCAACATACTATTACAATGAAAGTGTTAACGTTGCATGCAGTTTTGGCTACACATTAGAAAATCTTTCTTTTGCTACATGTCAGAGTGATGGAAACTGGACTTACAGTTCTAATCCCATATGTAAAAGTAAGTATTAAATATTGCAATATATATTATATCGACAAGTGTATTAATATGGAACAAACTTGTACAAAGACTTGTATATGGTACGATCAGACATCAGACATATACCTATGCAGTATTTCAAACTCATGCCTAAAGGGTATAAATGGAAATCATGAAAAGGCCACATTGAATCAACAATAACCACCGCTGAGGAAGCAGGTTAGACGAGACCAAATTTAGAATTTTTTTTGGGAAAATTGGGCCACATTGAACTTTTGGAAACCCCTCAGTGAATTGATGCTTTCATAGAGTAATAAAAACAGAAATTGTGGATGGGTGGAATGTGTTTGAGTGTGTTTGTGTATATGCGTTTATGGGTGGGTGGTGGTTTTGTTGGTGTGTATGTGCATGTGGGTGAGTAGGAATGGTGAATGTGAAACACTTTGGGCCATCAACCAGTGAATTAATGCCTACATTGATAGAGCTATGCAGCCAAGAATGGTTAATGGGAAATGCCTATATCACAAACAAGATTATTGATGCTATAGTAGAGAAACTAAAAAAAAACTGTCTAAAAACTAAAGATGGCAAAATCGTTATAGAAAAAGATCAGATTCTACATGAATGGACAGATTATGTGAAAAACCTTTATAATGATAACTGAGAGGAACAGTAGGATATTAGATTTAATAATGAAGGGCCGCCAATTTTGAAGATGGAGGTTTGAAATGTTCTTAAGCATATGAAAAGTGGCAAGTCCCCCGGTGCAGATAACATCACAACAGAAATGATTAAAGCTTTAGAAGAATTTGGACTAGATCAAGTCACCAGACTGCTGAACACATTATATGATACTGGAGATATACCTTCTGAATTATGTAACTCTGTATTTATTGCAATCCCAAAGAAATAAGGAACCTTGGAATGTGATCAACATAGAACAATTAGTATAATGAGCCACATCACAAAGATTTTGCTACGAATTATCATGCAAAGAGTGAGGAAGAAAATACAACCTGAAATAGGGGAAGAACAATGTGGGTTTGTAGAAGGAAAGGGTACAGTAAATGCTGTGTATATGCTGAGAACAGTTATTGAACATGTTATAGAAGTAAACAAGGATATACACCTTTGCTTTATTGACTACACAAAGGCTTTTGATAGAGTTAGACATGTCAACATGGTAGATATGCTTGCAGATCTACAAATTGATGGGAAAGACATTAGACTTATAAAAATCATATATTGGAAACAACAAGCTGCCATAAGGATTGATAATGAAGTGGGACAATATCAACCTATTAAGAGAGGTGTTAGGCAGGGATATATAATGTCTCCAGATCATTTTTACCTATACAGTGAAAATATTTTCAGGAATGTAGAAGATACAAATGGAATCAGCATTGGAGGATGAAACATCAATAACATTAGATATGCAGATGATATAGTATTGATTGCAGACAATGCACAAGATCTACAACAATTAGTAGATGCAGTTGTTGTACACAGTTAGCAGCTGGGATTAGAATTAAATTGTAAGAAGACACAGGTTATGGTCATCACTAGGAAGAACGAAGTACCATAATGTAATATACAAGTAAATGGGAATATTCTTCAACAAGTGAATCGGTACAATTATCTCGGAACAGTCATAACATCTGATGGGAGATGCCTTGAAGAGATTAGAACAAGAATCCCCCATAAAGTAGCCTTTAGCAAGATGAAAAACATTCTGACCTAAAAGTTATGTCCCTTGTTTTATTTTTTCTTATGTTGAGTCATGTAATTACAAAATTAAATTTTAGTAAGTAAATAGATAATTGTACACTAAGAAACTATTACAGTTGGTTGCACAGGAATGAAAAGAAGACGTGTAGAAAATTTTATCTCAATCGGATGGACCGTTCGCGAACGCATAAAGAACGGACATACATACATACATACACACACACATACATACATTGTGTTTTATAGATATAGATATATATATATATATCAACAAATTCATGTGCAATGTTTGTATGTGAATTTAACTCCCCCATGTAATAATTGTGCTTAATCTCTTTCCGCAGTGACATATTTTGCTGATTTACTTATGAACTGTTCTGCAGGTTTTCTTTATTTAGTTATGTTTTTGAATATTTCAGTTATTATTGTATTATTATTTTATTATACCTATATATTTGCATGCCGGTCTCCCTGGCCATTTGCTTGCCAGTCTCCCTGGCCTAGGTGTTTAACGTCTTTCTCCGTAATCCAGTATACTCTCGTGAGTAACGTAATGTGTGCGAGATTCGGTGGCGGTTCTCTCCACGTTGGTAACTTACGGGGTATGTTAGCCAGTCACTCAGAAAGCAGTGACAAACTACTGAGCGTAATCTTGCCAAGAAATCAACAATCAGCTGAAAGATGCTGATGTTGACAGCGAAGTCCTGTAAAGGATATGCAATATATATATATATATATATATATATATATATTTGCATACTCTGTTACAGTTTTAAAAAATGTATTTTCAGCTTTAATACATTTATTCTGTGAATTTTATCTGTAGTGCCTTAATGTTTTCAACACCTTGTTTTATTTCATTACTAGCTGACCCGGCCCGGCCCGGCTTCGCGCAGGCCCTGGCGGGGATCTATCTGTCTGTCTGTCTGTCTGTCTGTCTGTCTGTCTGTCTGTCTGCCTACCTGCCTGCCTGCCTGCCTGCCTGTCTGTCTGTCTGTCTGTCTGCTTGTCTGGCCCGGCCCGGCTTCGCCCAGCTCCTGGTGGGGAGTATCTCATTTAATTCATATAAGTAGTCATATAAGATCCCGTTCCCGTTCCCGACTGTCTGTCTGTCTGTCTGTCTGTCTGTCTGTCTGTCTGTCTGTCTGACCCGGCCCGGCTTCACCCAGTCCCTGGTGGGGAGCATCTCATTTAATTCATATAAGTAGTAATATAAGTTCCCGTTCCCGACTATCTATCTATCTGTCTGTCTATCTGTCTGTCTGTTTGTCTGTCTGACCCGGCCCGGCTTTGCCCAGCCCCTGATGGGGAGCATCTCATTTAATTCATATAAGTAGTCATATAAGTTCCCGTTCCCGACTGTCTGTCTGTCTGTCTGTCTGTCTGTCTGTCTGTCTGTCTGTCTGACCCGGCCCGGCTTCGCCCAGTCCCTGGCGGGGATCTGTCTGTCTGTCTGTCTGTCTGTCTGTCTGTCTGTCTATGTATCTATATATCTATCTATGTATCTATCTATGTATCTATGTATCTATCTATCTATCTATCTATCTATCTATCTATCTATCTATAGCCTGGGGACTTAACTTAAGATAAAGCAATGCTACTAAAACTTATGTCCCTTGTTTTCTTTTTTCTTTTGTTAAGTCATGTAATTACAAAATTAAATTTTAGTAAGTAAATAGATGATTGTACACTAAGAAACTATTACAGTTGATTGCACAGGAATGAAAAGAAAACATGTAGAAAATTTCATCTCAATCGGATGGAAACGGACATACATACACACATACACACACACATACATAAATTTTGTTTTATAGATATCGATATAAACCCTAGTGGCTGTCTTTTTAAAATAAAGTTCTGTTAAATGTGACTTTGCCATTCATATTATATGTTAAAAATAACTTGTAACCTTTTTTTATTGTCATTTATGTCAATCATAGTCTTTGCACTTCTAGCCTGAAGTAAAGGAGCACCTTGCAGTTGTTGTTTTTTTTTTTTGTAGTTGCATCATCACATACGAGAATACTGTTTGTTTTTGTTGAACCGAAGTCAGTCAAATATCTCATGTGAGATTAAATCCCATAGTATACTGTAATATATCCATATGTTATACTACTCTTCTACAGAGGCATCCTTTGCTTCTTAATATCCATTCAGTTTATTGCATCCTTTCTATTTACACATACTAATTTACTATGTTATTTTCTACATATTGACCATTTGCTTCATGCCATTAGATATGTCTTGCCCTCAACCAAGTGTAGGAGATCACGAAGCTTCCAGGGTTCCAGCCACAGGTGACATAGAGCCAGGAGCTTCTCTAACAATCACATGTCAATTGCATGATGGGAGTAGGAATGTCACTAACAAGACACTGTTCTGTGCACCCAGTCCTGATGCTTCTGGGAACTTTACCCTTCAAGGGGATGACCCAACATGCCCAGGTATTGTAAATTCAAAAATGTTGTTGGAGATTAATGTTGTCTTGAGTAACACAGATTCATTTTCACAAAATGAAAGTATGAAAATAGAAGTAAGCTTTATAGTATATTGTCTCACTAAAAAGTTGTCTTTATTCTTATCCCACTGCACTTGCTTTTTGATTTGTATATGAAAATGACTCAGTAAAAATAGCATTTTCTGTTATATATGTTTTTAGAACTTATGTCTGCTAGTTGAGACTAAGTATCTAATTGTGCCTTGGGTGCAGTTTGTTTGTTTCTTAGTATTAATAACACAAATTTTTAGGAACATGAAACTGTTTCATTATAGTGACTCATTTTCAATCCTTTTGTTCACTAGAGGTAAACTGTGGAAAACCATTATACATTCCTGGTGAGAATTTCACTAATGTCAGTAACACAACATACGGCAGTTCATTTGAGTTTGCTTGTGATAGCAGCCAGGGATTTACTGTGACAGGAGCTTCAACTCTAGGGAACACTACAGTTGTGTGCCAGAGTAATGGTCGCTGGGGTTTTGCCAATCTGACATGTGAAGGTAACGTAATATTTTATATTGCTTTAACTCTTTCGCTACCAAACAAAAATTGGGCCCTGGCCAAACAAAAATTCATGGCATAAAATTGGAAGTAGGGGTGTGTTACAATAATACGATTAAAATGGTAGCAGATATATTGTATTATATATGAAATTAAAGAGGATTGCACAAGGAAAATGACAGTGTTAATAATTAATTGATAGGTTACAAATATTATGACAATAATGAGAGGTTTAATAATAACAACTGAAATTAAAGAGGTAAAAATTATTGTAAAAATTGCACTTATAAGATGTTTTCTATACTCCTCTACTGCTAATCATGTTTAATTTACTGAATAATCAAACAAACAACACTTGTCTTCAAGAATATAAACAGTATTGCTAATTAAAATTACCCAAAAGGAAGTGTTGCTGCATATTCTGAACCATGTCTCTTTCACAAAAAAAGAAAAAAAAAAAAAAAAAAAAAACAATGGCAGAAAACTGAAAGTAGGGGTATGTCACAATAATGTTATGAAATACAAATGTTTTACCGCACAATGATGATAAAGATATGTACCGGCCGTGTAAATTTTCAGTTTACTGTAACTTAAAATTCCGGAATGGAGCAGAAATGTATCATATACACCACTGATCGTTCTGTGTCGATAGAATGACCAATTGCCACCAGAGTCGGTCAATTGTGGCGATGTATAGGCCCTTGGTAGCGAAAGAGTTAAGATTTCAATATAGTTTATTATCTGCTGGCAGAAGAAGTATGTGTTATTTAGTACTTTTTGCTATTTATAAATATGGGTCTTAACTTGAATACTCGGAAGACAGAAGTAATAGTAATATCAAAGAAATGGTTTATGCCTAAACATACACATATCTAGGCACATGGTTAACATCAGAGGAGAGATGTATCATTGAGATAAAGAACAGAAAAGGACAAGCAAAAAATCATCTTATGCAATAAATCTCTGTCACTGAAGGTTAGAACAAGAATTCTTGCATGTTTCATAGAACTAGTTTTAAAATTTGACTGTGATTCCCAGATGATTTAATTAGTTAACAAGCAAACAATCCTTGAGGCTTCAGAGATTTAGTTTTACAGAAAAATAATGAAAATTCCTTGGACAGCCTAAATGAGTAATCTAAATGTTTTGAAAAAGGGTAAGACGAAAAGACAACTTGTCAAAAACATAAGAAAGAGGCAGCCATACTTTTTTGGTTATATTATGATAAGGATCCTCTTAAAGTACTGGAGAGGGTGAGAAATGTCTCCATGACTCGAAAATTGATGAAGGGAAAATTCCAACTGCACTTCCTCACAGTAAAGGATGGGAAACACACTGCGGTGTGGCAAACATAGCTCTGGGGGTAAAATATCCACCGGGATAAGTTCTATTTGATGTTTGTGAGAGTACCACAAAACAGGGTACTCATTTACCCTGATGTTTTAAAATGTTGATAAAGGCTATGGACATATTTCACAGCCATTTGGATGTGGAAAGCAGGGAGAAACCACCACATTATGCATCCCAATACACTCAACATTTTAGTTGATAAAGTGTCTCAAAAATCTGTTAGCGAGCCTTTCAGGCCAGGCAGATTTGGGAAGACCAATGGTGAGTGAATATGGGTAGTGGAGTTTAACCCAATAAAACTGATGGCACTGCTGTAGAAAGCTCTGTCACTGGATTAAAGGAGAAGTTGAGGATGGAAATGTGAAATTTAAGTTTACATTAGCAAACTCATCATGGTCAGTAGGTAATTATCCAGAAATAAAATCGACATACTGGGAATTTTTGAACAAAGGTGAGCAGGACAAGTGCATTGTGTGACGCAAAGGGGAGACATTTTCATATATTCTGGGAATGAAAAAGGTGGAGAGTTGGTTTCCTCTAGACAAAGAAAGTTTATTCTGCACTTCTTGGATATAAGCTAGTCAACAATTGACTTTTTATCATAAGACTGAAAACGAAGAAAAGAAACACCACAATTATACAAATCTGTGCACGAACACCTGCAGCAGAAGTGGGTAAATTCAGGAATTTTACAGTAGTCTACAAGAACAATTAGAAAAAGCACCAAAAAAAAAAAAGAGACGTCATAATCTTGGGGGAATTTAGTGCAAAAGTTGGAATTGAAAAAATGGAAGAAGAAGAAACAGTTCAAGGCCCATTTGGTATAGGAGATAGTAATGAGAGAGAAGCCAGTCTCCGTGGCGAAGGCGTTGCAGACCCGGTTTGTAATTCCATATATCCACGTTAGAAAAACAGCGACGTGCAATTTTGCAGCAGACCGCGACGCGCTGGTTTCTTACAAAAGGTATGGGAGCTGGTCGTTCAGAAAGCAATGGCAAACTACTGAACTTAAATACTTGCCAAGACATCAACAACAGCTGAAAAATGCTGGTGTTGACTGCAATGTCCTGTGTGGGATATGCAAAAAAAAAAAAAATGAGAGGAGAGAAACTAATCAAACCTTGCCTTGAAAACAGCCTTTCAGTTACAAATACTCTATTTAAGCAACATCTCAGAAGGCTTTACACTTGGACTTCACCCTATGGTAACTACAGGAACCAGATTGATTACATCTGAGTACAACAAAGATGAAGGACATGTATAACATCCACAAAGACACTGCCAGTAGACTGCAACACAGATCACAAATTACTTGTGGTGAATTTCATAATAAAATTAAAGAAAATGATAAAATGAGCACGAGCAATGCAGTTCGACTTAAGCGATATACCACCAGAATATAGCATTGAAGTAAAACAAAAAACAAATTTGAGGTGTTGATGGCAGTACAAGAAGTTGTTACACCTGATGAACTGGCCACACAAATAAATATTAAAAGATATTCTCATCTCATAAAAAAAAAAAAACATGATTCCTAAGAAAAGATATAAGAAGCAGAAATATATCATAGAGGAAGTGTAGGTTAATAGAGGAAAGGAGAAACTTAATGCATTCAGGTATAGGGTCAATGTCAGGGTCTTAAACTTGGCTCGCTAACCTAACACATGTGAGACAGTACAAGTACAACGTGATTTGACTCAAGACTCAACGACACAACGTTCAATGGATTTATTTACAGATCATATACAGTACGATGATCACAACAAGATATACTTGATACTTCAATACACTTACATCCACAATACAGCACACAGTCTATCTCTCAAGATGTCCAGACACTCGACTTTCAGGCACAGAAACCACACAACGCCTTTCTCTCATCATGCGTCCGGTCCAGTCGACGTCCCAGAGCTGTCTGCCTATAGCTCGCAACTTGCCTCCCCACCTGAGGTGGCTTCACGAGACATGCGTGCGTCCTTGCCTGACCGCTGGCCGTCTCGTCAGCCAGCAACCTTGCAGGCAGGTGACTACTACTCGCCTGGCGGCGTAACGAAGTTACTTCATCCCTGCTGGGGACTAAGTCACCTGGCGGGCGTAACGATGTCACTGCATCACTGCACTTCGGTAGACTCTGACACGCTCCCCCGGCAACTTCATGAAAGATGTCATCTTTCATGTCTAATATATGTACATACTGGGTTAGTATTTTAACCTTGTCAGAGTCAACCCTTATGTTGTTATATACATTGGTATCATAATACATAGACATACACATCTGCCATAGAAACATATAAGAAATGGAAGTTATATTCAACGACATGTGGTGTTCAACCTATAACACTTGTCAGGTTCCATCATCTCGATGGCTGATTACCTCAATTGCATTATTGACCCAGTCAGATCGGTAGTACCAGCTTCACGCATCTACCTCGCAGCCTTTGAAAAAAAAGTAATAATATGGTTTCTGAAACAAAAACCATCTAGCTAGACCGAAATGCGGCTTTTACATAAGTCACATTAAACGCTCAAACCCTGACCTCATTTGGCCAGGACTCTTGTGTTGGTCTGCAATGTCGGCAACACTCTGCCATGCCCAGTAGATGCCTACCTGGTGTGTTAACAATCTGGCAAACACATGGCTATTTTAATACAACACATTACAGTATACATTTCAAATTATGGCCCTTTGTGTACTGATGTAATAGCAACTAAAAGAAAGGGGAATAATTTCAACATTTATGACATATAATATTTTACAATAATTATTCTATTTCTTAGCGTCATCGCTTGACGTTTCTTCATCCTAACGAGAAAAAGTCGGTAGTATGAATACATTAATCAAGATATGATTCTAAGATTACACTACATAAATATATAAACACACAATTCGTGTATTCAACTTTGTTGATTCCTAAAGATTTTAGAATCGTCATAGCTTTTTAAACTTTTATGTGTCGTCTGCTAATTTTGCTCTAAATTTCTAACCAATCCGGAAGTACACACGAACACTAAATAGTTGATGTTACAACTTGTAGAACACACTTGTTCCGGTTTGATATAGTTACGGAAAGTACAATGTTCTAACAGTTCATGTGTTGGATGTTTCATTGTAAAAACCTTCTGGATTTCGCTCGACTGCAGTGGTGTAGCTGTCAATGTTTAGGTCACACTTTCACACACGGATTTAAAATATCTCTGGAAAGTTCCACATGGAGATGCCACTGTCACATTGGATAGTTCGCTTACGGTAAGTTTTGAGCGAATGTGGCAATGTTCTTGTTACGCAATATATACAATTAAAGTTCGCTTTCTACCACACACTACACAATTATACATGACAATCACTACATTAAGTAATAAAATAAGAACATTATATACTTTGGGAGTAAACCCTATCACATTGTAGACATTACACAGCTTTTGTGAATGGAAAAATTATTCACTGATAGATGGCTGTGTTGATCTGAGTGCATTTTACACACTGCACTCAGACTTTGCTTACTGGGTCGGTCGGACAACGGGACAACAGATCGGCAATCGTGTTGGTTCTGCCTGGGATATGTCGAACCTCGAAGCTGTAGTCTTGGAGCTTAAGAGACCAGCGTGCTACCATCTGGTTTGAAGGTACACCAGAATTTATAAATCGCAATGGACTGCTGTCAGATTCCACGATGAAATGGCGTCCTAGAAGAAATCTAGACAATTTTGTAATACCCACCACTAAAGCTAGGGCTTCCAACTGAGGTATTGACCAAGCCCGTTCTCTGGGTTTCAGTTTCCTGGATACGAAGTACACGGGGTGAAGGATGTTATTGTGCTCTTGCAAAAAGACTGCCCCAATCGCCACGGAGCTCGCATCTGTACGCAATCTGAAAGGTAAATGGAGATTGGGCAATTTCAGGATGGGATTGTGTAAGCTATTATCAGAAAAACAAGATAATACTTTACGGAATGCAAATTTTAGGCATTCATTGCTTACAATTTTCTCCGGTTTATCTTTTGTTAGTAAGTTAGTAAATACTTCGGTTAGTTCGGAAAAATCAGGAATGAACTGCCGGTAATAATTTATCAGTCCTAACAAACTTCTGACTTGCTTTTTCGTAGTTTGAAGTGAGAGTTTTAGTATCTTGGACACAATGTTATCGTCTGTCGTGACAAAGCCATTGGATATTTTGTATCCCAAGAAGGATATTTCATGGTAGGCTATGTCTACTTTAGCAGGCTTTACTGTCAGTCCGTGCTGTCTAATGCGTTCAAATGTCTGTTCTAATGTCTTTATGTGCTCTGTCATCGTCTCTGTGTGAACACAGATGTCGTCAATATAGCAAATTATGTTAGGTATATCTACTAGAAGAAGTCGTGTCATACGTACGAATGTGGCTGGGGCATTGACTAGCCCAAATGGAAGTTTGCACCATTCGTACAGTCCCCAAGGTGTGTCAGATGTCTGCTCTGTTCGTCTACTGCTATTTGCCAGTAACCTTTAGTCATGTCTACCTTCGTAAAAAACCTAGCGTCTGTCAGTTCTGTCAGTAGATCGTCAGAGTTTGCCATCGGCTCAAGATCTAGAAGTGTTATTTTATTGAGCTTTCGATAGTCGATACAGAGTCTTATCGTATTGTCCTTTTTGCGTACAATGACCATTGGAGATGAGAAGTCTGATTGGGATCGTTTTATGATGTTCTTTTCTAGGTTGATGATCTCCTGATGTAGGTGTTCTTTGTAATGTAATGGAATGGTGTATGGTCTGCATCTTATGGGTGTGTTTGATGTGAGTGTGATGTGATGCTGTACTAATTCTGTTTGTCCTGGGTTGTTGGAGAAGATGGTGTTGTACTGTTGTATTAGCTGTTTGCAACTGTCTGTTTCTGCTTGAGTTAACTTTGGATTGATCTTAATCTCCTTCAAGCAATCTGTCGTGTCTAATGCAGGTGTCGGAATTTCGTCACTAGCCTCGTCATCTTCGTGATCTATTATCACTGTACAAGCTGTCGTATCGTCTTGTTCGTTGTCTCTGTTGTAGTATGGTCTTAGCATATTTATGTGGAATATTTTGTGTTTGTCTTTTAATTGGATCTCGTAGTCTACAGGTGAAATCTGTCTCGTCACTTTAAAAGGTCCCTGCCAAGAATCAGTTAATAAGTGTCGGTCACTAGGTAATAGAAGAAGAACGTCCTGTCCAGGTGTCAACGTTATTGTTCTGTTTCCTTTGTCAGCATACTGTCTATAAGTAGCACCAGATAATTTTAGTGCATTCTTTGCAATTATACAAGATTTGATGATTCTTTCACGCAATGATGTAACGTATACGTATGATGATATGGGTTTAAGTACTGGAGTAGAGTCAGTTAACATTTGGTGATAAATCGTCAATGGGCCACGTGGTTTGGCACCATAGATAAGTTCAAAAGGAGAGAAACCGGTACTAGAATGTGGTACCTCGTGATAAGCAAACAGAATAGCTGGTAGATATACATCCCAGTTATTAGGGTGTTCTTGCGTGACTTTTGCAAGCATGTGCTTCAAATCACCGTTAAACTTTTCTATAATTCCACTAGAGTGAGGATGGTACGGGGAATTGAAACACTGCTTCACTCCCAACATTTTGGTGAAAGCTTGGGTAGATGCGGTGATAAACTGAGTGCCCCTATCTGATTGGATAGAGTCTGGAAATCCTATCCGAGAGAAAATATGGAAGAAAACTTCCATTATATCATTGGCAGTTATGTTCTTTAGCGGAATAGCTTCCGGCCAGCGACTACATTGATCAATGACAGTTAGAATATATTTATTCCCTCTAGTTGTTGTACGATTGAGAGGGCCCACTATGTCGACAGATAGTTTTTCAAAAGGTCGACTGGCTAAGTCAGTGACTTGCAACTTTGCCTGTGGGTGTTTACCTTTTTTCACCAGTTTCTGGCAGGTGTCACAACTTCTGCAATATTCTTTAATGTCATTGCAAAATTTGGGCCAATGAAACTGTGTTAATAATCTTGATCTGGTTTTAGCGTATGCCATATGCCCTGCAAGAGGTATATCATGGGCAAGATGTAAGGCTTGCTTACGATAATTAGTAGGCAAAACAGTTTGCTCTGTGGTGTTGTCACCTCTGGTATAATACCTAGTGAGGATATCATTTTTCACAGCAAAATGCCATTTTGCATTCTTGGTTACCTTTGGCTTTTGGCCGATCAGATTAAAATATTTTAACAATGAAGGGTCAGCCTTTTGAGCTGTTACAAACGTTTCCTTCATGGTGTTAGTAGGTAGTGATACTGGGCTGAGCATTTGTATAGCCTCAGTTTGATTACTTTCATCTTGCACTCTAGCAGTAGATCTAGTTACTGCGTTCACACATTCAATGATATCAGATGGTGATGAAACAATGTTATCAATGATGTCATGAGATCTTAGTGCTACATTAGCTACCATACATTCATTAGGTGGTGTAACATTATCAATGATGACATTGGATGGTGATGTTATGCTATCATCAATACATAGAGATGTTATGTCATGAGGTTTATCATTCACCTCTGGCAAATTTCCAATTATTACATCACACACTGGGTTTATTAATGCAGCACACTTTACTTTCCCAGTGAGGAAAGGTGTTTCAATATATGCCCATGCTAGTGGGTATTTCTCAATATTGCCTGAGAATGTTCTGCATGTTACGTGCCTGCCTGTATAGTCTGTAGGCATTATGAACGTTCTCTTCAGACCAATAAGTGAACTGCCCGTGTCTCGAAGGACTGTAGCAGACTTGCCATTCACGTATCCGTGATGGATGTTTATCCTGCCTTTAGAATCTACTACCAAATTAGCTTCTTCATTGGCAATAGGAATGGAGTGGCCGCATGTTAACACGCCATCTTCATAAAAGGTGTTACAAACAGTACATTTATTTGCGTTAAAAATGTCAAAAGCCTGTGCTGAGTTCACAGGATGTTTCTCTGATTGTTCTTCATCTGATGATGAACTGTCAAACAAGGCGGCATTTGCTTTGTTGGTCATTTGCCTACCTTTACAATCATGGCGATAGTGTCCGTACGCCTTACAGAGGAAACATTTACGCAACTTTCTGAAGGATCTACGCTCCTTATCTTGTCTGTTTACCATGTTTTGTAGATAAGTATTATATGCGGGGTTCTTATCGCACATCTCGCTTTGATAGTGAGAGTATTTACAATAATTACAGTGAATATACTTCTCAGATGTAGGTCTATGAGGTTTCTGCCTACTATAGGGTTTGTCATAGTTAGCCGCTGCTACAAAATTTATGTCAGTAGCTTCACTGGCAAAGCAATGTTTGTTGGCTGTGTAATACGCCGAACCACGTCTCTCAATCTCATCCACACTTGTGCATTCATTCTCCTGCAAAAATTTTGAAAATGCTGATGGAATGGATGAAATGACTTTATCTCTAATGATGAGATCTTCTAATCTTTGATAATTTTTGTCAATTTTAGCTGCTGAAGTCCATTTAGTAAATATATCTCGGACTAAGCAGAGGTAATCAGAGAACGTTTGAGTCGGTTTTGGGCTCAATTTGCTGAATTGTTCTCTGTAACCTGCTTCATCTAACATAAAATGTGCCATAATCTTTGATTTAAGATAATGGTAGTCTTTCCTGAGGTCTTTGGGGATAGTCTCAATGACTTTAAGAGGCTCCCCTGATAAACTCCTCATATAAACAATATTCCATTCAGACAGTGGAACCTGGTAATGTTCCATTAAAGTTTCAAAATTTTGGGTAAAGGCTGCGATGCAGTCACCCGAGGTATAATTACGTACAATACCTTGATATTTCTTATACTGGTTTTCTTTCTCCAGTCTCTCAGATTTCTTATACTCTTTGTTAATGGCAGTCTCAGTATCAAGTTGTTTCATCTTCAACTGTACCTCCAGTTCTTCTTTCTTACTCTGAGCTGCTATTTCTGCCTTCTTTAATTCTATCTCTAATTCGGCTTGTTTTGTTTTAGCAGACAGTTCTGCTTGTTTTGCTGCGGCTTCTGCCTCTGCTTGCTTGGCAGCTTTTTCAGTCTCTGCCTGCTTTAAGGCTGTTTCTGCCTCTACTTGTTTGGCAGCCCTTTCTGCTGCTCTTTCATCGCGCTCAGTAGCTTTCTCGCGAAGGTGTTCAGAGTATTTATTCTCACTCCATTTCATTAACTCATCACCTGTTAACTTCAATTTTAACCCCATATCGATGAAATCATTTAATGAAGACATGATGGAAAATGTCAATGAAATACCAGCCACACAATTTGTTACAAGTGGTTAGTACAATAAACAGTTTACAATTTGTGTTCTATTGACAATACGTGCCTAAAATTGCATCCTTAAAGTAAACGAAAAGAAAAATATACTCAAGTGCCCTGGATGCGGTGAAGAACGGTTGGAAATCGGGCTAGGAACTGTAGGGTCGCTACTTCGAAACACAAATGACCTCTACGCGCACGGTTTCAGATGGTACCGAAAAACCTGCTTTGTTTTGGAGGAAATAAATTAGCGTCTATTTGATGGTGTGTGCCTGCTTGTCACTAAGTATTGAGTAGGTTTGTATGGCGTTGAGTGTAATTGTATGTCGTAATTTTGTCAGTCAACAATTTTTTTTTCAAAACAAGTCACTTTCTTTCAAAACTTTTTTCGTTTTACAACTCAATTCACAACGACAATCTACATATATCTCAACACTCTACAACATTGATGACACATCACTTACATCAAGATGACATTCAGTAAGGACATAGACATCAAGTTTACAAGATGGCGACAAGGTCACAATGGCGACAAGATCACAATGTCGACAAGGTCAAAACGGTGACAACTTTAACAATCACGAATGTTTTACACGTTTACAAGATCAAACAATATGTATGCACTGTACGTTTACAACTAGTCTCCATGTTTAAACAATGTAGTAATAAATCAAAATGAGCCTTCCACGATCACATTTACATGTACAATCAAGTTTGACAAAAATGCTAAGTTCACAAACTCTAGTTTTAACCGTTAATCACATAAACACGTTCATTTCAAAGCCGGACGAATGCCACCACGTCCACACATGTCAGGGTCTTAAACTTGGCTCGCTAACCTAACACATGTGAGACAGTACAAGTACAACGTGATTTGACTCAAGACTCAACGACACAACGTTCAATGGATTTATTTACAGATCATATACAGTACGATGATCACAACAAGATATACTTGATACTTCAATACACTTACATCCACAATACAGCACACAGTCTATCTCTCAAGATGTCCAGACACTCGACTTTCAGGCACAGAAACCACACAACGCCTTTCTCTCATCATGCGTCCGGTCCAGTCGACGTCCCAGAGCTGTCTGCCTATAGCTCGCAACTTGCCTCCCCACCTGAGGTGGCTTCACGAGACATGCGTGCGTCCTTGCCTGACCGCTGGCCGTCTCGTCAGCCAGCAACCTTGCAGGCAGGTGACTACTACTCGCCTGGCGGCGTAACGAAGTTACTTCATCCCTGCTGGGGACTAAGTCACCTGGCGGGCGTAACGATGTCACTGCATCACTGCACTTCGGTAGACTCTGACAGTCAAGTAACCTCAATTATAAAAACTACATGAGAAAAATCAAAAGTGCTATCAGGGAAGACAAGAAGCAGTTTGTAATGAGAACTTGTATAATAGAGCATCTTCAGTCGCAAGGAAAAGGTGGAGACTTGTTTCAGGAAATCAGAGAATTAACAGACAGTTATTATTTTGGATGTATTCTGTGCCATGATATGGCATTCTAGTATTTTACTGCATTTTCAGCCTTGCTTTTACAGACACATTTATGAATGTGATAAGGAATGGCATATAATTATTTAAAGGTTTGAATATAAATATGTAGATACAGCAGTTTATATACACACATCATGTCTCATTAAGTCTAAAGACAGATTGAGTTGAACATGACATTCCTCCATTCTAGATTTGTGATCTGCTCATAAGCTCATTCTTGGACAGATAATGTGGTATTTTCCACTTGCTTTTCATACTCACTGTGATGTGATATGACATCACAGCAATATTAGGAGAGAAGGCAAAAAATTATATAATTTCAAACTATGAAGACCTTTCTTTGTTGCCCCTAAGTCAATCTCCTGTTAAACTAATTTACTTAAGAGGATGTTGGCCTATCTCAGTATGTTGCATATAAAGACAATACAGGCTCAAAGCTTGACACATGTCTAGGGGAATTGGTGATACCACATACAGATAACAGCCATCATCTGGGATGAATGGATTTTTGAACCCTCTGTTCCTTCATAACTTTTGACAGAGATTTTAAACCCCCCTGCCACAGTCTATTCCTGGTAATTTACAGGTCACTTAAGAACAACAATAACAAGTCAAAAACAGTTAAAACTAGTGGAAGTGAACAAGTAGATGGGACAATTCTTAAACAGCTCTTTTGGCATAACTGTCTTGATCATAACATTCGACGGATTATGTCTTGTAGAGGTTAGGCAAGAATCATCATGGGCAACAACAGCTTTTTACCTGATAGAAAATATACTGACCAGTAAATGTGTTGTATTGATATCTAGAATCTATGATATTGTATACATGTGAAACATAGACAATAAGTAGACGAGCTGAAAAACATCTAATGGTAGCGGAAATGTAATTTCAGAGAAAAATGCAAAAAACACCTTGAATGGACAACAACGAATGAGGCAGTCCTTCAAGAAACATAAAAACCAGTTATTGATTAGAAAAATCAGACGTAGACAGTCAGGAATTTTGGGACCATCTTATGCGGAGATCTACATGTTTAAACACAGACACAACTTGCTAGTAAACTTGATGGCAAAAAAAGCAAGGGGATGACAAAGAGATAAATACCTGGATGGGTTGGCCACATGGCATAATTGGAACAAGAACGCAGCCCTGGTTGAAGATTCCAGTGACTGTGTGAGATGGTAAATCATGACCACCAACACTTTTTGGCATAGCATATAATGATGATGATGGTAGAAAAATATTGTATACATTAACCAATTAATGTTTAATCATGCAATATGAAATAAGTATGTCTTTTATATGGTATTTTATGAAGGCCCCAGATGTAAGGATCCTGGCACAGTGGGTGGAACTGTTCAGATTGTGAACACAAGTTATGAAATAGATCAGGTGGTTCAGTACAACTGCACAAAGCCAGGCTTTACACCGGTGACAAATGCAACTCTCGTGTGTGAATACAAGAATGGTACAGCACAGTGGAGTAGTGATCCTCCAGTTTGTAAAGGTAATAATTTCTAGTAGTTATATAAATAACTCATAATTAACCATTCATATATTTTTCACTTACACAGAAATTTGTATATGGGTTCAAATGATATCAGTCTCATGTTCTGGGGCCCATAAGGAAATCAAAGCATGGTAATATCATAACATCTGTCTGGGTGTTAGCGGGGCCTGTGAGGGAAGCAAAGACTAGTAACACTGTAACTGTTTTAAGATGTGACTAAGGAAGGTTGGTATGAGACTGGCTACTCATCCTATAGAAAACTTTAGCTGCAGAATCCAACAAATTTGGACAAAAAGGCCTGTCATGAGCTGGTTAAGAGCCTGTGCTCTACCAGGGTATAAAAGGCAGCAGAAGAACACCACCACCATAACGTGCCAACGGAAGAGGCAACTAGTCAGGCTCAGTGTGGGATTGGCCACATCATCTTGTAGAATACTAGTTGTGAAAACCACATCCATCATAAACAAGTCTTGAGACAGAAAGGCTTGGCATCAGATAGTTAAGAGCCAGTGCTCCACAAGGGGATGAAAGATAGAAAAATAAATGTAAGCACAAACATATTTGTGTAAGCATATAGATTTTAGTTTGCACTATATTTCAAACATACATGTTTTAGTATTTATTTGTATTTTTGTTTAAATTGTGATATATGCAGTAGTTCATTTAATTCTGTGTGGGATTCTCTATTCCATTGTAATTGTTGGTGAAACCTTTCCTCAGAAGCTCTGTGACTGTCATAATTTTGGAAATCTGACCTATTCATTCACAATTCAATGAAATGTCAATGATATGACAGATCAATTTATTGTATATATTTTTTTCAATCATCAAAAACACTTTTTTATATACTGTAAACAAATGATTAGGAATGTTTTTGTTTTTTTTCAATCATCAAAAACACTTTTTATATACTGTAAACAGATGATTAGGAAATATTGTTTTACAATGTCTCAAAAAGGTGATGAGAAAAATCTATTTTTTCAGTGCTTCAAAGAGATGAGAAAATGTTTTTCACTACATCTAAAAGTTGGTAGAAAGTTCATCAAAGCATTAATAGCTAGTAGTTTTTAACTGATTGCCTGCCAAACAAAAAAGTGGTCATACCCGAACAGAAATTCAAGGCAGAAAATTTGAAGTAGGGGTTTGTCACAATAATGATTTTAAAATGGTTAAAATGGTAGCAGATGCATTGTATTACATATCAAATTAAAGAGAATTGCACAGGAAATCTGACAGTGTTAATAATTAATTGATAGGTTACAAATATTATGACAATAATGAGAGTTTTAGTAATAACAATTGAAATTAAAGTGGTAAAAATTATGAAAAAAATTCACTTACCAAGGCGTTATTTTCTATCCGAAGCCGCTAATCCAGTTAAATTTAGTGAATTATGTTACACACACCAGTTGTGTTCAAGAATATCAAAGAACTGCTCCATAACACGAATAAACCACAATGAAATCATCAAATTATGAAGCACATAATTTTCACACAAAATGGAAAAGCCATCATATTCTTAGTAAATTTCACTGTTAGATTTTTTAAAAATATTATGACCGTCTCTAAATAATTATCTGACAACTGCATAGGTTCGTTTTAGAATCTTTCACAAAGTCCTTTACATCACAACAACTATAGTATAAAACTGTTTAAAACGGTAATTTTATTAAAATATATGAGGTCCAGAACCACTTCGAATTTCAAATCACAACAATCATTTGGAATCTCATGCCATGCGTGTTAATCTTGTTGGCCATGCGTGATTGTGCACACGAACGGAAAGGAAATTTTTCCTTGTGAAGTTTAATTCAATGGGACACTAAAAATTGTGGACTAAAATGGAGAAACGGACCAATTAGAGCACTATATATACGGAACCGATGAATCGGTTTTTGGGTACCAAATTTGGGCTCTAGAACCAACCATTCAGCCTCTGGCAGGCAATCAGTTAAAGTATCCGACTGTGACTCTAGAGCAGTGTTTCCCAACGTTGGGCCCACACCCCACAGGGGGGCAATTCGATTGTTAAGGGGGGCAATTAGAAAATGGAAGAAATCGGCTGGATATAACAAAACGGGGAGACTTGAGACTGAAGTTAACTAAATTGGAACCTGACATTAAGTCTCTTTGCAGCAAGCATCAAGCGCAAGGATGTCACTAAATTTAAATAATGACTAATAATTAAAATAATATAGCAAAATATTTCATTAAAATTATTTTGTACTTGAATTTCAGATCTCCATTATATGTTTTGAAAATTTACTTACTGTGTTTGCTAATTAATTTCCTAGTGATTTCTTCCTAAAACCTATCGGACCTTCGGGTGCATTTGCTGCTCTCCCCCCAGTAGTGCCCCTCTGGAAACCGTGAGCCCTTCTAAAAAGACAAAATTCAAGTTTCTTTAGCGAACATTTCAAATTTTGAATATTAAAAATGATGCATATTTGGGGGGGGGGGGGGGGGGGGGGGCATAAGAATTTTAGAAAGGCTTAGGTGGGGCATAGCACAAAAAAGGTTTGGAAACACTGCTCTAGAGGAAAAACTACTAGTACATGTGAAAACTTTCTTCTTCATGGTGAATATTTTTGATTTTAGCACCAAAGCAGAATTTTAAAATTCAACTTTTGTGCAGTATAAAATATATAATTCATTATTTATATGACTTATCATACTAATTTTTTTAAATTCCCCAGAATATGATATTTCCTTTTAAAACAAATAGTACATACATTGAAACAACATAAAATAAAATTTAAAAAATACTGTATGCTAATACCCATCCAAATAAAGTGAATATTACTTTTATTACATTTAAACAAAATATACATATTTTATGCAAACAATGGAAGCAGTCTCATCTCATCTCATCTCATCATGTTCCTCTTGTACCTTGCGGTGTCGAGGTGAAGCAGTACTTCTGTAAAATAGATTTTTTACTGACATTTGTTATGCTACCTATTTTAAATATAATCATGTCACTGTATCAATATGATGAAAGCGGAAACATTTTCTGTGCACTACTCCTACCATTATCTAGTTTATCTCTAGCATAATTATCACTGCTAATTATGTGCATTTTTAAAAACAGATGCAGAGCCACCAGAAATTACATGTCCGTCAGTGGACCCAGTGGATTTGTACAGTACTTTAGTGTACTCACTCCCCAATGTGACAGACAGTTCAGGCATCACTTGCTTTATGCTTGAGTCAGGACCTCCTTCAAATGTCTCAGTGATATCCAGTAATGTGACAGTGAGATACAAGGCTACTGACACTCAGAATAATGCTACGTGTGAATTTATTGTCACTGTTAAAGGTATTCATTGTTAATAATTGTTATATTGTATATTTAGACGAACGCAGCAGAAGAAGAAGAAGATATTATAAATTTATTAATTCTGGGAATGTTTGTGCGCGTGCACACATGGGTGCTTTTGTGCATGTGCACATGCACATACATGCGTGCTTGCCCGCCTGCCTGCCCACCCGTCCCCATGCATTCGTCCATTCATCCTTCATTCATCCATCCATTCATCAGTCCATTCATCCATCCACATGTCCATCCATTAATATATGTATATGTGTGTATGTGCATGCACATGCATGTGTGTGTGGGTGCATGCACATGCATGTGTGTGTGGGTGTGCATTGCATACTTATGTGTACATATATTCCCTCATTAAGAACTCTCTATTTCATGTCTGTATATGGCCTGTATTGAGTTAATGATCTTTTATGTGATTCAATAACACCTCACATATTTCCAAAGATATTTTCTATGAGTACGGTCAGAGGTTTTTTTTCATAATCTGGAAATCCAACATACACGGGAATTCATTTCAATATGTCTGTTGTGACTATATGGTCAGTGCAGGCTCTGTTTACTTGGAATTTTTCCCCCAGAAATTGAATATAATATTATTTCTACATTATTTTCACACACCTGCAGATTCTTTTTCTTCAGCAGCTTCACATCTTTCTCTCTAGTCTGCTGATATTTATTCAGTCTCCTTGATTCTGCCAAATAATTCTGCAGTAATTCAGTTGAGGTGTTTCTATTGACTTTAATAGCTTCTGCTGGGATACTTCAGGGCCAGTAGCTTTCCTTGAGGAGTGTAAAAGCTTTTCCAACTTCTTATTTAGATAGTTTTTCATGATTGATGTCCAGCTTCACTTCTTCTGGCTGGATATCTGAGACTGGTCTATTCAGAAGCTCATCAAATTATTCAACCATTCTGTTCATTTGTCTTTTAATGAGGGTGAGAACTTTATCATTATTATTTTTGATCAGTCCACTGGTTTGGTCATATTATCTTGTTATTTTCCTTGTGTTGCAGTAAAAGTCTCTATGGTTTCCTTTCATTGCTGTTACTTCTGCCTCTATTGTTAGTCCATCTAAATATTGCCTTTTATCTGCCATTGTCCACTTTCTAACATCTTTATTAGTTTCTCAGTATTTGCCTCTGATTTTTTTAGCTCTGGTTCTGTTACTGTTTAAATCTGATTTTTAAAATTGTTCTTTTCTTCTGTTTTCTCAAGGGATTCAGGCATTATCTATCCATTATGTTTTCACTCTCTTTTCCATACACTTTATACATTCTAGATGCTTGTAACCTGCTGCCAACAGTATTCCGCACACACCTCGTCTACAACTTGCTGCAGGACCTGGTGCTTATTAGAGACATTGTATATATATTGTTCCTTAGTTTCTTGATTTCCAAGTATCCTACAACAAATTGATTTGCATATTTTTAACATCTTATTATCTATTTTATTGTATTTCACTATGTGATCTCCTGTACAAGTCATTTTTTTTTAAAAATTCACTATTTTCATTAGTAACAGGCATATTGTAAGGGGACATGTTGTGTTATGTTAATTGCATATCCTTTACAGGACATCGCAGTCAACACCAGCATTTTTTGCTGTTGTGATCTCTTGGCAAGTTTACATTCAGTAGTTTGCCATTGCTTTCTGAACGACCGGCACCCATACCATTTTGTAAAAAAAAACCAGCGCAAGGTTGTCTGCTGCCAAATCGGTAAGAGGACATAGATCATGCAAAATGGAAGGTATTTTTTAAACAAAGAATATTGATTAATGATGCACACAATATAGATGAAAGAACAGAAAGATTCAAATTGTTCCAGTGTGTGACTATAGTTGGTATTTGTGTTGTCACTAATTTATCACAATTTTGTCTCCTGCCTTTCATTCCAATTCCAGTTGGGGGGTTGAGAGGGTCACAGTCCCCCTCTGGCTCAAAAGTTGCAAGGTTCGAATCAAAGTATGGTGCTGAACATTGTTACAAGAGCCAGTGCTTTCTAATAATGTCACATGTTCTCCTTCTTTGTAAGGTATTTGTGAAATCAAACGCCTTCTCAGATAAGGGTGAAAAACAAACTGTTCCATATGCAACTTGTTAAAAATCCTTTGGCAGTTGAAAATCATAAGCTTTCTAATAATGTCACATGTTCTCCTTCTTTGTAAGGTATTTGTGAAATAAAACGCCTTCTCAGATAAGGGTGAAAAACAAACTGTTCCATATGCAACTTGTTAAAAATCCTTTGGCAGTTGAAAATCATAAAGAGTAGTCCATAAGTCATTTGTCTTGGCAAATTTGTTAGAAACAAAACCCTACACATGGACAGAGTGTTCTTTGAATCATATTCTACAAAGCATGCTAAAGTTTTATAAACACTGACCTCAGAGCTGGTGCGCTAGCTAAATAGGTTTGACACACACAACTTGATAGAGACACAAAGAAGAATATTCTATTTCCATGAACTTTTTGCATGTTTTTCAGTTCCTGTTTTGTTTAACACAAAGTGTCCCATTTATATTGCCTTCGAGGATATCTTGAATAATTAAAAATGTGTTTTTCATTCAAGATCGCACAGAACCAACAATTGAGTGTCCACCACAAACTCAAATAGACATTAAAGGCAGCAGAAATGAGTTGTTCAACTTAAATGAAACTCTTCTGAAATCCCACTCTGGAGATGGCACAATCAAGTTTTATCCAAAGGGCCCTCTCAATCTAACAGTAGGAAGTGTGAAACCTGTTAGAGTAAACATTACAAAAGAAAATGGTCTTGTGAAGGAGTGTGCTTTCTTAGTCAGTGCAGTGTGTAAGTATTTGTTTTAAATAATAATACTTTATAGTTTGTATTTTTCTGTCAATAAGTGAATACTTGAAGATCAAGCTTGTTATTTGGAACACATTGAACAAGTTGAACACTTCTTAATATGTCTTCTGTGAGCTAACATCAGTTATAATTGATCCTGTCATTATATTCCAATTATTAAATTATGGCTTGTATATCATCCCAAATCTCATGTCTCATTAAGAGCAGTTGTGGAAAACAATAAAGAAGGCATGGGATAAAATTATAAATAGATCTATTAATCATAAAAGAAATGAACATTTTTAAATGTCCACTACAGTTTAACATTATATTCTTCTCCAGCTATTTTCTGCAAGGTTCTATGTCAAAAAGACTAAGACTGGTATCAGCTCTTTTAAGGATGTTTTCTCCATGGTCACTGTATAATGCACTTGCATTCTTGATTTCTACTACTAACATTTCATTTACTCTAGGATGGCACACCTCAGAAATCTAATGTTTACTATTGTTTCAAATATGCTGAAAATAATGAACGTACTGTAACCAATGTTTGCTAGTTAAAAAGTTGTCAGCTCAACAGTTATAATATTTATTATAGTTATTGACAGATATATGTATTCTTAGGAAGAAATTATGAATGTAACATGAAGTGTTACTAATAAACAAAATATGGTGAATTAATTCTTATATTCAACACATCTTACCATGTGAACATGATGATCAACATTATGTAGCCTGACCTATACACAATGTCACTGTCCTCACTGCCAGCCACAAAGATTCTCAGTCCTTTGCCAGTTCCCCTGCCTTATGCATTTTCATGCCAAAGGTATAACAGTGTAACAAGAGTGCATAAACAAAAATAATAGCTACTGTAATGCACATAATGATGATAATAATAATTAGGTGGTAGTTTCTTTGTTTTTTTCTTTGCATATCCTTTACAGGACATCGCTGTCAACATCAGCATCTTTCAGCTGATTGTTGATTTCTTGGCAAGATTACGCTCAGTAGTTTGCCATTGCCTTCTGAGTGACCGGCTCACATACACCGTAAGTTACTGATGTGGAGAGAACCGCTACCGATTCTCACGCACATCACGTTACTCACAAGCGTATACGGGATTACGGAGAAAGTGGTTTAACCCCTAGACCAGGGAAACGGCAGGTGATAGTTAACGTTACCAAATAGAACAGTGCAAGGCACAGTTAAATATTCAAAATTCTATGTATGTATAAAACAATCATTTGATCTCCTCAATATTTAATCATCATGTGCTATACTGATAAGCATGAGTAGTCTTGTTTCGCCATCTCACTCTGTCACCAGAGTCGTGGATCAGCTCTGTGTTATTGTCTCGACCATACCAAATATTTACTTCTTTGCCGTACCCTGTTCTTTTCCTTCAATCTTGCCAGTTGTAACCAAGTTCCCTAGTTTATTTCTTCTTATAACGTGTCCAAACAATTTTGACTGTCTACGTCTAATTTCTCTAATCAGTTTACAGTTTTCATTTGCTTCTTATAGGACTTGCTCATTGGGTTTTCTGTCTGTGCATGGCATTCTTTATATATTCCTTCATTCATTCATTCAGTAGCATGTCCTTTGCAGAACCTCGCTCCCATAACAACCTTCCGGAAAACCTCTCGATCATAAGCAAGATGTCCCGCGTCTGATACACCCATCTGGAGATCATCCGCCACATCCTGCACCCATCTTCTCTTTGGCCTTCCTCTTCCTCTCTTCCCAGGCATATACCCTTCCATTATTGTTCTCTCCAAACTTTCGTGACGTTTCAAGTGACCAAAATATTTCAATTTTCTTTGTTTTATCGTCTTTAATAGCCGACCTTCTTCAATATTCAACTCTTGAAGTATGGATGCATTTGTTCTTTTCTTTACGCAAGATATTTTTAGAACTCGTCTATAACATTTATATTCAAAGGCGTTTATGCGCTGTTCAGTTTGTTTAGTAAGTGTCCATGTCTCACAGGCGTATGTTGCAATGGGAAAGATGCATGCTCTTACAAATCTAATTTTTGTAGTTCTGTCTGTCCCACTCCATAATTTATTCAGCTGTTTTAGTCTTTGAAGAGCAATTGATAGTCGCCGTTTAATTTCTTTCATTGTGTCCCCGTTGTTGGTAATCAATGACCCAAGATATTCAAAATTTTCCACCACCTCCAATTTTCTCCCATTAATGTATATTTCTTTCTCCATAGTAGTTTTATCTGTATGCATTATCTTTGTTTTTGCTATGTTAAGATATAAGTTGTGATTTTCACTATTCAATTGGGTTGAGGCTATTAGGTTTTCCATGCCATTCTGTGTTGTGGATAGTAACACTGTATCATCAGCATATCGAATCTCCGGTATGTCATGACCGCCGATATTTAGGGCACCATATAGCTCCCTGTTTATATCATCTCTTACATTTCTCATTATATTTTCGGCGTACAGGTTAAATCTATATATTCCTTAGAAACCAAATTTCCACTTCCATTAGATGTTTTGCAGCTTGTCTGTTTATTGTGATCGGATGTTTCACATTAATACAAAAGTACAGGTTCTACGTAGCAATTTGACACTTTTTCTCATTGCAATTAACATCATTTTATTTGTCATTATGTTTTACATCTTGCAAAAGACTACCTTCACAATAGCAATTTTTATTCCAATCTCTTCAAGGCATCTCCCATCAGATGTAATGACTGTTTCGAGATATTTGTACTGATTCACTTGTTTAAGAATACATTACATGGTGGTATTTCATGATGACCATGACTTTGCCGATGATATTGGACTCCTGTCATACACAAAATCAGATGCAAGATAAACTAAACAACTAAAAACACTTGATTGGAGGTTAAAACAATTAGACTTAAAAACTCATATGGGACAAACAAAGATAATGGGAATAACCCAGCTAAGGCTAACCTGATCTTCCTTGGTGAAATATCACTTCATGTGGCAGAATCATACACTTACTAGGTATCAGTGTAGAGAAAAATGTGGGAACAGATAAAAATATTAAAACAACAGAATACAAAAGGCAAGCAAGAAGAGCTTTCATAGCACTAAAAATGTATGGAAATCAAAGTAAATTAAACTCAGCACCAAACTTAGAGTATTTAACTTCAATATTAAATTAATTCTGCCAAAACAGATCAGAAATATGATGAAGGACTAAAAGATTTAGTAATAAACTACAAGCATTCATTAACTGGTGTCTGTTCTGAATAATGGAACCAAAGTGTTTTGACAGAATCACCAGTATGGATTTCATGGAGAGAACTACACACATTCCAAATCAAGAGATGAGGAAAAGATGCTGGTGCTGGATAGGACACATGTTTAGAAGACCAGAGGATATTATAACTAGACACTTCTTTGTTTTGAACCCACCAGGAAAATAAAATAGTGGAAGACCTAGAAACACACAGACAAGAGAATCAAAAGCAGAAATTAATAATATCAGGAGAACATTGTCGGAGCTGCAGGAAATAGCAATAGATATGATGGCTTGGCATGAGTTGATAGAAGACATTTGCCCCAAAGGGAGATAAAAAGCAAAAGAAGTGATGAAGAAGTAGAACTTGGCAAGATAACTCTTTAACTGCAGACCAGATGGCCACACATTACAACACTAGGATAATTATGCAGTGGATTCCTAATCATTCTAACATATATTGCAATGACAATGCAGGCAGTCTAGTAAAGAAGTGATCTAGACATGGAAAACTGTACAGCAACAGTGATCAAAACAGCCAATGAATAAATCACCAAAAACCGAGAAGTAGATTGTGAGCTTTACTAAAACACAATTACAAGAAACAAATTGGACATTGTGGCCTAAGCCTTTGTCAGCACAGAACAAACAAAACAGCCAACCAGCTGTTAACTGTAAATTAAGAATCTTGGTTGACCAGAGGGTCCCCAGGAAACATGAGGTGAAAAGTATATAAAAGTATACAAATATATGCCCCATTCTGATCACAAAAACAACATAAACCATCTGACAAGGAAGGACCAGAACACAATTTTGAGGCTTTGAACACAACATATACATACTATTTAACATACAGGAACAGAAGTTGGCCACAACTCACTCTGAAGTATCTGCCATACCCATCTCCTTTTGAAACAGTAAACCACCACCTCTGTGACTGTTCAACTCTTACAGATATTCGGAAATTATTACCATTTACACCTGAGCCAGATAAGAGGAACACTTTATATGAAATAACAAAACATGATGAATGCCGACATGCATCACTACATGGCATGGGTCGAAGGATGGAAGTTTAGGTGATGCTGGATCAATAACAACAACAACAATAGCTCATAGTTTAGTGTATTTGCACTGCATCTTTGTTACATTATATGCATACACATTTACCTCCTTATGTGATCCATGATTATTCTAGCAAGAATTTCTCTAATCTAGAATATCCTGTCTAACCAACACTGCCATATATTTAGCTTTTTATACTGAAAATATTCAAATTCTGTAAAAGATTCAAATTAACTAAGAGCAGAAAACAACAATAAATAAATTATTGTTCTAGCACTTTCTATCTCAAAAAGATGTTACTGTAAATTATTAAATTGTTGGATAAAATGTTGAAGAAATACCAGTCTTAAATATAAAGCATGAAACCAAACAAGTCATTATTGATACCTATCTTTAAGAAAGGAGACAAGTTCCAATGTGAAAATTATAGAGAGATATCACTACTGTCCACAAGCTATAAGATACTATCTGCGTTATTACTAAATAGACTATAACCATATTCAGAAGACATATTAGGTGACTACCAGGCGGGTTTTAGACAAAACAGATCAACAATAGATCAGATATTTATCTTACGACAAATAGCCGAGAAAAAGTGGGAATATAAAAGAGATCTCCACAACATTTTTATGGATTTTAAAAAGGCTTATGATAATGTCCATAGGAATAGTCTATGGAATGCTATGCAGGAATTTGGAATACCAAGGAAGTTAATCAACAGGGCCAGACTATGCATGGAAGATACTCATAATATATAGTAACATATAAAGGCAGGAAATCAGACCCTTTCCAAATAACATCTGGCTTGAAACAAGGTGATGCACTATTGCCGCTCCTTTTCAATCTGGCTCTAGAGAAAGTTGTAAGGAAGGTAAAGAAAGAATGTGCTATCGGAGGAACATCCAGACTACTTGGTTATGCAGATGATATAGATATTATAGGGGATAATGAACAAAAGACATCAGAAATATTGACTCACTTAAAGGAAAAAGCCCAACAAATGGGGCTGGTTATCAACCAAGATAAGACAGGATATATGGTAATTTCAAGAGAAGGAACGGCTAAAAACTCTGGCTACATACAAATATAAAATGACCATTAAAAGAACGGAAACATACAAATACCTGGGTACAATCTTCAACGGCTCCAACATCATAAGGGAAGAAATACAAACTTAGAATCAACTCTGGAAATAAGATATACTATGCTCTACAACATCTGCTAAAATCAAATGCGCTATCTCGTAATACCAAGATCACAATATACAAAACACTGATCAGACCAGTTGTGCTGTATGGCTCTGAAACCTGGAGTACAACTAAAGGAGACAAAGCCTTGTTACAAACCTTTGAGAACAAAGTCTTAAGATGCATCTTTGGGCCCATTAGGGATACACAAAGTGGAGAGTGGAAAAGAAGAAGCAACAAAGACATTTATGATCTGTTTAAGTCCCCGCTAATCACTGGTATCATGAAGGCTAATAGACTACAATGGCTGGGGCATATAGAAAGAATGGAAGATAATAGGGAAACAAAACTCACTTACACTCAGGAAATAAATGACGGTAGACCCCGAGGCAGACCAAGAAGACGGTGGAGAGATAATATATGTACAGACCTACAAGCACTTGGAATCAACGACTGGCAAGAGAAGGTCCACCAGAGAGATGAATGGAGACGGCTTGTATCTGCAGCAAAGAACCTCAGTGGCTCGGAATGCCGAAGAAGAAGCAGAAGAAGAAGAAACCATACAAGGGGCTGGATTAAAGCAAGAAATATCTGGGACAAAAAGAAGTTAATTAAACTGCTATGCCAGGATGAGGTAATATATAATAGCTGAGCAGGATATAGTGAGTTAAATTATTTATTTTTTATAGACTTTTCTGTCATTTCAGCAACAACCTGCAGGAATGATTCCTTACCACCACTTGGCCATGGAAGATTTGAAAGCTGTACTGGCAATGCTAACAAGATGGAGTGTGTCTGTGTCTGTGACAAGGGCTATTTATTTCCAAATGCTTCCAACTCAACAAGCTATTCTTGTGTCAATGGGATATGGGATATGGATTTTCCTGTACAGTCATGTATCAGTATGTATTCACTTAAATAGACTTGAAGTAGTTAAATTAATTATCAGCAACATGTATGTGAAAAGTAGTCATTTAAATCTTATATTTTGTTTGTATTAAATATATAGAAAGCTATTTTTAACATTCATAAAATATAGAAATTGAATTTGATTATATACAAAATAACAGAAGGAAAAAAAAATTAAACCCTTTCCTCTACATAACATCATTACATAGCTGAAATAAATTCTTGTCATTGGAGGTTGCAAAAGAATTCTTCAATGTTACATAGAACCATTTTTAACATATCCACATAAATCCTGGACAATTAGTCAACAAGCTAATAAATCCTTGGAAGCCTCAGATATGTGATTTTTACAGACAATTCTTTGCACAACCAAAACGAGTAATCTAAATGTTTTGAAAGAGTCTAAGACACACATTAAGTTTATCTCACACATCAGACAGAGGCGGTCATCATTTTTGTGGCCACCCTGTGAGAAGGCAAAAAACTAGAACATGTAACAAATGGAAAGATTTGTGGAAAAAGAGATAGAGGAAGACAGTGACAGAAGATTCTTGACAGCCTTGTATCACGGCACGGGATAGTGTAAGCACAGAATTGAAACATGCAGCTGAAGATCACAAGATGTGGCAAAGCTTGATCACCCACAGTTGGCGAGGCACTTGATGATATTGCTGAAAGAAAAACTGTATTTGTATGCATAACCAGCTTGGTGCTAACCTTTAGTTTCTAGCCGAGTTTGTCTTGTAAACAAACTGCCAGCTATGAAGTAGGATCAGGCTGAAACTTTATCAGTTTTATTGCAAGCTTTTCTTTTAAACAAGAGTGAATCAAATAACACTAACCAGTCATTTTTTTTTCTAGTAAATAATAAACACTTAAAAGCAGATACCACTGGCTGGTTTAGTAATCTTGACATTATACAAAAAGAAGTGAAGAAATATGAGGGACACATTAAGCTTTTCAAACAGATAAAGAAACCAACAGGTATTCTTTGGCAATCTTAAAACGTTTTATAAGATACACATGACAGTCACATTGAAATAAAGCAACAACTATAACATTTATTATGATGTAAAACTGTCTTTACAAGCAGGTGATTCAAATTTTGTAGTATGTTAACAGCACAAAACAGAGGGATTCATTTGTGCTGACATGGGGCAAATATGCCCATTCAATTGCACATACATTATAATACAAAATATATAACTGTTACATGCATATAATGTGTTAGGGCATTACACATGTAGTGTAGTCATCTACGGTAGAGAGAAACCTCCACACATAAAGCAGTATGACACAAAGACCCCTTTAGGAAAGTCTACCCACTGAAAGTAGAGAGGATACCAGTCCCAGTGGAAATCTAAATTCCTTAAAGTGGTGCAGGATGAGGAAAGGTAAACCGAACAGCCACAACTTTAAAAAAGGCAGCAGACTTAGTTATTCCCCACTACGCGATTCCTGCAGAGAAAATGAAACCCTATGTCATCTAACAGGATGATATAGGGTCACATACTTACACAACTTTCATTCTGACTCACTCCACTACTTATCTAGTATGTTATGTAATCTATAATGTAATGAAATGCCAATAGGTTAAAGTTTATAATATCTATACAAATTATTTTATGGTTTATTTACTATTAGATCAACAGACCACTCCCAGGGGGTGGAAAACAACACAAACAGAAAGTATTATGGAGAGAATATCTCACACCTATTGAATAAGAGAATGTTATTCAGCACCAACTGCTGTATAGACTATTTTATAAATCACGAGGATAATTGTTTGGGCACAATTGTGAAAGTGGTATAGTGGTGCCAGAAGGTTTGCTTTCCACTCAGCTTTAGATCCAGCACCCCACAAGTTCGACTAGGTGGTTGATCAGGTGACTGGTGACTGGCGACTGCTCCACTCTGTTGACTGTCATTTGTTGTTGGAGGGCTGATTAGCTTGCCCTCTTATTTTCTAGTACAATTTTTTTTATTAATATGTGACAGTCGCCCACACTTTATACTATTCATAAGTGATAATTTTCTTAGTTGATATTATTTATTTTGAATTATTCTTCGTTGAATATATAGACGTTGAAGCAGGTGATGTAGCTTGTGGGTCATATACCATAACACTTCTACAAAGAGATTCAAGCAGAAAAACAAACGCATCTGGTGAGCTGTGGGTCAGTAGGAAAAACGCCCATCCTAAGTGAATGGTGCCTATTAAAAAATCCTTTATACAAATAGATTCTATATACAAGTTCCTACTCACTATCTTTATTGAGTGAATCCATCCATCCATCATGTGCCTTGCCGGTAAGCGTGGGCGGTCATGTTCTGCCATCTCACTCGATCAACAGAGTCGTGGATCAGTTCCGTGTTTTTGTCTCGACCATGCCACAAGGCCAAGCCATCCAGATACTTGTTTCTAGGTCTTCCCCTTGGTCTGTTCCCCTCGATCTTACCAGTTGTCACCAAGTTCTCCAAATCATTTCTTCTCATAACATGCCCAAAAAATTGTGACTGTCTACGTCTAATGTCTCTGATCAGTTTACGATCTTCATTTGTTTCTTGAAGGACTTGTTCATTGGTCTTTCTGGCTGTCCATGGTATTCTTTGCATTTTCCTCAGAAACCACATTTCTACAGCCATCAGATGTTTTTCAGCCTGGCTGCTCATTGTCCAAGCTTCACATCCATATAAAAGTACAGGTTCTATGTAGCATCTCAACACTCTTTTTCTCGTTTCAATTGACATCTTTTTATTGGTCAGTATGTTTTTCATCTTGCTAAAGGCTACTTTTGCCATGGCGATTCTTGTTCTAATCTCTTCAAGGCATCTCCCATCAGATGTTATTACTGTTCCGAGGTAATTGTACCTATTCACTTGTTGAAGAATATTCCCATTTACTTGTATATTACACTGTGGTATTTCGTTCTTCTTAGTGACGACCATAATCTGTGTCTTTTTACAATTTAATTCTAACCCTTGTTGTTCACTGTGTGTAACAACCGCATCTACTAAATGTTGCAGGTCCTGTTCATTGTCTGCAATCAAGACTGTATCATCTGCGTATCTAATGTTATTGATGCATCGTCCCCCAATGTTGATTCCTTCCATATTTTCAATATTTCTGAAAATATTTTCACTGTACAGGGAAAACAGATCTGGAGACATTACACATCCCTGTCTCACACCTCTCTTAATAGGCTGATATTGGCTTACTTCATTATCAACTCTTATGGCAGCTTGTTGTTTCCAATATATGTTTTTTACAAGTCTAAGGTCTTTCCCATCAATTTGTAGTTCTTCAAGCATCCTTATCATGTTGACATGTCTCACTTTATCAAAAGCCTTTGTGTAGTCAATGAAGCAAAGGTGTAGATCTTTGTTTACTTCTATAGAACGTTCGATTACGGTTCTCAGTATATACACAGCATTTACTGTACCCTTGCCTACTACAAACCCACATTGTTCTTCTCCTATTTCAGGTTGTATTTTCCTCCTAACTCTTTGCATGATAATTCTTAGCAAAATCTTCGTGATGTGACTCATTATACTAATTGTTCGATGTTGATCACATTCCAAGGCTCCTGATTTCTTTGGGATTGCAATAAATACAGAATTACATAACTCATGAGGTATGTTTCCAGTATCATATATTGTATTAAGCAGACTGGTAACTTTATCTATTCCATATTCTTCTAAAGCATTAAAGCATTGAGTGGATAGATCACATAAAATGAACTACTCTATAATTCTAGTCTGACAGAACTGATGTTCTTTAGTCATATTACAACACACAAAAAGAATGCAGCATAGCTGTGACTAAACTTAACTCAGAATTGACATATTTAAATTACCGAGTAGTGAACAGAAATATTCACAACTAGTAATACCCCTATAAAGTAGCAGTGACTATTTACACATCAAGACTGGGATAGTACAGTAGTTTGTGAATGACAATGGCACCACACATGGCTCATGTAAATCTCAGTCTGTAAAGTTCAGATGTTTTATAGTTTAAAAAAAACACTATTACTCCTAATAATCAAGCATTTAGTTATGAAGACCATTAATATTATAATGCTATGCATTATTATAATAATTCATAATGTACATATTTAATATCCCTTCCTTGGGATATATTAACACACGTGGTTAGTCATCTATGCTTGTCTGAAAATAATTCCCAGTCCACTCGCAGCTTCCTTTTTTGATAGATGGCCTGAATATTTTATATGAATTCCTTCCTTTGGAATACAATATTAATCTAAGCTTTATACTTGGTTCGCTGCCATCACTCTTCTCTGTCTCCTATGTGGCAAGCATATAATTGATACGTCACTCTTCCCGCATGGGTATATTTCTTTACCAAGCACATTCAGAAATTGTAAATTACAAAATAAACATATCATAATTATTGGTTTCACCGTACCCAGTTCCGCACCTAACTTTTCTCAAAACGATGGTTGGGGTCTGACAAAAGTTAACCAAAATGTGGCAATAATTTTGCCATTAAATGCTAGCGCACTAGTTTAGACAATGTCCTAAACTTTGGACAATCTAACACATAGACTCAATCCTATCATGCCAGTTGATGGCTGAGAAAAGAGGATTGAATTAGTGTGGAAACTGCCTGGTAAGTTTTTGTGAACCAGAATTGCTGTGTCAAGTTACCAGGTTGCATGCCTGAACCAACTTCAGCCAAACTCAGCCCAAATATACACAACAATAAAATGAGATATTCATATAGCTACTTAGTTAATGCCGGTCTCTCTGGCTGTGGGGTTACAACACTTTCTCTCTGTAATCCCGTTTATCACGCAGAGTCTCATAGCGGAGCGAGAGCTGAGGTGGTTCGACCCCCGCTCGTGACTTGTGGGATACTGAGCCAGCCGCTCAGAAAGCAATGGCAAACTACTGAGCGTAATCTTGCCAAGAGATCAACATACAGCTGAAAGATGCTGGTGTTTGTTGACAGCTAAGTCCTGTAAAGGATATGCTAAAAAAAAAAAAAAAAAAACTTAGTTAATATCGTTACTTTAAATTAATGCAAGACGTGATGGCTATCCAATGGCTTTTGCCACAACGCAGACACAGGCATGAGGTGTAGTTGATTGAGGATTAGTTGTTAGCTCTTGAGATTTGCTATGTGAGGGAACGACTTACCAGTTATTCCTCACTCCATCCAGGTCTACAAAATGTGATGGTTCTAACAGCAGGTTCCTGCTACAAGACCTGTTTTTAAAACAATATAAACTATACTTGTATTCAACACAATAAATAACAGGAAAATCAAGGAGTTTGGAGGCGCTTTACCAAAACATAATGAATGGGAACATTGTGACAAGTCTTCATCAGCAAACAAAAACAATTCATGAAGACAGAAACTATACTCTTTCTCCACACCCCCCTCCCCACCCAATCCATCCATCCATCCATCATGTGCCATGCTGATAAGCGTGGATGGCCATGATTCGCCATCTCAAATGATCACCAGAGCTCCCCCCCCCCCCCCCCCCAAAAAAAGCCAAAAAACACATTAACTACTTTTTTCTCTAGATTAGCTCCATGTCTAGTTAACTACTTTACATTTTACTTCATTTCAGTTTTTGTGTTATTATACTTTTTGTGTGTGCATTACACTGTTATGCCTTGTTGTAGTTATTTTAGTGTTATTTATGACATATTTTGGGTGACTATACTATTAAATAACGTGATGACGGTGAGAATCAGCAGTGGTTCGAATCGCATCGGTAACTTACGGGGTATGTGAGCCGGCCGCTCAGAAAGCAATGGCAAACTACTGAGCGTAATCTTGCCAAGAAATCAACATACAGCTTAAAGATGCTGGTGTTGACAGCAATGTCCTGTAAAGGATATGAAAAAAAAAATATATACTATTAAAGCCGAAATTAACTTCTTGTTTGTCCTATTATTCATTATGTTTTCACATGTTTATGTCAATCAATATGATTTCACGTTTATGTTGCACATAACTGCACAAAATTATCTTTTGCTTTTCAGAGCCGTTTGATCCAGTACATGACTTTCATGTGAAACTGCGGTACGCACTCAATGGCAGCAAATTTCAAAATTTTTCTAAGTATAACTCTCCCTACTGTTCAGATAGACATTGCATCGCACTGACTGAGCATGTGAAAAACATATCAGCTTGTGGCTATGACACCTTTACAGTCATCAATTGTAGCAGTATACCTGATGGTATGACAATGGTAAGTATCTCATAAGAGCAGATTTTCTAGGGGGACATTTGAAAAGTATATGTAGTGAGAAATTTTCAATAACATTTAAAATTTGCTTCAGTAAAATTGTTAATTATTATAAAAATGTTTTAGATTGCATCATTAATGAATCAGGTTATCATCAATTGAAAAATTGTTTATAAAGACCACAAGCAGACACATTCATAGAGATGAAGGCTTTGTGGGGGGTGGGGAGGGGAGACAAACAGGAAAGAAGGGAAGAAGTGAATCGGGCTGGTTCATTCACACAATCAAACAAACAGATGTAGAAATGCATTGTAGAAACACCCATTTAAACAGACTTATGTCAA
This sequence comes from Cepaea hortensis, assembly GCA_963921405.1. Taxonomy (NCBI): domain Eukaryota; kingdom Metazoa; phylum Mollusca; class Gastropoda; order Stylommatophora; family Helicidae; genus Cepaea; species Cepaea hortensis. The sequence goes on along the minus strand of OY992880.1, from coordinate 42,257,838 downwards.
CTAGGTGGAAGGATATTGTGTAACAAGTTCATATATATTCAAGATCATTGTTAATTATATTTTTTACCCAAGTTGGCCATTATTATGTACCATTGATTTTCAATACACTTTGCAACCTCTGTAGATAAAATGTGATGACTAAAAATGCTCCTAGAATCAAAATCATACTGTCTAAGTTAAATTCCAAAAATCTCTCAGCATCTAGCAAGGTCACCATGTGCCTGCAAATAAACGTGATTAATAATTCCACATAGAATGCAGTCTGGGGAGTCACTTTCATGCACGGTGCTTGAAAGAGTAACTTCAAGCTGTTGCTGATTAGCTGAAGACCATACCTGTCATGTGACTATTTCTGGCTGGACCAACATATTTTTTTGGGAGGCCAGATGTAGTTAGTTAGTCAATAGATCTTCTTCATTGCACATTGATCTTTTAGTCCATGAGTGCTCAGATCCTCTCCTCTCAAGGTCTGACCCCACATAATTCATATAGAGGCCAGGTCTGGTGATAAGACAGGGCAGTCAATCAAAACCAACTCAATCAATGTGTGGATATTGTCATGATGGAGGGGTTACAAATCTGGATCTATTGTAAACACACAAATCAGTGCATCCAGAACTTAATGTTACATCATTGATATTGTCTGCAAGATGTTAAGAAATAAGAGATGATAGACATTGAATCCAACCCGAAGGTTAACACCAGTGCCATGCCATGATAAGTTTTTCTGATGTGTACAGCAAACTGCATAGTGCTCTATGCAATCACCAAACATGTGGCTTTATATCTCATCTCATCGTGTTCCTCTTGTATCTTGCGGTGTCGAGGTGAAGTATAAACATCGTGAGAGTGCCCGATTATGGGCTTCATGTATCGATATTCCCATGGACTCTGCTATTCCCTCCATCCAACGTTTACGTGGTCGGCCTTTTCCTCTGTTTTCATCTGGTCTGTACATCATAGCTTGTTGTGGTATGCTGGTGACTGGTAACCTACTTGCATGGCTAAACCATTTGACTTGCTGCTTTCTAATAAAATCTAGTGCTGCTTTAACCCCGACTTTAGTCCTGATTTCTTCATTTCTGATCTTATCTCTTCTTGATACATTGAGTATTCTTCTCAGGAATCTCATTTCTGTTGTTGTGATTTTTCTTTTCTCTTTTTCTGTCATTGTCCAGGTTTGGCATTGGTAGCATAGAGTTGGTATATATATATAAACTTTGATTAATCATCATCGTCTGAACCATGGCTGTGACGGATAACCAAATAGATTGATAACAGAAATCTCTTAATACATATGTAGAGTAACACGATTTCACTGTGTGCTTGGGACGAAAATGAGAATAAAATCCTTTAAAAGTGGATAATACATACATATTGTATTTAATTTTACACAACGATCAAAATAAACTTCAGTATAAGAGTAGTTAGTTAGTCTTTCCTCTTGAGCCTAAGGCGGCGCATAGGGCAGAAGTCCTGTCTCTCCATGCTCGGCGGTTCGCTGCTACCTGTTGTAGATCTTGGATATCTACTTGGCCATTGAATGAGCCTTCTCTAATGATGGTTCTACGCAGGGTCTCTCTTGGTCTTCCCCGTTTTCTTTTCCCTATTGGTGACCATATGAGGGCTTGATAGGGGAGTCTTGACTTGTCCATTCTGAGTACATGGCTGATGTAGTTCCAACGGCGTCTTCTTATGAAATTGGATACTGTATCTTGCTTAGTCTCTTGTCTTATTTGCGAATTGGTTCTGAAGTCTGTCCAGTGGATGTTTAGAAGTCTTCTAAGACATTTGTTCTCAAAATTGTCTAATTTTTTATCTAAAGCTACCGTTGATTTCCAACTTTCACATCCATACGTTAACACTGGAATCACACAAGAGTTGAAGATTTTAAGTTTTGTGTGTTTGCTGAGTGTCTTTGACTTCCAGATGTTTGACAGTTTATTGAAGGCACTAGATGCCAGTGCGATTCTAGATGATATTTCTGGTGTTGAGTCCCCTGTAGATGTCATTTTGCTTCCTAGGTATGTAAAACTGTTGACTTTTTCAAGAACGTAGTAGTAAGAGTAGTAATGTACAGAAATGTATTGTAATACTATAAACCTACGTTACTTTAAAATAATCTATCATCTCCTTCTGTGTCTTTAATGCTTTAGCTTTCTGCGCGGCAATGTTCCGTATCGTACACAGAAGTAGGATCTGTTTTGCAGTTTCCTCTTGCATTTCAAACCAGTCGGTGCACTTTGATAACATTGTTTCTGCCTCTGAGTGGCTAATTGTAGGTTTTAGGTTAAGAACTGATCCTTCACCATCATCAGTTTCTTCTTCTTCAATGGTAGTCACACGGTAGTCACACTAGAAACAATGTCATCATCCTTTAAAATTTCAAAGCCTTTATCCATTTTGTCATATTCCAACCAATATGTTACTTCTTCTGGAGTAATGTTTTCACTGTTTAGTCCTACATTGTTGCACAATTGTGTCAACACTAAAAGTCTCAGTTCCTTTCCAAATCGAAACAGCTTAAAAATACAGAACAGTAGCACTATCGTAACGTTATGCCGAAAAAGTTAATCAGGGCACTATGAAACAGAACATTCATTCAAAATACACAGGCTACTCTGCCACAACTGAGACCAGTATGTAACACAGTAGCGACTGGTTAGTGAAGGTTTGTGGGTTGCCAGATCAAGCTCAACTCCTCTGCCACTGACGATTAGCCACTTCCGCAATCATACAATAGTCACTTCCAACTTTATACAGTAGGGTGTAAAAGTAATCTGTGGAAATTTTAAAGACATCTGTGTATTTGTTGATACTCACGCATTTTTTAAATGTCGGTGATAGATAACAGAAACTGACGGTTAAACTGGTGATGGTTAATTGAAGTTCTACTATATATATATATATATATATATATATATATATATATATATATATATATATATATATATATATATATATATATATAAATACACACACATACATACATATCATTGGCACCTTGCCGTCTTGACAGACAATAGTTTGTGCTTTAAAAAGGCATAATAACTTTTACCTATGGCGGTAGCGAATGTGACTGATAAGTCCAATTCGCGCTGTAAATGTCCATTCACAGTGGGTGCATGTGAACACATGGTCATTTCCACCATCATGCACCATCTTACGTCTCACACGCTCGGTGTGTGACTTATCTGCAATAATTTTCTCCTTTGTCTTTATTCCATTTCTGATCTTTGCCCTCCATGCAACACGTTCAGCGGCGACTTGCTCCCACTGTGCATTATCAATGCCTGTATCAATCATGTCCCGCTTACACACATCTTTGTATCGTAGTAGAGGCCGACCCTGAGATCTCTTACCCATCTGTAATTCACCAAAAAAGATGTCCTTTTGTATTCTACCATCATCCATCCTCCTAAGATGTCCTATCCATCTAAGTCTATGAAGACTGAGCATGGAATAAACCGTCACACAACCTGATCTTTCCAATACTTCAGTATTTGTGATTTTGTCTTCCACTTAATACCAAGAATTCTTCGCAGACACCGCATATGAAAGCTGTTTAAACGTTTCTCTTGGCGTGAGTAAGTTGTCCAGGTTTCACTGCCATAAAGAAGAGTACTAAGGACATAGGCTTGATAGACAAGGACTTTTGTTTTGGCAGTAAGCTTCCTGTTCTCCCAGACTCTTTTTCTTAACCTGTTCATGTTTGTTGCTGCCTTACCAATCTGGATGTTGATTTCCTGATCTAGGGATGATTTGGTATTTACCACTGATCCTAGATATGTAAAATGGTCTACCATCTCTAGTTCGGCGTTGTCAATAAAGATTGATGGTACCCCATGTATAACCTTGTGACATAATCTGTGTCTTCTTTTTGTTAATTGTTAAACCAAATTCAGAACAAGCATTGGAGAATGCAGATAGTAGACATTGCAATTCTTCTTCAGAGTGGGTCGTAACTGCAGCATCATCTGCAAAAAGCAACTCTCTGATCAGTACCCCCCTAATTTTGGTCTTGGCCTTCAATCTCTGAGCATTGTAGAGGCCGCCATCTGAGCGTGAGTGAATGTATATACCACCATCCTGATCACGAAAGGCATATTTCAGTAGAAGTGAAAAGTATACTCCAAAGAGGGTGGCAGCTAGTACACAACCTTGCTTAACTCCACTCTTGATTTCAAACTCTTCAGAAGTTGCACCATCAAACTTGATTATACCCTTCATGCCTGTGTGGAATGATTCCACAATGGACAGAAGAGTTGGTGGGCAGCCAATCTTCTTTAGTGCCTTGAACAGACCCTCACGAGTGATCAAATCAAATGCCTTTGTGAAGTCGATGAAGGCAATAAACAGTGGTTGATTCTGTTCACAGCATTTTTCTTGCATTTGTCGCAATGAGAATATCATATCAATGGTAGACCGGTCCTGTCGAAAGTTACACTGTGATTCGGGGTAGACTTGATCTCCTAGGACTTGTAGTCTGCGCAGATCAATTCTGGCAAATTCTTTTCCAACAATACACAGAAGTGAGATACCCCTATGGTTGTTGCAGTCGCTCCGATCACCCTTGTTCTTGTACAGTGTTATGATGCTTGAATCTTTGAAATCCTGTGGGACTTGTCCTTCTCGCCAGCATAGCTCTATTAGCTGGTGGATCTGTAGAGTGAGTGTGTCTTGCCCATTCCTGATAACCTCTATTGGAATCCCATCCTTACCTGGAGCCTTGCCAGATACAAGTTCATTTATAGCACCCTTAATGTCTGTTATGGTGGGAAGTGTGTCCAGGTGGTCAAGAGTTGGTAGAGCCTCTATGGCGTTGAGGGCATCATCCGCTAGTTTGGTCTCACTTTAGTAAAGCTCCAAATAGTGCTCTACCCATCTGTCCATCTGCTGTTTCTTATATATATATATATATATATATATATATATATATATATATATATATATATATATATATATATATATATATATATATATATATAGAGAGAGAGAGAGAGAGAGAGAGAGAGAGACAGACAGACAGACAGACAGACAGACAGACAGAGACAGACAGAGTTTCAGATCAGTCAGTTTGTTGACAACTAAAGTTTAATTGCAGTAAAAAAGGAAAGCCAAAACATTGTGTGTGTTGTAGAAAATCAGATGAAAGTCTTTATAATATTATAATGTTCACATACAATCACATTTATATGAACAAAAACTTTATGTGCACATCTAACTTAATCTCACTATATTCAGAATCCATGTGTTAAGTAATCAGTATAAAAGTAAGGCTCTTCTTAGAGAACATATTTAGAAGTAATAAACTGCAAATAGTGTAAACATATATTTATTTAAAATCCTGAAAATGAATTGCTTTTCAACATTAAAATGTTTTTATTGAGTATCTGTAGAAGTGTAAGTATATTTTGTTGTTGTATTGTATTAATTTATACAAGTATTCACTTTAATTTGATGTACATGGTCTCCTGATTAGTTATGATGGCCTGTGGCTAATTGGATAATACTGACTAGCTGAAAACAATTTTTTTTTAAATTTTAATGTTTTATTAGTTTATTCTGCTGACATAATGCACCCACAAGGCTAAACCTTGCTAAACCTTTCTAAGATCCTGAAGTCTTGTAACTTTCAGGATATTGCACTTGACAGTCTTAGAAAGAGGTTTGCACTCTCCCACTGTGACATCATCTCAACCTCAGATCTCTGAAGTATGGTGAGAGGTGAACACTGAGGTTCTTATGTCTCTTTTCAAATTGGAAGTACTTCCTCACATAAAGGATGTATTCTCAGCGAATAACAACTGCCCTCTTCATCTTCATTTTCAGCACTCTCCCAGCCAGGATATGCCCACGTATGCTCACATTTCCTGTCAATGGGCATTTCTTGTCATTGGGCATTTCTTGAAAATGTAACTGTCATCAATTGCCTCTCTTGGAGTTTTGAATCCAAATCCCACATTTTGTACACATATATAATTCTTCTGAGATTTTCCCTGTAGAATGGACGTCTTGTTCAGGAAAACAGTTGGTTGCTTCTAGAAAGCTCTCTTGATCTTATGATCCGCAGTTGCTATCTCGCAAGGCGAGGAGGAGAAAAAGCTTTCCTCATTGATTAGTTAGTTAGTTAGTTAGTTGACAGATCATCCTCATTGCACATCGAAACATTTACCCTTAAGTGCTTGGATCCTCCTCTCAGTAAATTCTGCAGCGTATAGCGTCTAACGACACCAGTTTTGTGTTGGTTTATCAATCCTCTTTGGCTTCCTATGTAGTGTTCTTGTTTGGCCACCCCTCTTTTAACTTTCTGTTCTCACAGCCTGGCCATGGTTGTAGATTCACAGTCATCACTTGGTTCTCCCGAACGACTTACTTCTCGTAGAGCATTCAGAATGTCAACCTGTTCCATGGCCCATCCGCCTTCCACAGTTACCTTACCTGCAAGCTTGTCAGCCCGCTCATTTTCTCATACACCTGCATGCCCTGGCATGAAAATGAAACTAATCTTTGCCAGTCGAGACTGTTCAGAGACAGCAACCACTCTCTTCGGATCCACCCCATCTCTATCTTCTTGAGCATGCTCATTGAGTCACTAAGGAAACATGCCCTGGTGAATGTCTGCGTCTCGAGCCATGTAATTGGTTTACTTACTGCCATGATTTCCATAGTCAGGCTACTTGTGGTCAAAGCAAAAGCACCAGAAATCTCCCTCCGGCCTGAGCCATAAAAGTCCATGAACTTCTCACTCGTCGAACGACCGACCCATCTGTGTAAATGACAGCATCACCCTCCGAATAATTCTTGAAAATCAAAACCTGTACTTCTGTCTCCACAGCAGCCAGATTTTCTTGTCTACATTTTCTGACTAGTTGGATCCAAGCTGAACATGATGTACAGAAATCTGTTGGCATTTGTACCCACTCCTCGCCAGGTTCTAAGTCCTCAAGTGAACACATCTGTTGAAGAATGTCTTCGGCTTCACTCATCCATGACTTTCCTCTTTTTAACCTGCTGCCCTTTACCTTCTTAATTTCACTGTGCAGTGGATGTTGTGTTTGCGTTGTCTGTGAGGTAGGCATGTGCTCTACAAATGAACAGTGTGCAGCACAGAACAATCACTCTAAGCTTCCTTGATAAAGAATACCCACAGGACCTCTGCATACGTGTCTACACAGATGGGTCAGCACAAAATGCTGTTCGAAATGGAGGAGCCGGAGTGTATATAGAATACCCAAATAATACTAGGGACATGGCCAGAGTAACAACAGGAAAGTACTGCCATAATTATGATGCTGAAATTGAGGCAATCCAGATTGCAACAGAGAAATTACTAAATACCAGCCATGGTACACAACCTGTGGTGCTATTGACAGATGCAAAATCAGTACTCGAGGCGCTCCTGTCTGGGAAATTGCCAGTACTAAGGACACTGCTTTCTGAACTTAGCAGTCAGCATAAGGTCACCATACAGTGGATACCATCCCAATGTGGAATACCTGGAAATGACAGAGCTGATTGATTGGCTAAAGAAGGAGTAAAAGAAGAACAGCCTGATGTGCCCGTTACGTACCACCAAAAGAGAAGAATGATCAAATCAGTCAGAAAACCACCAAAGCCTGCTCAAGATGACTACCACATTATGGACATACCAGAACAAGTCATTATTCTGTGCTTGAGAATAGGACACAATAGATTACGCAACCACATGTATACACAATTCAAGATTGGTGAATCAGCCATGTGCACATGTGGATTGGTGTCACAGACAGCAGAGCACATACTCCAGACAGTGGAAGATAAACTCTATGGACTGCTGAGTGAACTAAAAAAGACAGTTAAATTCATACATGAGACAACATTGCAGTTATAGACATATTTCAAGCTAACAAAAGAAGAAGAAAATTCTCTGCAAATTTGTATTCTGTCCCCAATGGTTCGAAAATCTAGAAGGTAGCGCATTGCCCTGCATGCTGCATCTTTTATACATCCAAGAATAATACGCATAGCTTCATTCTGTATCCATTCCATCCTTTCCATTTGCTTACGGCTGATAGTCAGGATCACCATCGCATATTTCAAAACAGAAAGGACCAGACCCTTGTAAAAGAGACATAGATGTCGCTGCTCACAGTTTGCCATCGCCATCACCCACATCACAGCCCAACCTCGCTTGGCCTTTGTTATCATCAGTCTATGTGCTCATTATAAGCAAGGCTTCGATCAAAACGTATTCCCAGGTAGTTGATTGCCTGCGTTCTTTCCATCTCTGCGCCCAGATTTAGTTGGTTTTGGAGTCTTGACAATATGGTTATTCAAAGAGAACTATGTCACTGCTGCCTTTGTTGGGTTGACCATTGCCCCAGATTCCACACACTAAGTGCTTATGCAATCTAGTTCTGGTTGTAGATCCACAGCAACCCGATCTCTACCTGACGATACACTAACACATCGTCGGCACATGACAATGTCATCCCCAGTCCTCTGGTCTGCTTGCCGGTAATTCTCACAGTGCAGGCCCGGATATATTGTTGGTTCAGAAGTCCAACTGCTTCATCTAAAACTACTTTCCATTGGAAGAGGGCTACAGCGATACAACTAAGGTTCAAGAAGCTGAAACATTGAGAAATCCAATGGTACCCTGTTGTACGCATTCTCAAGATCAATCACCGTAGCACTTGTTTCATTGCCTGAGTGAAAACCTTCATAGACATCATGGGCAAAAACTGCTGCATTGGTCCAGGTTTCTCTGTTTCAACAGTACCCTTCAAGGGTAGGTGGGAACCAACCTTGCCTCTCTAGCTGACTTGATATTTTCCTGGCAATTAACTTCCCCAGCAGCTTGCCTATTGTAATTTGCATGGTTATTACCCGATATCCCTGAATTTGTGTGTGGTCTTTGCCAGGCTTTGGCAAAGGAATCAGATACCTGTTTAACCACTCTTCCTTGATACTAGCTCTCCCTATACTGTTGTTGTACATATCAGCTAGTTCCTCTAGCTCGTTGTCGGTACAAATATTGATGTCGTCATACCTTGTGCCATCTGGCTGTGGTGCGCTGTTTTTTTGTTCATCGAAGCACAGCCCTGATCTCTTTCACTGTCACTGTGTCTTCAGCTGCAATGTTTTAGGCCTTACACCTTTCTGAGGTAACCGCCTTGGCAAGATTTCGGCCTCTCATGTCTGTCTGGTTGCTCCACTCTAGATAGCGTTCAAAAAGGGCTTTGCCCTTATTCTCGTCAGATCTCTGCCAGATGGGGTAAGCACTTTGGAAGTCAGAAACATTCTTATTCTTGGCTACCCCATTCATACTTTTATGTAGTCACCAGAATCATTTCAGAGACTTTTCTGTGCTTATACTTTGACACAATTCTGCCAATTTTTCACTTTTAACCATTTTAACCAGTTTTTTTTTAATAGCTAACTTTTGTGTCTATCTCTCTTTCCAAGTGCACTATAAGACTAGGATGGGCAACTCTGTTCTTCTTGGTGTTTTGTCATTTCCTTACAGCACCACGCTTATCCATCCAGGCTATTCCCACCTCACAATTCCACCAAGGTGCCCCCCCCCCCCCCCCCCAGCTTTTCCCCCTGCCATGATGTTTCCTGAGCTTGTTGCGCCTTAATTTAATCACCACATCTTGCCCTGAACTGTCATACTTGAAGGTCTTGACTGTCATACTTGAAGGTCTTGACTGTTGACTTGTGCTACCTGGTTCTGCTGTTCTAGGTACTTTAGGAACATTTTCTAAATTGCTTTTTTAATTATATAACTGCATAGTTGGATACCTCTTGAAAATACAAATCCAACGGTATCTTATTCAAGTCTGTACTCAATTGTAAGCTGAGATATTAATTTTTGTATGTCAGTTTATATTTAACATTGGCATATTGGTAACCCACTCTGGAAAGTGTGACCACAAAACATGTAAGCTAAGGGCAGATAACTACTCTTGGTTTGTTTGCGCTAAGGGGGATAACTCAGTTTTTTATTTTGAACGCAAAATTCAAATGAAAACCTCAAACTTCCTCTTCCTCCAGCCTCTTCCTCCACTCCTAAATACTAGAATGGGTGGTGAATGCAAACATGCATCATTATAATCTCATCGCTCTGAATAATCCATAAGAATATTAAATGATCATCGCTGACACGGAAAACCGCTATATTCCCACCATTGAAATTTAACATGACGCATCTTAGCATACGATCTTAATAATTTCTGTTTGGGATGACCCCGTCGACTAAAATATTTGAAAATTTTACAGTACGCGTAAGAATGGATGCTCAATTTAATTATTTATACTAAATCAAGCGGCAACTTCTATATAACGAGTACTATATATATCCTTAATACCGGGGAACAATAACAAGAAAAGTAAATCGCCGTTTGAAACATCGCCGGCAACGTGAAAATGTACTACCTATGCTGTTCTCCACCAATATGCTGCAAGGGTGGTGGTTGCTGCCATGGTGCCCTAGGACACCCCATCTACACACTGTAGTGAGTGAAAGAGAAGCCAGCGCCAAATCAATAACACTGTCCTCATCACCTGGACGACTTGCTGTCCTGGTGACACAGCCACTGTTGATACAAACAAGGTCATTGGTTTCAAGTGCAGTCTCGAGCTTCATCTCCCTGTGTGTTGGAAGAAATGTTACCCCATGATTTGCCTTTAGTGTTGAAATTGCCACAGAAAATGACATTCTTCTCATGACATAATATGTCACTCAGACACTGCCACCTCTGGGAATCCACAGTCATGTTACAGGCATAAACATTAACCAAAACGAATGGTAGACCAGATTGAACTCTAACAGCCTGTATTTGTATCTCATCACTGTCCTACCTGGACATGTCCAGCTCTGAAGCCACTATGCTGTCTCGAATCAGAGTCGCCATTCCCAGGTGTCGCCTGTTGTAATAACATTTGAAGCCGGCTATATTGAGTGAATTAACATCCAGTCTCATAGTCTCCTAAAGAGCTACTATCTCGTTTCTGTATGCCAGGCTTTCCAAAATGCTGACACAATTGCAATATAGTATACGCCTGTTCTTGAGGCTCAGGCGATCACATTTTCCCTGGTGACGTCTAGCTCCAGCCGTCTTCCTTGTCGTTTAAGTCATGGACCTCGTCTAATCGGTGGTTTGTTTACCCTTTGTACGGGGCACAAACCCTGGTCTGCCATGATGAAGAAAACAAAAAAATTACACACCACTAGTGTACTACACTCAGGATTGATTCACACAGATGCATGAAACTCCGTAGCACCAGCGAAAATCTTGAAAGGAAACTTCTGGTTTATATCCTAGCACAGAAATTACACACACAAGATGAAATTATCCATCTCCTACGTGAAAAAAGAAGCAGTTTCAAAACAACATGACCACCCACCGCCCTTTTATCCTAATTGATTGTGTGACTGTACTAACAGTTTCTTGTGATCACATCAAAATTGGTTGTATACAAAACACTTCACTATTTAGTGACTTCCAATACTCTAGAACTCTGTTTTCCTCATTGTTCATTTAAAAACAAGAGATTAACAGGAACATTTTAGTAAAGGTGACTCCATGGTAGATAATGCCTTACGGGTGTGAAGTCTTAGGCCTTCACATATTCTTGGTTATTTCATAAAGAGGTGGGGTGATTAGTTCCCTCCTCGCCACCTCTTCTTCCCAGAAAATTCTCAAAAAATGATCTGATACCCACTTTATGAGACTGGGTCGACCCCAGAGCTGTGCTGGTCAGATAAAAGAATTCTGTCACTATTGGGGATTGAATCCAGACTCTTCTCTTGTCTAGGTAAGCAAGTGCACTAACTGCTATGCTACACAATTTGTTATGTCCCCTAAAAATTATGATTATTTATGAATTTCTAAAACTATTCTAAAAAAATTAATGAAAGTCCAGAAATATATAATATTCTGATTTTATGTTTGTTTTATGTTTCAGGAAAAAACATCTTTCATACTTCAACTATTGACCAATGGTAGAAATGAGACCAGCTTAAGCAACTGTGTTGATACATTACAGAACCAGTCTATGACTCTGTTTGGTCCTACAAACACTGACACTGCCTGTTATTCACCTTGGTCTGTGAAATCAAATACTGTGGACATTGAACAAATGAATATTTCTTGTATAAATAATTCAGTGATTTTGAGCTACAGTGGAACAGAATACTGCTGTAAGTGTTAACTATTTGAATGAGTAAAGTTTGTTTGAATATTCAAATACCTTTAACACTGGAATTCATATAAATAGTTACAAGTAAAAAAAACTAATATAACAAGATGTACCTCAGATGGAGTATTAACCCTGATTCTGTTCCTAATATACTTAAATTATATCTCAACAGATATACCTAAACACTCAATGTGTGCTTTCTCTATGTAGACCTTTCTGTGTGGACCTCTGATCCAGCAAACTCATACTGTCTTGGAAACCTGTAAACAACAATAGTTAACAATCAATGAAAACTGGCTATACAGTCAGGAAGGTACTCAAACAACTTCCAACACACACAAATAGAGCTGTTTACAGATGCCCTGCCAGCACTCTTTGCATTACAAACATCAAGAGAGACAGCCCTCACCGAGCTACATGAAACCCTCCTCAATCTGTCACATGCTTTCTTCAGAGGTGATAACATGGGTGCTGGCTTGGATCAGATTACAGTGAATGAATAGGCAGACAGAACCTACTATGGAATAGCATATCAATATCTTAAATGAGACTGAAACAACACTCTGGAGTACCTATCACAAAAGATAGAAAATGACTTGTACGAAAAGCCACAATGACCATACCATAACCTCCACATAAAAGAACAAGCAATAATCTTCAGACATTGCATTGGCCACATCAGACTCAAGTATCACCTCCTCAATTGGTCGGTGATCCGTGTTCGTGTGCCACAGACAAACTGACTGCTTACAACATGCTGCAGGAATGCCTTATATACAAGGGCTAATGAACATACATGTAAGCAAAAAGTAATTAACCCGTTTCCATGCCTAGAGAAATAGTGAGTATATTGTGTTAGCCCCATAGTTTAAGACAAGTGGCACTTGATTAGTGGTGTGGTCAATATCACACCAGCCGCCTTTACTTCTAAGGATATTCCTGGTATCCATTTTAGGCTGGGTTAACATTGGATGTTAGGTCACTGAAGAAACAGTTAGTTAGTTAGTTAGTTAGTTAGTTAGTCGTAGTTCCAACCTCATAGCAATGGGTTGTCCCCATTATGCTCCGTTCCTGTGCCAGTGAATATCGCACAAAACGCTCCCCAGTGCCCAATGTGAAAAGTGGAAAAGACAGGAGTCTCGACAAATAACAGCCCGCACAGATACACTGTGCATAATGCCGCCACCAGAATGTCAACACAATAGTCCCCTACAAAACACCCAGTTCATCTCTGATGGAATCGGCAGTCATTTTCCCATCTGGATGTTTCCTAGATGTTCACCCACACAGTCCACGAAAATACAGTTTATCGTCGATGGCAGTGGCAGTCAACCAGAAGCCCAGCAGCCATTTTTGCATAAGGCAAACACCTGTCAACTCTGGGACATAGCCATCTACCATCGCTCCGAACATGCAGTCATGTTCCAAAATATCTCGGGCAGATTCAGAAGCATTTCACACGAAACTCACAGCTCACAGTGTCGCGCCACGCACTCACTAAGTAGCAGGGCGACGGAACCATCAAGCCTCCTTAGTCGCCTCTTACGACATGCGTGGTAGGCTACAGTGTTGCTATTCTTTGCTTCTCTTATGGGCCCCGGAAACACACGGGAGACTCTGCCACCAGATGGCTATGTCCCAGAGTTGACCGGTTTTTGCCTTATGCAGAAATGTGTGGCTGCTGGGTTTCTGGTTGACTGCCACTGCCATCGACGATGAACTGTATTTCGTGGACTGTGTAGGTGAACATCTAGGAAACATCCAGATGGGAAAATGACTGCCGATTCCATCAGAGATGAACTGGGTGTTGGCACATTTGGCCTTGGCACATTTTATAATCACACCACAGAGAAATGTCAACAGTGCCAGGATGGATATTACCAAGATGAAGTGGGGCAAGCGACATGCAAAATGTGCCCAATTGGAGTTCTGGAGAAACAATTGATGGGTATTCGAATACAGGACCATCATGGTGGCAGACAAGCATGGTAGCCACTGTGCTAATGTGGCTTCAGAGAAAGAATTTGGCAGACGCCAGATACATGTCAAGAAAAACTTGTTGGCAGCCTGAGAGCCTTGTGATAAAGTGTGATATCTATTGATAGCATTCAAGTTAATATTTAGTATTATTTCAACTGAAACAATTTTGAAAAAGGATAAAATGTGGTTGAATTAAGAATTAGTGAAACTTAAATAGTCATGTGTGACGAAAGGACACATATTTTAAAGCATTATCAGTCAAGCATCGAGCTATTGACACAGTGGGTGAACAGAAATAATTGACTTTTCATATAACAATTTATAATTATACATTTTATAATGTGCTGCATGGATAGAATATTTCTGAAATAAATTGTGTTTCTTCTTTTATGCTAGTTCCTTGTGGCCTTGGCACATTTTATAACCACACCACAGAGAAATGTCAACAGTGCCAGGATGGATATTACCAAGATGAAGAGGGGCAAGCTGCATGCAAAATGTGCCCAAATGGAGTACTGAAGTCCCATGTACCACGCACAAATGACAGCCATTGTTTTGGTATTAATTCATGTATCACGTCATGTTATATGTTATGCTGAGCAGTCTAGGAAACCATGGCCCTCAAAGCTATGTTTCTTGATACGTTCTCAAATGCTCGTTTTCATTACCGCTGTTAACCCATCCAGCATTTTCTTCCATTGTTGCCCTCTGCCTCTAACAGTCTTAATCTTCACAGTTGTTACAATGCTACTAATATCTTTTCTCATCATGTGACCAGAAATTGATGTTGATATAAGCAATAATTTTCATTATTTTCCTTCCAGCTTATGTGAATTCATGTCGATTATGGGATGGGTGGGGGATGTGTGTGTGGGTGGGGGTTCAGTGGGTGGGTGGCGGCATGTATGTTTGCCTGGGTCTGTGTGAATGCGTGGAGGAATGTGTGGGTGGGTGGGGGAGGTGTGGGTGGCTGCGGAATGTGTGGGTGGCTGCGAGATGTGAGGGTGGATGGGTGATGTCTCTCACAACATTGTAATATGCACTGTTTATGTTTACAACTTTCATTTGACAATGTTTTTTTTTTTCCTTGTGAATGTATCATGCATAATATGCATTGTTTATGCTCACAAAATCCATTTGACAATGTTTTTCCCCCTATGTAAATGTAACATGCACGTTTGATGAATGAAAGATGAGTGATTGAAAGGGCCAAATGTAAGACGGGCCTGCGTGCCCAATTTTTTACCCTTTTAAAATAAAGTTCATTCGTTTGTTCGTTCGTTCAGTGGTCACATAATTTGTTTCGTTTTATACAGCCTCATCTTTGGAGATTGCTTTTATAATATTGATTACTGTCAGAAAGAATATGCTTGAAACAAGAATGTATTATTAAAAATTGTTTCTTATTATAGAAACAATGTTTTTTTTATTTGTATAAGAGTTGAGTTGAGTTGAGCTAAGAAACGACATCACTGCAGTCAGGACATTCCCACAAAGACTCCGTCCCCTCATTCAACAGCCAGCAAAGAGTCATGCTGCTAATGGTTCCAACTGCCATCTGATGGAAACTTCTACTGGTCCTCCCTCTCAGTTTTAAGATTCATACAAGAACCCCTGCCAATCCCCCACCATATCATTCCACATACAGGTTCTCAGTCTGTTCGATTGCTTTCTTGACCTGGTCCCATAGGTGCCCAACCACCTCTTCCTTGTCCATAGGTAATCAACCACCGAGAGTTACATTTCCTGCCAGTATATCAGCCTGTTCATTTCCCCACATTCCTGCATGACCAGAGCAGAAAATCCATACAATTCTCACAATCTATGACCTCTGAAGTGACATGAAATATTCCTTTCTCCGCCTTATTAAGCATACTCCATGAGTCCGTAATGAATGCAATGTGCTGCTATTACTGCTTCCACCTATTCTCATGCTGGAGTTTGTAGTCTCATATGCCAGACTCTTCTTTTTCAAGCATTACCGCAATAAAACCCCGGCCACTATGTCTGTTTCTCACCACTAACCCTTTGTCACCTTGATGTTTTTTCCCCTGTTCTATCCTGGTTGCTGCCATAGCCCTCAATGCATTAAGTCCCTTTCCAGCCTTTACCACCAAAGCCTCCACATGATCCTTAAAAGACATACATCTGTTGAAGGTAATTACCAAGTACTTCAATTTAATCTCTCTACTGAGAGGAAGTCCATTCAATGTAATACATGGGACATCTGCCTTCACGATTCGGTTATCCAGGGAATACCAGACATCCGATGCCTTGTCTAGGTTTATTACGGCCTCTGAGTATAATAATTAACAAATGTTATAGCAATTAAGTTAGTCGTGGTTCCAACTTTATGGCAACTGATTGTCCCCAGTAAGCTCCATTCCTGTGCCAGTGAATATCACAAAAAATGCTCCTCACTGCCCAATGTGAAAAGTGGAACAGACAGGAGTCTCGGCAAGCCAACAGCCCACACAGATAGGCCGTGCATAATGCCGCAGCCAGAATGGCAACACAAAAGTCCTCTACAAAAAGTACAGTTCATCGTTGATGGAATTGGCAGTCACCAGAAAGACTTCATTGACCTGGGTTTTATCCCACATGCCTCGGTCTCTTTCCGCAGGGTAACCCGCCGAAAGCACTGCACAAAGCACAAACTCCATAGCTCCAACGATGACTTCCAGGAGTCTCCTGAAAAATGCACTCGTGAACTGAAAAGGCAGACCAGTCAATTCAGCGACAGCCTGCCACCATTGTTCCGAACATGCAGTTCACAATACAAACAACAGCGGACAGATGTGAAAACATGTTATAGCAAAAGGTGGCAATATACAGTATTATTTTCTTTTAATTGCCCCTAATAATTCTCATTTGAAATGTTTCTGTTGCCAGAACTCTGTCCTGAAGGATTCGTGAGCATAAGTGGCTACATTGAAGACAACTGTACAGCATGTCCTGAGAATTATTTCAGCATATCACCAAATTCTTCTTGTCAGCCGTGTCCAAATAATGGGTCTACCCTGGGGGTGTCAGGAGCAACGTCACAGGATCAGTGTTCAGGTTGTTCAATTAAAACCAATGAGATTTGGCAGCTTGAATTTTCTTCATAATCATGTGTGAAATAAAGTTATGTTTCATCTCTAAACTAATGGGCACATTAGTGAATTTGATAGGAAACTGCACTGATAAAGTCATGAGCAAGTCGGATGAGCGTTTGACACCTGGGCTCATAATCTGTTAAGTGAGAAAAAGACCGGTCACCTATTCCTCCATGCATTCAGACCTACAAAATGTGATGGCCCTATCACACCACAGACCAGTAGCAGGAAACTACTTTGGGACAAATTATTATTACTGAAATCCATCCTTGTCACTAATTTCAGACCATAGAAGATATAGAAAATTTGCTAAATAAAATGCATGCTATCTGAGAAAATGATTTCTAGGATGCATTCAAACACTGGAAAACACATTGAGAGAGGTGCATAAACAACAGGGGAGGGGAACTATTTTGAAGAAGTCTAAACTGTAAGTAAAGTTTCTGTTTGTACTGCTCTCAAATGAATCTTGTGTGGGAAGTACATATCAGAATGTTCAGAAAATTAGTAATAAAAACTAAACAGTTACAAGTACATATGTGGAATTTTGTCATGCAAGTTATTCACAATCAAATTCTGATTTAAAAAGAAATAAATGTAATAAATATAAAACATTGCCTCAAAATATAACTGCACTGCATGCATTGTAACACTTGCTATATCATTTGGATGTGAAGGGAGGAGATTGTAATTAATAATTTTATGTTACACATCTAATTATCTGAGTTTTCAATTGTAGTAGTTTACATTTGTTAGTCTCTGTGGCTAAGTGGTCAAGCCGTTTGACTCGTGCTCCGAAGGTTGTGGGTTCGATTCCGGGCCGCACTCTTCGGTTTACGAGTTAAATGTTTCAGAGACTCCTGCGGGTCGTCGCTAAAAGCTACGGAGTTCATGCTTTGTGCGACGCTTTCCGTGCTGCGGAAAGAGACCGAGCCATATGGGATAAAACCCGGTGCAATGAAGTCGACCCTGTCGACTTTTAAGCGACTTTTTTTTTTATTTGTTAAACTAAATGGGAATATTCTTCAACAAGTGAATAGGTACAATTATCTCGGAACAGTAATAACATCTGATGGGAGATGCCTTGAAGAGATTAGAACAAGAATCGCCATAGCAAAAGTAGCCTTTAGCAAGATGAAAAACATACTGACCAATAAAAAGATGTCAATTGAAACGAGAAAAAGAGTGTTAAGGTGCTACTTAGAACCAGTACTTTTATATGGATGTGAAGCTTGGACAATGAGCAGTCAAGCTGAAAAACATCTGATGGCTGCAGAAATGTGGTTTCTGAGGAAAATGCAAAGAATACCATGGACAGCCAAAAAGACCAATGAACAAGTCCTTCAAGAAACAAATGAAGATCGTAAACTGATTAGAGATATTAGACACAGACAGTCAAAATTTTTTGGGCATGTTATGAGAAGAAATGAATTGGAGAACTTGGGGACAACTGGTAAGATCGAAGGGAACTGACCAAGAGGAAGACCTAGAAGCAAATACCTGGATGGCTTGGCCTCGTGGCATGGTTGAGACAGAAACACTGAGCTGATCCATGACTCTGGTGATCGAGTGAGATGGCAAAACATGACCGCCCACGCTTACCGGCATGGCACATGATGGATGGATATTGTTTGGTATATGGAACCAAAATAATTTGAATTTAGAAAATAGAAGAATGGGAAATATTATCAAACATAAAAACTGAAAGTGTAAATTTCATAATCCATTAAAAATATCTGGGTAAGATTTATAAAAACATTTGTTAACTCACTATTTTTTGCCCAAGCAACCTGATGGATTACAATTATGGTTATTGTTTATTTATTGATTGACTTACATTGATCTATTTGAAACAAAAAATACATCTTAAAATTAAGATTTGTTACATAGTTTATTTAGCTTATGTTTTTAGTCATATAAAATGATTATTATAAACTAAGTTAAGATGTAAGAATAAGATGTGTATTAATCAAATTAAAAAAAAAAATTATTAATAAAGTATTTCATTTTTCAGATCCATGTTCACCCGGAGAGTACTCAATCACAGGCTATAAACCTTGCTTTGTTTGTCCCATGAACTTCTACAGTATCAACCAGGGAGAACGTGTGTGTACAGAATGTCCATCAAACACTTCAACAGCAGGGATTGGGTCAAACTCAACCTCAGACTGCCTGAATTCAAGTATGTGGCTTCTGTCACCTTTTAACTTTTCTACTGTACTAAGTGTTTATACAATATCACTGTTGTTGTGTCCATGGATAAGTCTGTGTTATAGTAAAAGATGCAGTGTTATGCTGACTATGGACATTTTTTATTGTAAATCAGTTTAGTATAACAAGCATGATATTGACTTATCACCCATCGAGTGTTGTCTTGTCTATACATCATGATAAAGAAAGTGGCTGCCCTCCCCTCCTTTTTTTTTACTGGAACATCAAATCTCATAATACATTGTTAAAAATTAGGGCTGTGAACGATTAATTTACATTAAATAGTTAACTTTTGAACAATAAATGATTAATTAATAGTTAATTTTGTTTCAAGGCAAAACATTTATAGTCACATAATTCACATTATAGTCATATTTGTCAGAAATCGAAATAACACTGGATTGTCTTGTTCATATGTCATCTGATAACCAACTATGCGAACAGACAAGTATGTTGACAGTATTTGGTACAAGTGATGAGCACGTCTTTTTAACAATATAACCAGCAGACCTGAACAATTGTTCACATGGAACTGAGGTAGCCTTTAAGCACAGAATGGTCTTTGCAAAGAATGCCAATTTTGGATATCAATGTTCATTAAGTTTCCACCATTGTAGAGGGTCGACTGGTTCAACAACTCACTTCTCCATTTTATAACGTAGCAATTCATCAGAAGAGTTGTTGATATGATCTTCCGTGTCTGAGTCAGACTCCATTAGCTTAATACACTTTTCATTTGGTTCACATATAGCTTAATTGTCAATGTCGGTATCATTCGTTGCAGCAGTCTCCATCTGCTCATTATGAACACCAACTGCTATTTGCTGTTCAATACGTGACCAAGTTCGTTCTTTTGCATCTTTTGACAAACTCTTCAGGTATTTGTAAATGCTGTGTACATACTGAAAACAGTAATTGAACATTCTATAGAAGTAAACAAAGGTCTACACCTCTGTTTTATTGACTACACAAAGTGAGACATGTCGACATGATAAGGATGCTTGAAAATCTACAAATTGATGGAAAAGACCTTAGACTTGTAAAAAACATATACTGGAAACAACAAGCTGCCATAAGAATTGATAATGAAGTAGGTCAATATCAGCCTATTAAGAGAGGTGTGAGACAGAGATGTGTAATGTCTCCAGATCTTTTTTCCCCTGTACAGTGAAAATATTTTCAGAAATATAGAAGATATGGAAGGAATCAACATGGGGGGGACGATACATCAATAACATTAGATATGCAGATGATACAGTCTTGATTGCAGACAATGAACAGGACCTGCAAAATTTAGTAGATGCAGTTGTTGAACACAGTGAACAACTAGGATTAGAATTGAATTGTAAGAAGACACAGATTATGGTCGTCACCAGGAAGGAAGAAATACCACAAGTAAATGGGCATATTCTTAAACAAGTGAATCGGTACATCTATCTCAGAACAGTCATAACATCTGATGGGAGATGCCTTGAAGAGATTAGAACAAGAATTGCCATGGCGAAGGTAGCCTTTTGCAAAATAAAAGCATACTGACCAAAAAAAAAGATATCAATTGAAACGAGAAAAAGAGTGTTGAAGTGCTACATAGAACCTGTACTTTTATATGGATGTGAAGCATGGACAATGAGCAGACAAGCTGAAAAAATCTGATGGTGGTGGAAATGTGGTTTCTGAGGAAAATGCAAAGAATACCAAGGACAGACAGAAAAACCTATGAACAAGTCCTACAAGAAACAAATGAAGATCGTAAACTGATTAGAGATAATAGACGTAGACAGTCAAAATTTTTTAGGCATGTTATGAGAAGAAATGAATTGAAGAACTTGGTGACAACTGGCAAGATTGAAGGGAGGAGACCAAAGGGAAGACCAAGAATTAAATACCTGGATGGCTTGGCCACATGGCATGGTCGAGACAGAAACACGGAGCTGATCCACGACTCTGGTGATCGAGTGAGATGGCAAAACATGACCGCCCATGCTTATCGGCATGGCACATGATGGATGGATGGATTTGTAGCGTGGATCAAGTGCTGTTGCAATCTATAGTATTTCAATATTTGTCATATTAGCTAAACGTTCACTGAAGTCATTAATACATGCTGCCTTAAATTTAGCTATGTAGCCCGGATCATCACAGTTTACAGTCATATACTTTGTCAACAATGATAGCAGTGACAATACACAGCATTTTCCATATTTCCATCAGTCAATACTTTAAAACCAAGATGTTTATGTAATCGTCCAAACATTTGTTTATATTTCTCCGCTGCCATGTTGTTACTTTTAGACTTCCGGTTCATTTGTGTAAGTGATGGGAGAAAAGTTTTTCGATTAATACTTTAAAAAAAAAATTAATCGTTAATAAAAATTATCTATTTATCAATTAATTAATCATTAACTTCCTCAGCCTTATTACAAATGGTTACCAGATTTCTTCATAATGAATCACAGTAATTTCTTTTCAGCTGCAGAAAGACATATATTACAATATCATTCTGTATAATGAATTCATTATGTTTTGATAATATGAAAAAACAAACAAATGAAGCAATTTTGTACCTATGGTAATGGAGGGCAATATTTTAAGCTGTAAATAATTAAAATTATTATTTTAATATGTAATCAATGGCATAGATACAATTTTATTTTGCAATACATTAAATATATATAAAATCATTGCATTGCTACCATTTGTAATTAAGTGTGTTGCTTCTTTGATTAAGATCCTTCATACTTAAAATGATGATAGAATTTATCTAACATAAGATTTGCTTCAGAAATGAATCTGTCTACTTTTACATTAACCGAAATGAAAAAAAAATTATAGTCTGTCCGGAAATTAATGCCGTCATTCACGATCAATTATTTTGAAAACTGTCTGTTGCATCGTTATGAAATTTTTCCAGCCGTCTTATATTTACCCCCACCCAAGGAATATGTCTTTGAAAGGTCCAAAAACAACTTAAATCATTGAAAGCGGCGACATTCCTTTGATCTTTTGCTGAACAACTAGTGATTTCTCGCTAACGAAGTCATTTTTACGGTAATGTGAGACATGTCAATTCTGTTGACACACAAAGGCGTATCCGGATTCGTATGAGAGTGGGTGCAATGAAAGAATTAGCTTAAAATCAACATGGTCGGCTGCATTGCACCGGGTGTTTATCCCATATGGCTCAGTTTCTTTCCGCAGCGTGGAAAGCGTCGCACAAAGCACGAACTCTGTAGCTCCAGCGACGACCCTCGGGAGTCTCCGAAAAAATGCACTCGTGAAATGAAGGACGCGGCCCGGAATCAAACATACAACCTTCGGAGCCCGAGTCAGACGGCTTGACCACTTCACCACGGAGAATCCCGAGAAGGGTGCAATGTGTAATATTAGTAAAGACAGAGAATTTACAGAGGCATGGGGTAAATAATTTGTAAATTAACAGGAAAGTAGAAGGAATATATTTCTTACCTTATTTTTCATTGCCTTCTTGTTTCTTCAGCTGATGCTGATGCTGTAATGTTTAGGGCCTGCAATTCGTCTGAATAGTTGGAACAAAATATCCCAGTAAGTGTGTACGTAGATTAAGGTCTGCGATCTGCTCATACCTTAATCTGTGTCGGACGATTCCAGTAGGTTGATGATTGCTCTCGGTTGCATAAAATTCAATCCATCCTTTCTCCAATAGTCCTCTTCCTCTTTCAACACATGGTCCTGACGTTTTTTCCAGTAACTTTTATCAATATTTAATAGCGTGGACAGACAGACAGACAGACAGAAAGGTAGGTAGGTAGGTAGGCAGAAAGGTAGGTGGGTGGGTGGCTGGCTGGCTGGCTGGCTGGCTGACTGACTGGGTGGGTGGGTGGGTGAGTCGGTCGGTCGGTGGGTCGGTCAGTCGGTCGGTGGGTTGGTCGGCCGGCAGGCAGGCAGACAGGTAGGTAGGTAGGTAGGTAGGTAGGTAGGTAGATAGATAGATAGATAGATAGATAGCTAGATAGATAGATAGATAGATAAGATAGATAAGATAGATAGATAGATAAGATAGATAGATAAGATAGATACGTCGACCAGCAGGCAGGCAGGTAGATAGATTAGATAGATAGATAGATAGATAGATAAATAGATAGATAGATAGATAGATAGATAGATAGATAGCCAGATAGATAGCCAGATAGATAGCCAGATAGATAGATAGATAGATAGATAGATAAGATAGATAGATAGATAGATAGATAAGATAGATAGATAGATAGATAGATAGATAGATAAGATAGATAGATAGATAAGATAGATAGATAGATAGATAGATCCCCGCCTGGAGCCGGGCCGAGCCAGCTAGTTTATTTATATAATCACGTTTCATGAAAGAACCCACAGTTTGACGACACCTCTGAACCTACCCCATATAAATTCCCTCAGTCTGCCAAAAGCAAAACCGTGCAGGCAAATTTCAAAAATTTGGGGGTGTGTCTTGTTGAAACGGTAATACTCTTAAAATGATGGAATGAGTGCGGGGGCAAAACAATATATACCGCATATAACCAAACATTGAAATCTCCTGTACAATCTCCAGAACAAAAATTTATTTTGTTGGGTGGACATAATTATAAGGTTATATGCTAAATCTCATCATTTTCCCTCAATTGGTTACTGAGATATTGAATTTTATATTGAGGCAACCAAAAAAAAACACACTATAGAAATATTACAATACAAAGCTGAAGCATCTTGGAGAAAAATAGTTTTAACCACAAGTTGAAAAACGGTGAAAGTTAACAATGTTTGGCAAGAAAACTGTGTTTGGGTTAATATATAATGATAAAACATATATGAAAAGTCTGCTTATTAAGGACTAAACAGATTCTGAAACCAAATCACTGAAGTGATGTTTTCTGTACTGTGATACATTATTAGCTGGTTTATAAGAAATAGAGCTGCAGTAGCATAGTGGTTATACTGGCCCAGTTGTTGAGTTGAGAACCAACATCACTGCACTCAGGACATTCCCATACGTGCTCAGTCACCTCGTTCAACAGCCAGCAAAGAGTCATACTACTAATCGTTCCCACCGCTATCTGATTAAAAGTTCTCTTGGTCCTCCCTCTCAGTTTTGAGATTCTTCCAGAACCCCTGCCAATCCCCCGCAATCTCATTCTTTCCATATATGGGTTCTCAATCTGTTCCTCCGCCTTCTCCACTTGGTCCCACAAGCGCACACCCACCTCTCCCTTGTCCATAGGCAAGATATCACCAAGAGGTGCATTCCCTGCCAGCCTATCAGCTTGTTCATTCCCCCATACATGGCCATGGCAAAATATCCATACAATTCTCACAATCTGTGACCTCTGAAGTGACGAGAGCCATTCCACATGAAACATTCCTTTCTCCACCTTGCTAAGCATATTCTTTGAATCTGTAATGAACACAACATGTGTTGCAGTAGTCTCCTCTAGCCACCGGAATGCCGCTGTTACTGCCTTCACCTCCATTCTCATGCTGGAGGTCGTAGTCTCATATGCCAGGCTCTCCTTTTTTTTTTTTATACTGGCCCATTGGTCATGTAATTAAATCCACATTGTGCTGCATTGTTACAGTTGTCCTGAGGTCCCAGGTCAATCCTGTCTAAAGTCAGTACAACCATCAAAGGGCCCTTTTACACATCTTAAGGTACATTGGGTATATGGTGCTGGACCCATGATTTTAAAGGCCAATTGTTACTCAGTGGCTGATATGGTTAGCGTCACACTGACGACCTTGAGTTTGTGAAGACATTTCCTGCTACCTGTTTTAGGCTGGGTCGACCTAGGTGCACGAGTTAGTTTTAAAAGTTAAAAATCATCCTGATGTGAATCTAACCCATGACCATCAAGCCTGTAGGTGAGTGTCTAGCCACTACACTACTGGGTTGACTGGGAGCCCTGACAGGCAAGTGTCTAGCCACTACATTACTGCGGTTCTCACCAGCCTGAAATGGGTACCAAGAAATATCTTGGGAAGTAAAGGCAGCCAACATGATGCTGATTGATCTATAATAATAAGTGTGTGGCACAATATGTTCAATGCACCTTGAGGCTTTTCAAAGTGTCCTTTACTTACTAATTCTAATATATAAGATATGTGGCAGTGTTATTATCTTCATCACCAGCAAGTTATTCAGATCTTGAGTCATGCTTCCTAATCATGCTTTGCCATATGTCAGTTCTCTCCAGAGGGCACGTAGTTGTTATATAAATGTAGGAAAGTTTATTTTGTGGTATGGATAGATCGATTCTAGTAATCTATAAAGTTCAAGATCAATTCTAGTAATCTATAAAGTTTAAAATTTAAACATATGGTTACTGATTCTTCAGGCTCCAAGTGCACGCCCAACTTCTGTAACCCTGCTGGCACAGTGAACAATGGCGTGTGTGAAATTGATGATCACAGACCTGTATGCCAATGTAAACCAGGTAAATGCTGTAGTTTTCTGTAGTTATTAATCTGGTTAATCAAATTTTAGTGATCATTTAAAGCATTAATACAATATTTTTAATTATTAGTTTATAAATTAAAGATTAAACTTAGTGACAACTGGCGAACTTGATATGTGAAGAGGAAGGGGAAGGCAGAGAGATAAATACCTGGATAGTTTGGTTATGTGGCATAATTGGGACAAGTACGCAGATCTAATTCAAGACTAGTGATCATGTAAACGAATTATGATCACTTATGCTAATTGGCATGTAACATGATGAAGACGATGAAATCTATCGCAGATTCTACCAGGGGTTTGTGAATGGATGTCTTAACTTTGATTAGCTACAGAATGAATAAGGTCAGGTTATCAGCTCTTTTCTTGCTGCCTTTTCAAGCTTTCAAACAAGTTAAACATTTCTTGTGCTTTAAAAAAGAGAATGCATTACTTATGCTATCATATGTTTGAAATGTTCTTATGCTCCTCATTCGCAATTTACACTTAAGAGTTTAACAACTGTTAATAAAATGTGAAAGGAGGAGAAGAAATGGAGGGAAGACTTGTTGAAGTGTCACAGGTGTAAAGCGGTTCTATTTGATTTCTGAATAAAATGTAAATTCTAATTTTTAAAAATAATTGTCAGAGTTCTCTCTCTCCTCTCCCTTTTCCCACATACCCAAACACACACACATACATGCACACACACACATGTAACTTGTATGAACACACATGCACAGCTATGTGCACATGCATGACAGTCCTCAGTAACACACATTCATGATCTCACAGAAAGTGAGAGAGAGGTAGAGAGAGAGAATTGGTAGATAGTTATAAGATATGAGAGGTATAGCAAGCAGTAAACATACAAATCACAGATGGGACATTATAGGTAAGGTGAAGCTTGAAATAAGTTTTATTCAAATAATACTTTTATATATAAGAAACCAAAATGACGATTTTCTATAGAAACTATAAGTGATAAGGTAATTTACTTAAGAAGATGAAAATCAGTTGATTTTTGGTAACATTACAAATAATTAACAAATGGATTAAAAACAGTACTGAAAGGAAAGATGAAAGCAGTTTAGAAAGGGTGACTAACATTCCGGCTACAAGTGGATGCGCTCTCGCCAGCTCTCCCGATTTTTAAATAATTTATAAAAGTTTTACCTTAATGGAGATGCTGTGTATATAATTGTGTTTGTTTTAAAACTGGATTTATATACAACTCAAGATGTCAAGTTTATGTGACTGTTTATTTATTGAAACGAGGATTTCTAGTGAAATGTGATGGTAAGAGCATTCATTTTGAATTCACCAATTATCGACAATTGACAATGTGTTATTTACCGATGCATGACTAGCATGATAAATCGCCAAGCATGCTTTACATAAGCGCGCTGAACCTTTGTTTACTCCTTGCCTGAGCTTTGAGCTGTTTGAGCTGCATATATTGCTAAAATGGCTTTCAACTTACTGCATTCTTCTGTATCCAAGCGCCATGAAAATACAAACAAAGACAAGACGGGACAAAAGTTAACAATCATGCCACTTAAATGTCAGAATTCTTCAACGCCATCTTCAAACATGCAGCTTGATGAACAAGCAGCCATTGAACCCACGCTGGATGAGCATCAGAGTTCACTAGCCCAATCTGACCGGACTAATATATCACCTTTAGACAATCTTTCTTTGGCCGAACCACACAACTACAATGCCTGTCGTGAACTCATCCAGACTTTGGAGAACAGGCTAAAAGATTTCATTTCCAACAACGCAGCGCCATGTTTATAGGAGAAAACACTTGTCTTTGACTTGAAATCCGCCCCCTTAAAGAAGACGACACTTTTAAAGCAACAATCCATGCCTTAAAACTAAAGTGTGCACAGTCATTTGATAAAAGTGCACAAACAGAAAGTATCCACAGTGCTGCAGAGATGTGTATGACCAGTGAAGGTCATTCGCAAAATAACATACAGACAGTTTCTGAAGTTAGCAAACTACTAAACCTGTTGAACGCACACAGTCCATCTACCCCACTGATGAGCATATCAGCAACAGGCTCCAGGCTTTAAGTGTTGACTCTCCAGCAGCATACCAGGAATCACAGAGCTCAGCAACTACCATTACTGGGCATCAACAATCAACATAAACAAGAACACAAGAAAGACAACAGTGACTGGTGGCAACAACAGTCAAAGCGGACACGCCAGCAGTATGAAATAACAATAGATGACAGTATAACACATGTTATCATTGGAGACTCCCTGCTTAAGGGAATCTATAGCGATCGCATGGCATCTTCTGACAGCGAATCAACTTCAATCTACCCTCTACTAGGCGCTGACATTGATAGACTGACCGCTACACTGCAAAAATTCAAAGTGAACAACATAATTACAAAAGCAACAGTCCATATTGGTGTCAACGATATAATGGACAGTAAAATCATAAGCACCTCACAACTAGCTACATTGGAGGTGTTGTTGCGCAATAAATTTCCTAAATCATCTATGTTAATTTCATCAATCATTCCACCATGTTACGGATTCCAGCGTCGTACTGAGATGTTGCAAATCTAACTCTATATAAATTTTGTAAAGATAACAACATGAATTTCATTAATAATACCCCATACTTTACATCGCTGTCCGGGGCTCCTAAGAAAAAACTATATAGGGATCAAATACATTGTTTTCAAGCTAGGAAGTAGCATCTAGCATCATGTAGTCGCCAGAACAATTTCAGTGACTTGTCTGTGCTTATTCTTTGACTTACCTCTGCCCATTTTTCACTTTTAACCTCCTTAATCAATTTTTTGAAATAGCTTACTTTTGTGTGCATCTCTCTTTCTAAGTGCATGCAGGGACTAGGATGGGCAACTCTGTTGTTTTTGGCATTTTGCCATTTCCGTACAGCACTGCGCTTATCCACCTGGGCCTTCTCCACCTCAAAATTCCACCACG
Organism: Cepaea hortensis; assembly: GCA_963921405.1. Taxonomy (NCBI): domain Eukaryota; kingdom Metazoa; phylum Mollusca; class Gastropoda; order Stylommatophora; family Helicidae; genus Cepaea; species Cepaea hortensis. The sequence goes on along the minus strand of OY992880.1, from coordinate 42,228,946 downwards.
GTGGCTGCTTCCAGCTTTTTTCCTGCCCAGAAGCTTTCTGCGATTGTCGTGCCTTATTTTGCTCACCACATCTTGCCCTGTACTGTCCTACTGGAAAGTCTTGACTGTTGACTTGTGCTGCCTGGTTCTGCCTTTCTCCACCAATATGCTGCAAGGGTGGTGGTCGCTGCCGTGGTATCCCAGGACACCCCTTCTATACACTGTAGTGAGTGAAGGTGAAACCAGCGCCAGATCAATAGCACTGTCCTCATCACCTGGACGGCTTGCTGTCCTAGTGACACAGCCACTGTTGATACAAACCAGGTCAATGGTTTCAAGTGCAGTCTCGAGCTGTTGGATGAAATGTTACCCCATGATCTGCATCTGTTACCATGATCTGAATAACATTTCTCTCATGACCTAATATGTCACTTAGGCACTGCCACTTCTGGGAATACACACTCACGTTACAGGCATAAACATTAACCAACACGAATGGTAGACTGGATTGAACTCTAGCCATCTGTATTTGCGTGTCATCATTGTCCCAACTGGACATGTCTAGCTCTGAAGCCACCATGCTGTCTCGAATGAGAATCACCATTCCCATTCATTATGTAAATGAACATAAGTCATTAGGTCTTTTAACTGATAGTCATTTAAATTGGAGCTCCTATGTCCATGTCCCTACCAAGAAAATAGCACAGAAGGTTTACCAACTTGCTAACATTCAGCACTTCCTGGGCGAAAGCACGCAAAACTTATTCTATACATCCTATATTCAATCTCATTTCAATTATTGTTCCACAGTCTGGGATGGTTGCCCTAAATCCAATATGAAGCGACTTTTTCTCTTCAAAAGCAGGCTTTACGTCTGGTTTCTGGCTCAAAACATGCCGAAAGTGATAATTTATATAGTCATTTAAGGTCTTCTACCTCATCAAAAGCGTTTCCTTTTTAACAAAGCCAAATTAGTGAATAAAGTAATATCTGAATATACACCAGAGTATCTTCAAATGTTGATTCAGTCTCATGCAATGAACAGCAAGCGATTAAATTTATTGTATGTCCCAAAACCTAGATTGGACTTATACAAAACTTGCTGTGCGTATTCTGGTGCCCACTTATGGAATGACCTTCCAACAGATCAGAAAACTCCAATTAGTCCCTACACATTCAACTAAAAACTCTTTCAATACTTACCCCATACCGACTATATACTTCCATAAGTCACCTAGTGGTATCATTTTTCACTATGTGTTTGTGTGTAGCGGTAGGGTAGCGGCGTAGGGGTATCCCCTATCAAAGGAGAAGTAAGGCACCTCCTTCCCTCCGCTAGCCTACGGGACACCCTTGGGCAAGGTGGAGTACCCGTTTAGCCCCCCCGATCAGGGTTACGTAAAGCCATGTGTGCAGGTGGTGGATGAAGATGGAGAGCAGCTGACAGATAGTTGTAGGTTATGGTCTCCACCTTCATGACGGTAGGCAGAGTATGGTCACTGCTGGGAAGGAAAGCAATGGCAAACTACCTTCTTTATAGATGCCAAGAAAATCATGTTGTGTGGACTCGAAAGTAGGAACTTGGAATGTTAGAACAATGAATGCAGATGGACAATTAGAAAACATCAAACAAGAAATGGAGAGAGAGAGAAGATTAACATATTAGGAATATCAGAAACGAGATGGAAAGGGGCAGGGATAAGGACAGGAGAGGATTATAAGATTACTTACTCTGGGGGAGAAGAACAGCAAAGAGGTGTAGCCATTATATTAGATAAGCAAACATCAAATTCTGTCAAAGGATATCGAGCTGTGTCAGACAGAGTTCTGTTAGTAAAATTAAATGGAAGACCTTTTAAAATAAATATCAATCAAGTATATGCCCCAACAAGTGAATGCATTGAAGAAAGTATAGAGAAATTTTATAATGACATGGAGTCTGCTTTGAAGAACTGCAAAAAATCAGAAATAAATATCATAATCGGTGATTTGAACGCAAAAATAGGAAAGCAAAGCGATGGATGCAGTGTAGGCAACCGTGGTTTGGGAGAGAGAAATGAAAGAGGATACAGACTTGTAGAATGGGTAAAAGAACAAGAAAAGGTTGTCGGAAACACCTGGTTTAAACAGCATCCTGGAAGATTATGGACATGGAGGAGTCCAGACAGCAGGATTAAAAACCAGATAGATTACATCCTGATTAACAGAAGGTTTTGAAATGCGTTAACTGTCTTAAAAACAGTTCCAAATGCAGACTGTTACAGTGATCACAGATTAATTACAGGCACATTGAGGATAAAGTTAAAGAAAGTCAAGTAAATAGCAGGAAACCCCAAATATGACTTGTGCAAATTGAAAACTGAAAAAGTATAACAAGATAATTTTAACACAGAAGTAAAGAACAAATTTGATTTATTGTCTGATCTAGAGATACTATTTCCAAGATGTAGATGATCAATGGGAAATGCTGAAGAATTCAATCAGTTGTGCAGCAGAAAAAACTATTCCAAAATTAAAGTAAGTGGGCCGTAAGACATGGATGACTGAAGAAATTTTACAACTAATGGAAACAAGAAGACAGAACAAAAATAATCCTGCCAAATATGAAGAAATTCACAGAAACCTTATGTAGGGAGGCAAAAGAAACATGGCTTGAGAAAAATTGTGGAGAAATTGAAAAACAACACAACAGTAAAAATGCAAAACTAATGCACACAAGAATCCAGGAGCTTACTAATCAAAGAACACGTACATCAGCAGGCTGCCTAAAGACAAAAGATGGAAGAGCTATAATAGAAAAAGATCAGATCTTACATGTATGGTCAGATTACGTGAAAGACCTTTATGATGACAACAGAGACGAACACTACGATGTTCAAAATAATAATGAAGGACCAGCAATTTTGAAGATGGAGGTTCAGAATGCTCTTAACCATATGAAATCTGGCAAGACTCCCGGTTCAGACAGCGTCACAACAGAAATGATTAATGCTTTAGAAGAATATGAAATAGATAAGTTACCAGTCTGCTTAATACAATATATGATACTGGAAATATACCTCATGAATTATGTAATTCTGTATTTATTGGAATCCCAAAGAAATCAGGAGCCTTAGAATGTGATCAACATCGAACAATTAGTATAATGAGTCACATCACAAAGATTTTGCTAAGAATTATCATGCAAAGAATTAGGAGGAAAATACAACCTGAAATAGGAGAAGAGCAATGTGGGTTTGTAGAAGGAAAGGGTACAGTAAATGCTGTGTATTTACTGAGAACCGTAATCGAACGATCTATAGAAGTAAACAAAGATCTACACCTTTGCTTTATTGACTACACAATAACTTTCGATAAAGTGAGACATGTCGACATGATAAGGATGCTTGAAGATTAAAAATTGATGGAAAAGACCTTAGACTTTTAAAAAACATATATTGGAAACAACAAGCTGCCATAAGAGTTGATAATGAAGTAGGCCAATATCAGCCTATTAAGATAGGTGTGAGACAGGGATGTGTAATATCTCCAGATCTGTTTTCCTTGTACAGTGAAAGTATTTTCAGAAATATTGAAGATATGGAAGGAATCAACATTGGGGAACGATGCATCAATAACATTAGATATGCAGATGATACAGTCTTGACTGCAGACAATGAACAGGATCTGCAACATTTAATAGATGCGGTTGTTACACACAGTGAACAATGAGGGTTAGAATTAAATTGTAAAAAGACACAGATTATGGTCGTGACTAGGAAGAACGAAAAACCACGATGTAATATACAAGTAAATGGGAATATTCTTCAACAAGTGAATAGGTACAATTATCTCGGAACAGTAACAACATCTGATGGGAGATGCCTTGAAGAGATTAGAACAAGAATCACCATGGCAAAAGTAGCCTTTAGCAAGACGAAAAACATACTGACCAATAAAAAGATGTCAATTTAAACGAGAAAAAGAGTGCTGAGGTGCTACATAGAACCTGTACTTTTATATGGATGTGAAGCTTGGACAATGAGCAGTCAAGCTGAAAAACATCTGATGGCTGTAGAAATGTGGTTTCTGAGGAAAATGCAAAGAATACCATGGACAGCCAGAAAGACCAATGAACAAGTCCGTCAAGAAACAAATGAAGATCGTAAACTGATTAGAGACATTAGATGCAGACAGTCAGAAATTTTTGGGCATGTTATGAGAAGAAATTAACTGGAGAACTTGGTGACAACTGGTAAGATCGTAGGGAACAGACCAAGAGGAAGACCTAGAAGCAAATATCTGGATGGCTTGGCCTCGTGGCATGGTCGAGACAGAAACACTGAGCTGATCCACGACTCTGGTGATCGAGTGAGATGGCAAAACATGACCGCCCATGCTTACCGGCATGGCACATGATGGATGGTTTGTGTATTTGTGAGAGTGTGAAAGTGAGTAAGAGAGAATGTAAGAGAGTGAGTGAGAGAGTAAGTATGAGACAAAGAGAGCGAAAGAGAGAGAGTGTGTATGTGTTGGGGTGTGTGGTGTGGGTGAGGGTAGGAGTGTGGGTGGGGATGTGTGTGTGCCTGGGGGATGTATGTGTGGTTGGTAGGGTGTCTGTGGGTGGGAGATGTATGTGGATGGGTGATGTGTTGGTGGTGGGGATGTGTGGGTGGGGGATGTGTGGGTGGGGGATGCATGTGTGGGTGAGGATTGTGTAAGGGGATGGGGGATATGTGTGTGGGTGGGTTGGGAATATGTGTGGGGGTGTTGTAATTAAGGGATGTGTGGTTGGGGGATGGGGTATTAGGGGTGTGTGAGTGGGTGGGGCTATGTGGGAGGGTGTGTGGGTTGGGGTATGGGTGGTGATGTATATATGGGTGGAGAGAGATGCTTGGGTGGGGATGTGTGGGTGTGTGTCGGGAGATGGTGTGGGTAAGTGCGGGATGTGTAGGTTGGAGGGGAGTGGATGTGTTTGTGTGTGGGTGTGCATGTGTGTGAGTGTGTGTGTATGCAAGAAGGGAGAGAGAGTTGAGTGCACACATATCATGTAACATGCTATTCCATATTGTTTTGTGTTTTCTCATCTTTCATATTATCATTTTGAATGCCACTTGATTCCATATTGTTTTGTGTATTCTCATCTTTCATATTATCATTTGTATGCCACTTGATATAATCATGTATAATACAAACACATGCACATTACTGTAGAGTGATTGAGAGAGTTAGTGTGAGTGAGAGAGAGTGTGTGTGTAAGAAAAGAGAGAGAGAGTTGAATTGCATCACTAATTATTACGTTACACAATGTATATGTACAATTTTTCTCCAATTTTTTACATTTTTTTTGTGAGAATGCTCACAACAATCATCAGTGTATGTATGTGTATAATTTGGAAGTTTGTTTATATTAGTTTCAGTGATTATGTAAGGCATCATGCAACTGTCTAGGTATGAGAATGTGTATGTGAGTGTGTAAGTGGGGGATGTGTGTGTGGGGGAAGGATGTGTGTGTGGGTGATGTATGTGTGGGGGGATGTGTGTGGGTGGGTGGGGGATGTGTGGGTGAGGGATTTATGTGTGTGGATGAGGATATTTGGTTGGAAGTGTGTGGGTGTTGGTGGGTGAGGAGTTGTGTTGGTGGGGAATGTGGGTGGGTGGATAGATGAGGGATGTATGGGTGAATGGGTGTGTGGTGGTGGGGGGATGTATGTGGATTGAAGGATGGGTGTGTGATGGGTGTGGGTGGATGGGTGTAGGGATGTGTTTGTGTGGGTGGGGGATATGTCTGTGTGGGTGGGGGTGTGTGTTTGGGTGGAAGTGTGTGTGGGTGGAGGATGTATGTGTTGGTGGTGGGGGTGTTTGTAGGTGGAGGATGTGTGTGTGTATGGAGAGATGTGTATGTGGGTGAGAGATGTGTAGGTTTGGATATGTTTGAGAGGGAAGATGTGTGTGGGTGAGGTGTGTGTGGGGGAGGTGTGATTGGGTGTGGGATGTGCGAGAGAGAGAGAGAGAGAGAGAGAGAGAGAGAGAGAGAGAGAGAGAGAGAGAGATTATTGTAATATCAAAGAATCAGATATCCCCAGATATACCATAAAAAATGTTACTTTTATTGTTCAGCAGGTGAAAATTCAGACCAAGTGGCCTTTGCCTTGGGTTGTGTATACCTTGGTTGATCCCTTTTCTTTATTCTCTGTAGTTCGCAACATCTCAATGGTGTTCCACATATACAAAGAACAGAATGGCTCAGCAAAAACATACCCAGTTTTTGTTGTTGTTTTTTTTCAATCCAGTTATGTTTATGACTCACTCTGTCAGAGAAGTATGTAAGCTGACTACCAACTGTAAGAGCCTTGATTGTACAACCAGCAGTTGAGCTAATTAGCTGCCTCTTGAAAATGAACGACTGGTGGTAAAGAATATTTTGACTCAGATTTCTGTAGCAAGGCTTACATAAATACTCTTGTTGACTGTTTGACAACTATCTAAGAGTTTTTAAAGCTTTAATCACTGTCTTTCAGGTTTCTATGGTGACTCGTGCAACAAGAGCTGTGATGTATGCACTCCTAATCCGTGCTACAATGGAGGCACATGTACAGCATCTGGCCTTGACTTTACATGCACTTGTAAAACTGGTAGATTATTAATTGATCTAGGGGCTTAGCTGATTTTATGTGTAACGTCTAGTTAGTATTTTATTGACTGGCAGTTCAATTTTACCTAAAGCTTAGCTGATTTTATGTGTAATGTCTAGTTGGTATTTTATTGACTGGCAGTTTAATTTTACCAAATGTCTAATATTAGATGCAAGTTATTTATTATGCTATTTTTCATTCCATTTTTACATATTTACCCACATTTAAACATTGAAACATTAATCAATTTGCAAGAGTGAAGTAGATGTCTGTCTATAGATTCTGATTAGGAAATAATATAAACTGCTAGAGCCCACATGCCGAAGCTGAAATAGGCTAAGGAGGCCCAAACCAAACAGATGATGCACTGTCTTGCAACTACATTACTGGAGACGGTTGTGACAAGATCTCAAGAGGGACTCAATGCACTTAAAACTATGGCTGCAATGGACACAGAACAGAGAATGCTTTTCACACTATACCAGCACTTGATCCTCTCAGTGATTGATTATGGACTAGGACTGCTCACTGTCTCAAAGAGTCAGTTGGTGAAATTACAGCGCATACAGAACAAAGCTATGTAGGTCATTCTGGGATGCACCAGAGACACCCCAGTTGTGTATATGCGTTACATCCTTGGTCTGCCAACTGTTGCTGGTAGGCTCAAGGTGATGCAGGCAAAGGCATACCTCAGAGTAGTTGATGACACAGATCCCCGTTGCATGAGGAGCTGGATGCAGTTAAGGGTCAGCGACTGATAAGAGGGAAATCATGGATGGCTCAGGCGGAGGATACGATCAGACAGGTGTGCATCTTGGAGAACATTAGGCGAGGAGAGGAGTGGGTCAGAGTGCCAGCGGAGCAGTCAGACTTGTGCAGAGTTATAATTACATTGAGCCGGGAGTGCAGGGAGTGGCCAGCAGAGGCCACAGAAGTGGAAATCCAGCAGCTAATTCAGGATAATGCTCGCCTGGCAGATGTGATTATATACATAGATGGTTCAGTGTTGAGAGGCAGGAGAAGTGCCTGGGGGTTCTTAGCAAAAGCTAAGGGTCAACGTTTGGTGCAGGAGAGCCTGACATATGATACCACAACATCTAGCTTAAGAATGGAGGTGGAGGCAGTCAGTGCAGCTTTCCGCTGGATGGAGAACACAATACATACACACATCATGATTGTAACTGACTCAGAAAGCATGCTGCGTAGGGTGAGGACAGGCAAGCTTCGTGCAGAGTGGCTTGCTGTGCTTCCGAAGTCACAGGTGACAGCATCGTCTGGATCTTTTCTCCGGGACATGCTGGTGTGCTGGGGAATGAACAGGCGGATAGATTGGCTGGCTCTGCAAAACTTGGTGGAGTATTGATGCATGATAAGGCAGATGTGGTTGCGACCTTGTGGGAGCACGTGTACACCTCGGAGGAGCAAATGGATCACCATGGTCTGGCAAGAATGCAACAGCGAGGGGTGAAGAAGGGATCTGGCCGACGGTTGATGCTCAGAGGAAAGTCGAGACGGACATATAATCAGATTGCTACTGGTACTATTACTGTTGGAACTCTTCACTGGCTGCTGAGGATGGGGATGAAGTGCTTATGGGAATGCCCCGAATGCTGTGATGTCGGTTCCTAAATCAATCAATGAATCAATCAATCATGCATCAAATGCCCTGCCTTCAAGACCGCAAGGTGGCGATGAAAATCGCCATTATGTTGAACCTGCCCCTACAAAGAGACAAGAAGGCAGTGAAACTGCCAACCAGTTACCAAGACAGAAAAGTCACAAACAGAAGACCATTGAAGCAGCTGTGATCTCATATGAATGATGTGCTTCATTGGGATTAACATCCCCAACAATGCCAATTGGTGCAGCACATCCAGGATGAGCTTAAGATTGTTGTTTGTCAATATTTCGGAATACTGAGTTTTAACTTATACCTCTTTTGCTTTGAAGTCTGGAAAGGGCTTGCATCTATCTAAGTGAGTCTAATGCAGAGACTTTCCTCCAAATCCGTTACCAAAGAACCATTTCCATGGAAATTGTTGCAGAGTTCCCTTCTCTTCTCCAAGCTTTGAAACTAGTGGGATGTGCAAGACCAGAACAGGAACCTCAATCTTAAGATTGTTGTTTGTGAATATTATGGAATATTGAGATTTCAATTATGTCTATTGCTTCGAAGCTTGGAAAGGGCTTGCATCTATTTGTGTGAGTTTAATGTAGAGACTCCTCCCGATCTGTTACTAAAGAACCATTTCCACAGAAACTGTTGCAGAGTTCCCTTCTTTTCTCCAAGCTCAGAAACCAGTGGGATGTGCAAGACCAGAACTGCAACTTCACATCTATGGAGAAATGCTTTAGGATGTAACCAGATCATGATTCAGCACAGCATATATGGACTAGATGGGATTGGGTCAGGGTTGGTAATGTTTCCTCCGCAGGTTTGTTGTATTTCATTGTCAGCTGACTTCAACCCGATGCCCACAGGAAGAGCTTACGGTCACCCAACATCAAATAAAGCGGGATGTGGCATACATGGCTGATATTAAAGCTGAAGTGGAAAATATCTTGAAAAGAATACACGAAGAAAGACAGAAAATAGAACTGATGAAAATAAAAGACTAACATCCAATAGTATCGTACTGAAAATGATAGCAATAGTCAGGAGGTCCCAACAGCCACAAAACAGACCAAATCTAAACCCAAACCACAAGCCACTAACAACAAGATGAGACACAACTTACAAATGCAATAGACCTCAAGCACTACAATACAGTAATGGACATGTTCATGCAACTACTTAGCCTATAGAAGAAGAATATAGCCAAACAGATTAAAAAAAAACAAGTATTAAGAAATAAGCCACAGAAGACATGAAGGAAGCAAATAGCAGCCAAATTATGGAGAATATATCAAGTTGCTGCGAATAGACTTTCTATGGGATAGAAAGATAAGTCACTGGAGAAGACGAAATTGAGTGGCTCATAATTCTAGAGGGATTCAAGGTCCCAGAACAGGTCTAGGCTTCTGACAGTTTTCAGGCAGACAGGAATGGTGTACAACGATGCTTTAGAAAAAGACAGTCTGCCAAATTTGTCTCGCTACGTTTCCAGAAATAAAAGCTCGAGCTCCCTAACTCTAATCACTCTCACCGACACGGAGAAAGACAGAGTAAAATATATAAAGAGACAAACTTTCGTATCTTCTCACACTACTGCTTAACGTAATCAGTTATGACAGTAACAGACTAGGTTGTTTGTGCTTCTAGATGATAACAATTACATTTATTTGATACACACTACAGGTGCTCCATAGGAGGCTACCCTGACATAGAAGGAATACAATCCCCATACTATATTAAAATCCTATCTTGAAGTAATACTACTCTCTTGCTATGTGCTGATTCATCTAGAGTGTTTCTAATCCTTGATGTAACTTATTTGGCCTGAAATAGTAACTTCTGAGGGAATGTTAATGGTGGTGGCCAATGGGAAATCTTGGCCACTTATTTGGTGAATCTGCCCTCAGTGAAGTCAGCAGGTTCATCAGCTTTTGTCTCAACCTCTCCTCCTCGATTGAAATGATGTTTCAGAATTCTCTGTCTTCGGGTCTGACCGAAATTCATTCTAACTCAATTAATTTTTACCAAATCACCAAGGTACTACTGCACCAGGCACTTTAAATAAAGTCTCTGGTTTGACAAAACTACAACAGGTTTATGATTGTAGTGTGGTGAGCAGTATGTCACTCTTAATTCAAAGTTCTGACTTATTTCAAACGTGATGCTGAAGATGTCAAATCTGGGGAATATATTCAGTGAGAGCAAGTGAATATTCTGTAAAGACATCTGTAAGCACCTACAATTGGCCATGGACTATCCACTGATGGCCATTTACATCTCATACATGCAGAAACAAAATAGCATGTGCTATCTGCCCCTGCTCCCTACCAGTTCCTATCCTAGGATTAATAACATCCCAACAAAATTATTCTATTCTTTCTTCTTATAAGTGAATATAATAATTATTAAGTAACTAGCTGACCCTGCCCGGCTTCGCCCAGTCCCTGGTGTGGAGCATCTCATTTAATTCATATAATTCATATAAGTAGTCATATAAGTGGCCACACACCAAATTTGATGTCTAACATAGTGCTTTTTGATAAACAATATTTTTTGTTTGTCTGTCTGGTGCGTACACGAATAAAGCCGAAGGTTTTCCAACGCGTGAACAGGCTACATATAGCTGTCCATGTGTGAAGCATGGATTTTCTAAATTGAGTCCACACACTTGTAGCGATTGTCCCTGTGCTTTGTTGATCGTCATGGCAAATGCAAGTCGCACCGGAAACTGCAGGCGTTTGAATTCGAATGGCATCTCTGTTGGAATCAGTGGGATGCGAGGCAACAGTACATCTTCTCCTTTAAATTTCCCATTCAAAATTGTAGCTTCAATTATATTGTTCATCATCTTTTTGACTGCAAGCCTGGTACCGTTGCAAAGTCGAGGTGGATTGATGTTTCGGAGAAGAATGATAGGCACGCCAATTTTCAATGTTAAAACGTGCGGCGGTATGCCTGGCAAATCAAGTGAATTCAAGAATTCTGTTGGATAATTGACAACTTCGTCTTGATTCATCATAGAATCTATGGACTTATATGTTGTCGCTTCGCCTGGTATTTCTTTTTGAATGGCGCAATTGATTGCATTGACATCATTATTTTTGGCTGCTAATATAGCACGTGCACTGAGCCAATGATGATTTTTGTGATTCCGTGAGATATTAGGGAAAACTTTGTCAATCAATTCGTCTATAGTTGATGTGACTTTACAGAAGTTTGTTGGCAACGTGATACAATGGGTGGATTCATCGATTGACATTTTCCCATTCCCAATATCCAACAATTCTTTTGCGAAAAGTTCTGCGGATGCATCATGTTGTAGTTGTACACGCATGTTGGTCTTCAAAGTCAATTTCTTAACGTGTCGCCATAAAACTGATGATTTCAGACATGCATTAAGTTCATCAGCGGGCGTTGAACGTGGTATAACTGGTAGAGTTTGTCGAAAATCACCAGACAATAAAATAAGTGCGTCACCGAAGAGCTGTTCATTTCCTCTGAAATCTTGTAGTGTACGATGAAGCGCCTCCAATGCTTTTCTGTGCGCCATAGTACATTCGTCCCATACAATGAGTTGACATGATTGAAGTACTTTACCCATTCCAGAATTTTTTCTGATATTGCATGTCGGTGTCTCAGTGATGTGAATATTCAAGGGCAATTTTAGTGTTGAATGTGCTGTTCGGCCACCATCTAAAAGAGTTGCTGCAATTCCAGATGATGCGATAGCCAGCGCAATATTTTGTCGTGATCTTATGGTTGCCAATATAAGTGAAATGAGAAAAGTCTTGCCTGTGCCTCCTGGCGCATCTAGGAAATACAATCCGCCGGTTTGGCTTTTAATTGCATGCATAATTATGTCATACACTATACGTTGTTCTGGAACCAATTTAGGAAGATTCGTTTGAACAAATGCAAACAATTCGTTGACATCAAAGAGTGATTCTCGTTGCAAATCACGGTCGAAAAGATCGTTTGCAGATCGATCCGGCGCAGTCATTTCCAATTGTTTCAGTCGTTTGTTAGCGATTTCCAAACATATGTCCTCAATCGAAACCAGAGCCTCATTATACACATTTGGTGTGAATTGAATGTCCGGATTTTGATTCATTGCACGCAAACGATGTAGGATGTCTTCACTCATATAGTCTTTGTATTTTTCCCAAAGATCTTTTGGATTGGATGGGAAGCAAGTTGTCAATATAATGGCAAATAACGTGCGTATTTGCTTTGGTTGAGCAGTATTTGATGCATCAGCGAGTGAAGTGTCCCAGTGTGCATCGTTTTCAAGAAGATGTAATTCTTGGCAAGTTTCACGATAAGTGGCACATACTTGACCGTTTACTGTTCTTAATTCTTTAAAGGATGTCGGTCCACGTACGTTGATTAACAGTAACCGCAAGTAAAAGCATTCTGAATTGTTTGGGTGAACAGTGTACAGACGGCCTAACGCGTCGGTAGAATATAAATTGGTATGTCCTTCAACTGCTTTACCTTGTTTGCGACGTTGAAAATTTTTCGCTGATGCATTCCATGTGTAGTATGTTGGCACTTCAGAGTAAAGTAGTGTCTTTGCAAACATATCATTCCCGCACAATGAAAAAAATGCAGTTAACGTTGTTGGTGGTGGTGACAATGCTCGTTCACTTGCATTTTCTGTTGTGAAGTACACGCGCTGTCCATTTTCAAGGTGCACTGCCAAATGAACAACTGTTGGATGACGTTCATGGATTGGAAATGATAAAATGCGCCATACTGCTTCATTACTATTAATGTAGCGTCCCACTTGATATTGGTCTATTTCATCGATAGATGCAGATGCATTTCCCACTCCAAAAACTGCCATATCGCTTCCTTTGTTGACATATTTGCAAATGTACTTGATCGATTTAACCGAATTGCAATACTCGACATTGATGTGTGCTTTGTACGTTTTCGAGAGTAACGGTGAATACGGTACAACCCAACGATTATCGACTTGAACATCATTGTTTCGTACTTTTAAAGTGATAGATTTGCCGCCATCTTCAGTTGAGCGTCGACGATAGAGTGGATATCCGTCATTGCCAGTGATTGTCTCTGCATGTAAATGTCTTGGGTACCGTTTTGTGCATTTCCCATCAGACATGCAAGGTGAATTGTTATTGAGGAAGCCACATGGACCATGAATCATGTTTTTGGTGACTACTTCAAGTAACTCTGGATCAATGTTAACATCTGGTATTTCTGCTGAGATGACTTGATCAATTTGATCTGGTGTGATTTTTTTGATCAACCAAATCAAAATGTGTGCATGTGGCAATCCTCTTTTTTGCCATTCGATGGAATACATCCAACAGCGTGTCTCTCCAAAAACTTGATGCTTGACAATGAAATCCATTAAAGATTTCAATTTTTGTTTGAACACACGTGCGGAAATATCAGGGCGATCTGATGATGATTGTCCAGTTAACAAAAGTTCTTTTATTTCATCCCATGTAGGATTGCATGTGAAGGTAATAAACAAATCTGGGCGGCCATATGCGCGAACATATGTCATTGCATCTTGTGCGTATTCATGCATGTGCCTTGGACTCCCTGTAAATGTGGCCGGGAGTATGATCTTTTTCCCCAATTCATTTGGATTAACATTTTTATCATTAACAATTGCATCACGTAAATGAATGTACTCTTCTGAACGCAACTTTGTTTGATTTAAGCGAATGTAGAGGAGTCGTTCGCTTTCGATTTTCGCATACATGTCGACAATGTATTGAAGGAACAATTGTCGACATTTCAAGATATGATTTTCAGCCTTTTCACGAATCATCAATCGATATGAATAGTAATTCATGGCACTTACTTTCTTATTCGTTTCCTCATCTGTTTGTGGATTTCTTAATTTGATATTTATATAATATCCATCTTCCCCTTGCCAAAATATAATCGGATATTGCAATGCGTCGTATGAGCGATGAGTTTCTGAGACTCGCTGAACATCACCATTTCTGCGATGGAGAATTATATCACGTGAGTTAGATTCTTCGCCAACTATAATGATCGCCACCTCATCAATTGTTGGTGCATTGTACCGTCTTTCATGCTCGCCGACAGGTGTTTTGTCTGCTCTAACTACAACTCTGTAGTCATTAGATGGCATTTGTTCAAGGGCAGTTCTGAACAATCTAATTAATTCGTTGTGCTGATCGAATAAATTTTGTAATGCAGCGACAATTTCTCGTTTAGTGCCTGTATTGAATCGACATCGTTGATCAATTTGTTCACCAGTGTTTCCCATGAAATAAATTTGAAGATATTTGGGATCTGCGTTCGGCACTGGTAGTAGTGATCCTGCGCGATGATAAATTTGCCCCTGAACCTTGAATGTCGGCATGTAATTCTCGCGCACGATATTTGTTGCACCAAACGATGTCATTTGGAAACATGAATTGTACTTGCGAATGTTTGCCAAGAAATGTTGCGATTGGCTCGTGACACCTGATACCAACGTTGACAATGGTTCGGGTGGTGAATGTAATTCTGACAATTTCACTTTTCCACCCATACAGCAAATTCCTGGTGTTTCATTCTTAAATTTGAGGGCACTGCAATACATGCATAATTTATCCATTTTTCCAATAACCACACTTGGATGCAGACTGTAATCATAATGAGCATCGTAACGAAATGCGCTAAGATTTAAATCAGTGCCCAGTGATTGTCTGGATCGAGCAGCGCGTACTCGATGGGTTTCCAGTCTTGCTTCCCGTTGCTCGTCTGTTTCAGATGAACGGGCTTGAGCATTGCGTACTCGATTGGTTTCCAGTCTTGCTTCCCGTTGCTCCCCTGTTTCAGATGAAAGTGATTGAGCAGCGCGTACTCGATGGGTTTCCAGTCTTGCTTCCCGTTGCTCGTCTGTTTCAGATGAAAGTGATTGAGCAGCGCGTACTCGATTGGTTTCCAGTCTTGCTTCCCGTTGCTCGTCTGTTTCAGATGAACGGGCTTGAGCATTGTGTACTCGATGGGTTTCCAGTCTTGCTTCCCGTTGCTCGTCTGTTTCAGATGAAAGTGATTGAGCATTGCGTACTCGATCGGTTTCCAGTCTTGCTTCCCGTTGCTCGTCTGTTTCAGATGAACGGGCTTGAGCATTGCGTACTCGATCGGTTACCAGTCTTGCTTCCCGTTGCTCGTCTGTTTCAGATGAACGGGCTTGAGCAGCGCGTACTCGATTGGTTTCCAGTCTTGCTTCCCGTTGCTCGTCTGTTTCAGATGAACGGGCTTGAGCATTGTGTACTCGATTGGTTACCAGTCTTGCTTCCCGTTGCTTGTCTGTTTCAGATGAACGGGCTTGAGCATTGTGTACTCGATTGGTTACCAGTCTTGCTTCCCGTTGCTCGTCTGTTTCTGAAGCTCGTAATGCCTTTTTCTTTCGTGACTGAGGTGTAGATCCGCCAATCGCTTTTCGCTTGGGTGGCATAACTGATTTAGTTTTGGCCTCTAATCGAAAAAAGGAAATTAGATTTTAAACTAAATATTTCATACGAATTTTGTACTGACCTTCTATCTATCTGACAGACAGACAGACAGACAGACAGACAGACAGACAGACAGACAGACAGACAGACAGAGAGTGAGGGAGACAGACAGACAGACAGACAGACAGACAGATAGATAGATAGATAGATAGATAGATAGATAGATAGATAGATAGATAGATAGATAGACAGATAGATAGATAGGGATGGAGGGAGAGACGGAGGGAGAGACAGACAGACAGATAGATAGATAGATAGATAGATAGATAGATAGATAGATAGATAGATAGATAGATAGGGATGGAGGGAGGGAGGGAGGGATAGACGGAGGGAGAGACGGAGGGAGAGACGGACGGACGTGTAGACAGACAGACAGACAGACAGACAGACAGATAGATAGATAGATAGATAGATAGATAGATAGATAGATAGATAGACAGATAGATAGATAGATAGGGATGGAGGGAGAGACGGAGGGAGAGACAGACAGACAGATAGATAGATAGATAGATAGATAGATAGATAGATAGATAGATAGATAGATAGATAGGGATGGAGGGAGGGAGGGATAGACGGAGGGATAGACGGAGCGATAGACGGAGGGAGAGACGGACGGACGTGTAGACAGACAGACAGACAGACAGACAGATAGATAGATAGATAGATAGATCTCCACCAGTGACTTGGCGAAGTGAAAGGAAATAACAAATGCTTCTATTAATTCAAAAGTTGCTATCCCAAATTAGTAAAGAAATAAAATTCTAACGTATCTAAAATAAATAAATTATATGTTTTTAATCACCTACATGACTTCCATACACAAATGAAATATGAATTGTTATTGACATTGCCGTGTGACGATTCTGTGTAGTCACATCATTTTCTTCGCTTTTCAATAGCGTTGTGGTTCAAGGATTCTTTGATCTCTTCTATTCACGTCATTTAATTCATATAAGTAGTCATATAAGTTCCCGTTCCCGTCTGTCTGTCTGTCTGTCTGTCTGTCTGTCTGTCTGTCTGTCTGTCTATCTGTCTGTCTGTCTCTCCCTCACTCTCTGTCTGTCTGTCTGCCTGTCTGTCTAATCATTTATTGGTTGCAGTTAGAACAACCTAGATAAACGAAGATCAACTTACAAAAAGCTGATTGACAGACAGAAAGGAGTAGGAGTAGGGAGGAATAGGAGGGAGGAGGAGGAGGGAGGAAAAGGGAGGAGGAGGGAGGAGAAGGAAGAAGGAGGAGGAGGGAGGAGGTAGAGGGAGGAGGAGGAGGGAGGAGGAGGTAGAGGGAGGAGGAGGAGGGAGGAGAAGGAAGAAGGAGGAGGAAGAGGGAGGAGGATGGAAGAGGGAGGAGGAGGATGGAGGAGGGAGAGGGAGGAAGAGGGAGGAGGAGGAAGGAGGAGGAAGAGGGAGGAGTAGGATGGAGGAGGGAGAGGGAGGAGGAGGAGGAGGGAGGAGGCAGAGGGAGAAGAAGGAAGGAGGAGGAGGGAGAGGAAGGAGGGAGGAGGTAGAGGGAGGAGGAGGAGGAAAGAGGTAGGGGGAGGAGGAGGTAGAGGGAGGAGGAGGAGGAAGGAAGAGGGAGGAGGGAGGAGGAAGAGGAGGAGGGTGGAGGGAGGAGGTAGAGGGAGGAGGTAGAGGGAGGAGGAAGAGGAGGGAGAGGGAGGAGGAGGATGGAGGAGGGAGAGGGAGATGGAGGAGGAGGGGGGAGGAGGAGGAGGAAGGAGGGAGAATGAGGAGGGGAGGAAGGAAAGGGAGGTGGAAGAGGAGGAGGAGGGAGGAGGAAAGAGGTAGGGGGAGGAGGAAGGAAAGGGAGGAGGAAGAGGAGGAGAAGGGAGGAGGTAAAGGGAGGAGGTAGAAGGAGGAGGAGGGAGGAGGAGGAGGTAGAGGGAGGAGGAGGTAGGAGGAAGAGGGAAGAGGGAGAAGAAGGGAGAAGGAGGAGGGAGGAGGTAGAGGGAAGAGGAAGAGGAGGAGGAGGGAGGAGGCAGAGGGAGAAGAAGGAAGGAGGAGGAGGAAGGAGGGAGAATGAGGAGGGAGAGGAGGGAGAGGGAGGAGGAGGAAGCGGGAGGATGGAGGAGGGAGAGGGAGGAGGAGGAGGGAGGAGGCAGAGGGAGAAGGAGGAGGAGGAAGGAGGGAAAGGAAGGAGGGAGGAGGAGGAGGGAGGAGGTAGAGGGAGGAGGAAAGAGGTAGGGGGAGGAGGAGGAGGAAGGAAGAGGGAGGAGGGAGAGGGAGGAGGAAGAGGAGGAGGGTGGAGGGAGGAGGTAGAGGGAGGAGGAAGAGGAGGGAGAGGGAGGAAGAGGGAGGAGGAAGAAGCGGGAGGAGGAGGAGGGAGAGGGAGGAGGAGGAGGGGAGAGGAGGAGGGAGGAGGCAGAGGGAGAAGAAGGAAGGAGGAGGTAGAGGGAGGAGGAGGTAGGAGGAAGAGGGATGAGGGAGAAGAAGGGAGTAGGAGGAGGGAGGATGATTGCCGTGTGACGATTCTGTGTAGTCACGTCATTTTCTTCCCTTTCCCTAGCGTTTTGGTTCGGGGATTCTTATTTTGGGAGGGGGAGGAGGGAGGAGGAGGAAGAAGAAAAAAAAAATACGACAGTTGGCTGCTCTGGAATGAAAGGAAGACGTGTAGAAAATTTCATCTCAATCGGATGGGCCGTTCGCGAGCGTATAAAGGACATACATACATACATACAGAGATACATAAATACGCAAATACGCACATCCTAATTTATATATAAGATAATTAAAAATATAATACTATAATAAATATAATAATTATATCATTAAAATATAATAATTCACAAGTAATCTAGGTGTAGATACACATACAGTCTATTACAAAGATTACTGGCATAATAATTGTTATGTGCTAATTCTGAGGTTATATTCCTAGCATATATTTAATAATTATTCTATATAACATATATTTTAAAATACATAAAATTTACTTAATTATCATTACAAAATAGACTGATAGACTGAAGGTTAATGTATTGACAAGTAAGATCAGTGCTGAGAATTGGTGAGAAATCACAATGACAAATAGTGAAACTGCCTAGAGTCCCCCATGCTAGTAGTTGACCTTCGCACACGTGTTTAGTAAGATGCCCTATTTTCGCAGCACCACTAATTCTCTGTTAAATATATTTAATTCACAATCACCACCACATCCTCGAAATATCACACACTACTGAAACGCCTCATGTTAGTTCCGAAAACTAACCACTCGATTAGTATAGCCTTAGTTTACTTCTATAAGGACTAATAAAAAATGTTCTGATTCTCTACATCGCTCTAAATCTCCCGTTAAGGTAATTTCCTACCACGGTTACGTTATCCCTTGTCCCCGCATGTTTAGTAAACTACCATTGCTATGTATAATATGTGCGATCAAATTTAGCTGGTAAAATAACATTATTATCGGCAGTCCCCTTTACTTAATTTCACACATAAAGATCGGGCACACACGACAATTATATCAACACAAATAGATACTAGTTACCATTCCTAAAATCAGACCACACTTGTCGAGGTTGAAGCCACACGCACTAGGGTTCTTTGTATATATTAGTTTCTAATACGTTGGCATACTATTTGCCACAGAAAAACTCTTAACACTCTGTAAGTATTCTAAGAGCCTAGTCTACTCGCACATGCTTCTCCCTGACATTCTAGCACAAAAAGAACATGTCTCGCCAATTTTCCCCTGACCGGAAGTGGCCGTGCCAGGGAGTTTGTGTTCACTAGTTTCTCAGACCAAACAGAAAATGCTGTAGCCAAATCTGTAGGTTTTTGCGAGGTATACTAATTTGTACACAGTAACTCTATCACTATTCCTTTGTGGTATATTTATACCTGAATTTAGAGCTATCTGTTAGGAGTATTCTACTACATACATGCCCCGTATATATATATATATATATATATATATATATATATATATATATATATATATATATATATATATATATATATATATACATACATTTATAGGTATAGATACAAATATAAAATCATATAAAATTACATAAAGTTTTTTAAAGAGATATATCCCCAATTTAAGCAAAAAATGATGGGAAAGCTGAAGACTTCGTCACAAGAACAGAGATCATAAAGGTCCCAGGTATAACAAGTCATGACAACAGTTGAAGGGGGCCTCATCATCTTTGACAACAAGGAGAGTGAAGAAGTGCAATGAAATGTTCCTTGCATTCAGCCCAACCTAATCTAATTAGCTGAGGTCCATTAAAATTTAAAAAAAATGAAATGTTTGGATTCCTGTTATACAGATTAAGTCACAGCCATACAATTCTGGTGAGTTGCAGTGGTATAGTGGTTAGTACATTAGCCTGCCAAGACAATGAACCAGGTTCAATCTTCAACAGAGACATGATTATTTTTTTTGACCGGAATAGTTGTGGAATTTTATAATGATATGGAGTCTGCTTTAAAGAACTGTAAAAAAAATCAGAAATAAATATCATAATGGGTGATTTCAATGCAAAAGTAGGAAATCAAGGTTATGAATGGAATGTAGGCAACCATGGTTTGGGAGAGAGAAATGAAAGAGGATACAGACTTGTAGAATGGGCAAAAGAACAAGAAACGGTTGTAGGATACACCTAGTTTAAACATACTAGACGATTATGGACATAGAGGAGTCCAGACAGTAGGAATAAAAACCTTATAGATTACATCCTGATTAGCAGAAGGTTTTGAAATGCGCTAACAGTCGTAAAAACAGTTCCTAATGCGAACTGTTACAATGATCACAGATTAATTACAGGCACATTGAGGGTAAAGTTAAAGAAAGTCAAGTATACAACAGGAAACAATAAATTTGATTTATGCAAATTGAAAACTGACAAAGAGATACAAGATAATTTTAACATAGAAGTAAAGAACAAATTTGCTATATTGTCTGATCTAGAGATCCTATTTCAAGATGTGGATGATCAATGGAAAATGTTGAAGAATTCAATCAGTTTGACTGCAGAAAACACTATTCCAAAATTAAAGAAAGTGGGTCGCAAGACATGGATGACTGAAGAACTTTTACAACTAATGGAAACAAGAAGACAGAACAAAAATAATCCTGCCAAATATGAAGAAATTCACAGAAAAGTCAGAACATTATGTAAGGAGGCAAAAGAAGCATGGCCCAAGAAAAATTGCATAGAAACTGAAAAACAACACACCAGTAAAAATACTTATCTAATGCACAAAAGAATTCGGGAGCTTACTAATCAAAGAACACGTACATCAGCAGGCTGCCTAAAGACAAAAGATGGACAAATCATAATAGAAAAAGATCGGATTTTACATGTATGGTCAGATTATGTAAAACACCTTTATGATGATAACAGAGAAGAACAGTATAATATTCAAAATAGTAATGAAGGACCATCAATTTTGAAGATGGAGGTTCAGAATGCTCTTATCCATATGAGAACTGGCAAGACCCTCAGTTCAGACAGCATCGCAACAGAAATTATTAATACTTTAGAAGAATATGGAATAGATAAAGTTACCAGACTGCTGAATACAATATATGATACTGGAGATATACCACATGAATTATGTAATTATGTATTGATAGCAATCCGAAAGAAATCAGGAGTCTTGGAATATGATCAACATCGAACAATTAGTATAATGAGTCATATCATGAAGATTTTGCTAAGAATTATCATGCAAAGAGTTAGGAAGAAAATACAACCTAAAATAGGAGAAGAACAATGTAGGTTTGCAGAAGGCAATGGTACAGTAAATGCTGTTTATGTACTGAGAACAGTAATTGAACATTCTATAGAAGTAAACAAAGATCTACACCATTGCTTTAATGACTACACAAAGACTTTTGATAAAGTGAGACATGTCAACATGATAAGGATGCTTGAGGATCTACAGATTGATGGAAAAGACCTTAGACTTGTAAAAAAAAAACATATATTGGAAACAACAAGCTGCCATAAGAATTGATAATGAAGTAGGTCAGTATCAGCCTATTAAGAGAGGTGTGAGACAGGGAATGTCTCCAGATCTTTTTTCCCTGTGCAGTAAGAATATTTTAAGAAATATAGAAGATATGAAAGGAATCAACATTGGGGGAATGATACATCAATAACATTAGATATACAGATGATACAGTCTTGATTGCAGACAATGAACTGGACCTGCAACATTTAGTAGATGCGGTTGTTGCACACAGTGAACAACTAGGGTTAGAATTGGATTGTAAGAAGACACAGATTATGGTCGTCACTGGGAAGAAGGAAATACCACAATGTAATATACAAGTAAATGGGCATATTCTTAAACAAGTGAATTGATACAGGTATCTCGGAACAGTCATAATATCTGATGGGAGATGCCTTGAAGAGATTAGAACAAGAATTGCCATTGCAAAGGTAGCTTTTTCCGAGATGAAAAACATACCAATAAAAAGATATCAATTGAAACGAGAAAAAGAGTGTTGAAGTGCTATATAGAACATGTACTTTTATATGGATGTGAAGCGTGGACATTCAGCAGACAAGCTGAAAAACATCTGATGTTGGTGGAAATGTGGTTTCTGAGGAAAATGCAAGGAATACCACGGACAAATAGAAAAACTAATGAACAAGTCCTTCAAGAAACAAATGAAGATCGTTAACTGATTAGAGACATTAGGCATAGACAGTCAAAATTTTTTTAGGCGTGTTATGAGAAGAAATGAAATGGAGAACTTGGTGACAACTGGCAAGATCGAAGGGAAGAGACCAAGGGGAAGACCGAGAAGTAAATACATGGATGGCTTGGCCACGTGGCATTTTCGAGACAGAAACACAGAGCTAATCAACAACTCTGGTAATCGAGTGAGATGGCAAAACATGACCGCCCACGCTTATCGGCATGGCACATGATGGATGGATGGATAGATAGTCATAGAATCAACCCAGTCTCATAAAATTGGGTATCAAATAATTTCAGAATTTTCTGGGAATTGGCGGGGAAGGAATGGCAGTAAGAAAATAAATAGGCCACCCCACCTCATATGTCATGGCCTAGATTTTATGAAGGCCTAACACTTCACACCTCATTGGCAGCCTTTATCTCTTTGATAAGCAGAAAATAATGTTTGATACATACAACGTAATTTGCATTCCTACCTGTCTTCATGCTATGTGACATTGGTGATCATGTCTGTCCACAGCCCTCTGTCTCTTGTGCTGCCAGTCATTTCTGATACTTATGTTCCTCCATGCCATGATGTGAAACGTTTTAGCATCTTCTCTCCTGGTCTCCCACGCCTCTCTTCCCTTCCAACTTTCTCATTGTGATAGCATACTCCAGCTTACCCCTTCTCATGAAAGTCAAAATAATGTGGACTGTCTTCTTCTGATCTGAGAAACAAGTTCTCTTTGTGAGTTAACGTCTTTCAAGATATCTTCATTGCTCTTTCTACCTATCCATGGTGTTTACATCATTCCTCTATTTAAAAAAACCATCTCCGCAGCTTCCACATTATTTCTCACTTGTATGCAATACCCATAAACTTACTCACCCATAAACTTACTTGCCTGCCTACCTACTTACACATGCACACTCACAATCACACAAATATGTAAACATATATAATATTCACACAGTTAGTTAGTTAGTTAGTTAGTTAGTCGTGGTTCCAACTTCACAGCAACGGGTCGTCCCCATATTGCTCCGTTCCTGTGCCAGTGAATATCACACAAAATGCTCCTCACTGCCCTGTGTGGACAATGGAATAGACAGGTACATATGAATGGTTTATGAGGGTCACATATGCACAAAGGGGCATACACATAACATGTTTATTGTAATATATATTTATTGTTGATGTAAAAGATTTTAAAATGTTTCTTTTGTTGCAGAAAAGTGTACATTCACTAGAAATGAATATATCCCATATACAAGTAATCTTGCTGTTGTGTCGATGACTCGTCTTGGAAACAACACATGCCCTGATTTATGTTTGAATAACAGTGCCTGCGTAGCTTATCTAGAGGATAGCATTTTCTGCTATCAGTACTACACATTACTTCCGGACATTTTTAAAAATAACGGCTATAAATCTTATGAGAAGAAATGCTCTGTGCAACAATGTAAGCATGTTGTGATATGATCGCCTACTATTTGATATAGGTGAATGTTTATTTTCAACATAACTGTATTTTCTGTGTGCTTTAGCAATCCCGAAGCTATGTAGAAGCTAATATCAACTAGTATGACTCT
Organism: Cepaea hortensis; assembly: GCA_963921405.1. Classification (NCBI taxonomy): domain Eukaryota; kingdom Metazoa; phylum Mollusca; class Gastropoda; order Stylommatophora; family Helicidae; genus Cepaea; species Cepaea hortensis. Next base: position 42,204,992 of record OY992880.1, on the reverse strand, counting down.
GAGGTCATCATATTTGTTAGAAAGTATTTATTAGGGTCAATGTTCTAGGTCTAACACTGTTCAGAAGCATGGCCCAAGGCATGCATGCATAATGTCCTGTGGCAAAACATGAACATTGGACAAGAGCATAAATTCATTGCTTTATTTAAGTGACAATGTTCATGACATTGATTTGCGGACTTAGGGGCAAAGATTAATGTGTATGTCTGGTAGTAGCATGTTGGTAGCCTAAGCTATATAATGAAAATAGTAAAAATTAAGTGACAACATTCATGACATTGATTTGCAGACTTGGGGGAAAAGATTAATGTGTATGTCTGGTAGTTAGGTTGGGCCATGTTGGTAATCTAAGCTATATAGTGAAAATTGTACAACAAGTGTATGCATTTATGCAAATTGGTACACTTTAAAATATGTAATCAAAAAATACATTGCAGATAAAAGTATTATATGTATATTTTGTCAAGTGAAATCACCACAGCAACATTTAATATTAGCCTGTTAATAAAGCTGTAATTATGAAATAAACTGGATAGCAGAACATTACAGGAGACAGAACAAAAATATATGTACAGATGTGGTCATTCGGTGAAACAAAATACCACTGATTGTAATCTTTAATGATACTAGATGTAAACAAGAATATCTATGTTTGTCATATGTTGATAATTTGTAGTAATTGACATTGATATTTAATTTTTAGTCATATACTTTCTGATTATGTCAAGAAGTCTTTCTGATGCACATTTTTAACTAATGGAAAAATAACATACTTTTTAAGACTGATTTATATGATTTAATTTTTTTTATAAAGTCTTTGTATTTAGCACTACAGCATATGTTACAACATAATTGTAGTATGTGTAATACGAGATGATGTCATAAAGTAACAGGAATTTTACACATAACTTTTTTACAATACTGCCGACCAGAAATCGTCTGTGTGTTATTTGTCAACATAGTCCCCTAGCCTGACAACACATTTGGCCCACCTGTCCACTAGCTTGTTGATGTCTTCTGGGAAAAAGTTTTTGTGTGTGGCGTTACACCAATTTTGCACCATCTCCATTACCTTGTTGTCATCCACCTCCATCACCTTGTTAACATTACCCCCTGATAGCTGATTGATGTATAAAAATGTAGGTCCAGCACCATATGCCTAGTGTGCCTAAGGCGTGTGAGACTGGAGCACTTATGGAAGTAATTGTGTACATTAAAATTGTTCCTTATTTTAAAATAAGAAAGGCGCTTGCGCTTTTTCATTGTGGTTATTGTTCCACTTGTGTATCTGCTGTGAAAAGTTAAGTATTTCAGTTGTTGTCTGTCATTTTCAAACAATGTTTGCAAATATAGTTTAATCAAATGTAGCTGAATTTTAAGTAGCATATATACACCAGCTACGAGCGAACACATCATCTTGTCTTGCTGCAGTAAGGCAGTGACTAGAACGGGACGCTAGACTGGTGGTCATGTGTTTGAATTCCTGTTGAAGCAAGAATGTTCCAGAACTGACCTGGGTTTCCAGGTGAAGGCATACCTCAGAGTAGCTGCAGACACAGATCACCCATTGCATGAGGCGCTGGACGAAGTTAAGGATCAGAAACTGATAAGAGGGAAATAATGGATGGCTCAGACGGAGGATACGATCAGACAAGTGTGCCCCTTTTAGAACATCAGGCGAGGAGAGGAGTGGGTCAGAATGCCAGGGGAGCAGTCAGACTTGTGCAGAGTTATAATCACATTGAGCAGGGAGTGGCCATCAGGGTCCATGGAAGTGGAAATTCAGCAACCAATTCAGGATAATGCTTGCCCAGGTGGTGTGATTATCTACATGGATGGTTCGGTGTTGAGAGGTAGGAGAAGTGCCTGGGGATTCTTAGCAAAAGCTAATGGTCGACGTTTGGTGCAGGAGAGCCTGGCGTATAATGACACAACATCTAGCTTAAGAATGGAGGTGGAGGCGGTCAGTGCAGCTTTCCTCTGGATGGAGAACACGATACATACACACATTGTGATTGCAACTGATTCAGAAATCATGCTGAGGAGGGTGAGGACAGGCAGGCTTCGTGCAGAGTGGCTTGCTTCGCTTCGGAGGTCACGGGTAGCAAGTATCACCTGGATCTTTTCTCTGGGGCATGCCGGTGTACTGGGGAATGAACAGGCGGACAGATTGGCTTGCTCGGCAAAACCTGGTGGAGTATTGATGCATGACAAGACAGACATGGTTGCAGCCTTGTGGGAGCACGTGTACACCTCGGAGGAGCAAATGGATCACCATAGTCTGGTAAGAATGAGGCAGTGAGGTGTGACGAGGGGATCTGGCCGACGCTCGATGCTCAGGGGAAAGGCGAGACGGACATATAATCAAATTGCTACTGGAACTGTTAGTGTTGGAACTCCACGCTGGCTGCTGAGGATGGGGATAGAGCAATTATGGGAATGCCCCGAATGCTGTGATGTCGGTTCCTAAATCAATCAATCAATCAATCAGTCCAGGTGAACCCAGCCTAAAATAGCTCACCAGATATGTCCTGGGAAGTTAAAACAGCCATTGATTTTGATAACATCACCGATCAAGTGCCAAAGGGGTTATAAAAATGTGGAGCTAGCACCATATACCCAGTGTATGAAAAGGAGTGGGAAAAGGGTGTGTTATTTTACTATGTTATGTTAATTTATCTTAGGAAACTTATTCTGTAATTAAATGCTGATTTATTTCATAGTGTATGTCACTTAACTTGTTGTTAAGTTAAATATTATTGATGATTAGTAAATTTAACCTTTATACATTGTCAGTCCTGATTAATTATAATCATTGTGAATACATTTTCTTCCAGTATTTAATGGATCACTATGTGAAATAGACTTGAAAAATGAATGTGATGGTAATCATAGTGTTTGTGCCAGCAGTGACTTTTGTATGGATCTTGTAGAAGGCACTAAATGTCATTGTCCTTATGATGGAGGAGATTATGACGACAGGTGAGCACCCATCAAACAATATATGTGTGATTTGTGCATTGTGAACTTAAAATAGATTGTGCATTTCTATTCATTGGAATCGATTATTTCTACTCCTTTCACTTTTTAAACAAAAGTTAAAATTTCACATTACCGCAAATATATAGTGTTAAAATGATAAATCAGTTTCATGATGCTAATTTCGCTTTCAATATTTATTTATATTTATTTATATTAGTAAAAAGGCCTCAAGATTATAGTTGATTTATTCACATTAATACCATTGTTATATAACCAGTCATATATATTTTTAGTGGTACTGATTTACTTGATACATCATCTCAGCTTGTATTCTGCCTTTATCTGGTATATGTTTTTTCAGGGAGAAAACCAGGAGCCTATAGTTGTATAATTTTGCAATTAATTAGTCACTGCTTTGCCTGCATAAAAGTGCTCGTGATAGCAACATTTTGTTGAAGTTGTTAAACTTCTTAACACAAATGTTTTCTTCATTATGTCATAGTATCTGTAGGCAGACATTTCTGATGTACCTTTTTTTTATTTTTGTTGTTGTTTTATTATCTCTATATTCTATGGTCAGTGAAGAGCATCCATGTTTGTCTTTTTTTTCTAGTGTAATCTTAATTTCTTTTTTCATCTTGTTGCTTTTATGTTTGTATTTTTTGTTTTCCTTGATGTAATTTTTATTATAACTTAAACAGCAATGGTTTAAAAAAATGAATTTAGTACTTTAACGTGTTTCACAGCTTGCTGCATTTTTCAGATAGAATTATTATGGTTATAAACTGGTCTGCTGTCACATTTATTCATATTTAAAATTCGAAAGGTGTGAAAAATCAAATGATCCATGCCAGAGAAACAACTGCAGCCTTCATGGGAATTGTACCTCCTATGGCTCTGTCCGTGCAGTTTGTGAGTGTGATCCAGGATACACAGGAGATAGCTGTGAAACAGACATAAGTGAGCATATGTTGTATTCATGAAGTTTGTTTACATATCTTATACTTTTATATATGATTTATGATGGAGATTTAACCTCACTGCATTTGAGATAAGCCCATGAGTGCTTAGTCTCTCCCACAGAAGTCGAGGGTGTGGATGGTGATTACCTCTGTTGTGTAGTCGAGGGTATGGAAGGTGATTAACACTGTTGTGTAGTCAAGGGTGTGGAGGGTGATTACCTCTGTTGTGTAGTGGAGGGTGATTACCTCTGTTGTGTAGTCGAGGGTGTGGATGGTGACTTCCTTTGTTGTGTAGTTGAGGGTGGGGATGGTGATTAACACTGTTGTGTAGTTGAGTGTGTAGATGGTGATTAACACTGTTGTGTAGTGGATTGCAGACAATGCGCAGGACCTGCAACAATTAGTAGATGCGGTTGTTGTACACAGTGAGCAACTGGGGTTAGAATTAAATTGTAAAAAGACTCAGGTTATGGTCGTCAGTAGGAAGGAAGAAGTGCCACAATGTAATATACGAGTAAATGGAAATATTCTTCAACAAGTGAATCGGTACAATTATCTTGGAACAGTTATAACATCTGATGGGAGATGCCTTGAAGAGATTAGAACAAGAATCGCCATGGCGAAAGTAGCCTTTAGCAAGATGAAAAACATTCTGACCAATAAAAAGATGTCAATTGAAACGAGAAAAAGAGTGTTGAGGGGATACATAGAGCCTGTTCTTTTGTATGGATGTGAAACTTGGACAATGAGCAGTCAAGCTGAAAAGCATCTGATGGCTGCAGAAATGTGGTTTCTGAGGAAAATGCAAAGAATACCATGGACAGACAGAAAAACCAATGACCAAGTACTACAGGAGACAAATGAACATCGTAGACTGATTAGAGAAATTAGACGTAGACAGTCAAAATATTTTGGACATGTTATGAGAAGAAATGGGTTGGAGAACTTAGTGACAACTGACAAGATCGAGGGGAACAGACCAAGAGGAAGACCGAGAGGAAAATACCTGGATGGCTTGGCCACATGCATGGATGAGACAGGAACACTGAGCTGATCCACGACACTGGTGATCGAGTGAAATGGCGAGTCATGACCGCCCACGCTTTCCGGCATGGCACATGATTGATTGATTGGTAGTGGAGGGTGATTATCTCTGTTGTGTAGTCAAGGGTGTGGAGGGTGATTATCTCTGTTGTATAGTCGAGGGTGTGGATGATGATTACCTTTGTTGTGTAGTCGAGGGTGTGGATGGTGATTACCTCAGTTGTGTACTTGAGGGTATGGATGGTGATTACAACTGTTATGTAGTTGAGAGTATGGATGGTGATTACCTTTGTTGTGAAGTTGAGAGTATGGATGGTGATTACCTCTGTTGTGTATTTGAAGGGATGGATGGTGATTACCTCTGTTCTGTAGTTGAGGGTATGGATAGTGATTACCTTTGTTGTGTAGTTGAGGGTATGGAGGGTGATTACCTCCTTTTTGTAGTTGAAGGTATGGATGGTGACTACGTCTGTTGTGCAGTTGAGGGTATAGATGGTGATTACCTCAGTTGTGTCATGGAGGGTGACTACCTCTGTTGTGTAGTTGGGGTTATGGATGGTGATTACCTTTGTTGTGTAGCTGAGGGTATGGATGGTGATTACCTCTGTTGTGTATTTGAAGGGATGGATGGTGATTACCTCTGTTGTGTAGTTGAGGGTATGGATGGTGATTACCTCTGTTGTGTATTTGAAGGGATGGATGGTGATTACCTCTGTTGTGTAGTTGAGGGTATGGATGGTGATTACCTCTATTGTGTAGTAGAGGGTATGGAGGGTGATTACCACTGTTGTGTAGTTGTGGGTATGGAGGATGATTACCACTGTTGTGTAGTTGAGGGTATTGAGGGTGATTACTTCTGTTGTGTAGTTGAGGGTATTAATGGTGATTGCCTCTGTTGTGTAGTTGAGGGTATGGTGATTACCACTGATGTGTAGCTGAGGGTATGTAGGGTGATTACCACTGTTGTGTAGTTGAGTGTATGTAGTGTGATTACCACTGTTGTGTAGTTGAGGGTATGAAGGGTGATTACAACTGTTGTGTAGTTGAGGGTTTGGAGGGCGATTACCTCTGTTGTGTAGTTGAGGGTATGGCTGGTTATTACCTCTGTTGTGTAGTTGAGGGTATGAATGGTGATTACCTCTGTTGTGTATTTAGGATATGGATGGTGACTACGTCTGTTGTGCAGTTGAGGGTATGGATGGTGATTACCTCAGTTGTGTCATGGAGGGTGACTACCTCTGTTGTGTAGTTGGGGTTATGGATGGTGATTACCTTTGTTGTGTAGCTGAGGGTATGGATGTTGATTACCTCTGTTGTGTATTTGAAGGGATGGATGGTGATTACCTCTGTTGTGTAGTTGAGGGTATGGATGGTGATTACCTCTGTTGTGTATTTGAAGGGATGGATGGTGATTACCTCTGTTTTGTAGTTAAGGGTATGGATGGTGATTACCTCTATTGTGTAGTAGAGGGTATGGAGGGTGATTACCACTGTTGTGTAGTTGTGGGTATGGAGGATAATTACCACTGTTGTGTAGTTGAGGGTATTGAGGGTGATTACTTCTGTTGTGTAGTTGAGGGTATTAATGGTGATTGCCTCTGTTGTGTAGTTGAGGGTATGGTGATTACCACTGTTGTGTAGCTGAGGGTATGTAGGGTGATTACCACTGTTGTGTAGTTGAGTGTATGTAGTGTGATTACCACTGTTGTGTAGTTGAGGGCATGAAGGGTGTTTACAACTGTTGTGTAGTTGAGGGTATGGAGGGTGATTACCTCTGTTGTGTAGTTGAGGGTATGAATGGTGATTACCTCTGTTGTGTATTTAGGATATGGATGGTGATTACCTCTGTTGTATAGTTGAGTGTATGGATGGTGATTACCTCTGTTGTGTAGTTGAGGGTATGGATGGTGATTACCTCTGTTGTGTAGTTGAGGGTATCAACCAATACGGTGTGGCATTTGCCATTAAGTCGGCCTTGGTTGACAAACTAGCCGTATTTCCGAGGGCTATAAATGAAAGTCTTACGGCCATCAAGTTATTCCTGCTGAAAGGAAAGAAGCATGCAACCATCATCAGTGTCTACACACCAACCATGACGAATGAAGATGACGTTAAAAACAAGTTTTATGAGGACGTGCACAACATATTAACATCTGTTCCCAAAGGAGACAAACTTATACTCCTTGGGGACTTCAAGGCCAGAGTAGACAAGACACTAACTCTTGGCGTGGCATCATTGGAAAGTACGAAGTCAGAAATTTAACAGCAATGGACTCCTCCTCCTTCAGACCTGTGCTGAACATGATCTCCTGATTACCATCAGAATTTTCTGTCTTCCCACGAGAAATAGGACATTGTGGATGCACACTCGCTTGAAACACTGGCACCTCTTTGACTATGTCATCATCAGGATGAGTGACAGACAAGATTTTTGGGTGACAAAATCCATGTTTGGTGCCGAATGTTGGACAGCCCATCGTCTCATTATCTCGAAAATAAACATACACATCAAACCACCACAGTGTCCTCAAGGGGTAAAAATGCAAAACACAAAACTAAATGTCACCCGCCTAAATGGCAAAAAAAATGCCTGTTGTCGTTTGAATATATGCTGGAAGACCTCCTCAAGCCCACTGCTGCATCTAAACATGATGCGGAAACAAAGTGAAGAGCCCAAAAGGACATAATTTACAACACTGCTATGGAAATCCTGGGTCCACACACCACACACACACAACCCACCTTTACAAACGTAAAGGAAACTGCCAATCCTGTGACAACCATCGAGGCATCTCCTTGCTCTTAATTGCAGGGAAGATACTCGACAGAATTCTTCTCAATCGTCTCATGGCCCATCTGGATCAAGGTCTTCTTCCTGAGAGTCAGGGTGGCTTCAGCAAAGAACAAGGAACTTTTTACATGATTTTCACTGCAAGGCAGCTGCAAGAGAAATATCAGGAACAGAATTCTGAAATTTTCTCCACTTTCATTGACCTTACCAAGGCTTTTGATACAGTCAGCAGAGAAGGACTGTGGAAAATTATAGTGAAATGTGACTGTCCACGAAAGTTTGTCCAAATAGTGTGGCTATTTCATGATGGTATGCAGGCATGTACAGAAAAATTTTGAACAACATTGGAATAGACATCAACGTCCTGCTCATGGCTGCTTTAATTCCTCACTTCAATATATTGGGCATTTTGTTCACCCCGGGCCGTTCCCACACAAACAAGACCGGTCTGCAGATGGTTTCCACTCAGCGAGATTTCGGTTCGGACATTTGCTTGTCGTTGTGCCCATCAGAGCTGTTCCAGGCACGATGGACAATCGGAAAACTACCTAGTCAGAGCTGTTCTGAACAAGAGCGGCATTCGAAAACTAGGTAGTCAGAGCTGTTCCTAGCATGAGAGACATTCGGACGAGACATTTCACTCGGAGATAAAAGCGTAGTGCCAATTTTTATTTTGCCACCCATAGGACGGCACTTCCGACATCGGCGGGCATTTTTAATGAGGTTAACCTTCCTTGGGTTTCTAGGCACGTTAGACGTTGTGATGTCACCCACATCTCAGCTGGTCAAGATAGAACGGTCAAAGACATCATAATCAACCCTCAAGGGAAGGCAGGGGCAGACCATGGGCGTTCCCCACTATCCACGGAGGTTTCTATTATTGCAGAGCTGGCACATACTGCTCTGAGACTGGGCTCACCTGAGGAATTGTCGCGTACTGCTCATGGCTGCTTTGATTCCTCACTTCCATGTATTGGGCATTTCGTTTGCCACTGGTCGCTTAAGCACAAACCAGGAACGGACAGTCTGCGGACGACATCCACTAGGTAAGCTTTTGCTTCGGACTTCGGGCCACGTAATGGATTCACTAGCCGTGCGTTCCATTTCGTGTTGTTGAGACGTTTTTCCACCTTTGTCTAGACTCTCTATGAGTTAGATACAGACAGAAACATAACCATTTTCATTCGACTGGGGCACTTCTGCCTTTTAGTACTCGCTCACGAGGTAGGCTACATGTGCTGCCAGCTCAGCACCTTACCTCCATGTGGAAGTTAGCGAGAAATGGCCATATCTCCCTCATATCTCCCAGCTGAGAGCCTTCGGACAAGCATCTGGATTGGGCAAGTAGCGTGCTCAGAATCTCACCTCCATTTTTCGGTAGGTGGGTATCAGCCCGGCCCTCACACCCGAGGGTTTATAGCTTAGAGGCGTTCAGCCACCACCCTCGACATAGAGCCTCAGAGTATGTGACCAGACCAAGAACTTCTGCCTTCGTGCACCTGATTTAAACTTTTGACTGCTATCCTCAGTCTACCTGCAGAGCAGCAGGTTGTGTCTCGCTTAGTCTGGCCCCTATCCCATAAGCTGTCCGATATGTAGTTTTCAATCCATCGACATAGCACATGGGGTCAATGGGACACGCAAGCTCCCCCACCACGGCAAGGTGGAGACACATCGGGGGAGATATGAGGTGTTTGATGTAGGAAAAATAAATGCTTGTGGTGAAACAGAAGAAATAAGTGAACATCTGTAAATATGCACACATGAAACAAAAGCATAGTAACATGATGGAAACAAACGATAGTGGCTGAATAACACACCTAAAAATATACAAAATTCACTTCATTTTCAGGCGTCTCGTCTGGTGCCTGTAATGTGTGATCATGACTCTCCAATCTTTTCTGTCATTTGATATTTTGATGGAAGTTTGTGTATTATTTATTGCCCAGCTGTTTAAGCTGTCCACATACATCTTTTTCTGTCTTCCTCAGCCTCTCATACCAAGTGTTTTCTCCTAGTAAAGCCAGTTTCTGTAATTCAACCTTTGTTTGATATGCCTCATAAATTTCATTTGCCTTTTCCTTAAGATTTTGATTTATCAGTTATCAGTTATCAGTTGGGGTATCTTCATTGCACTCCGGACATGTCCATAGGTGCTCAGATCCTCCCCCCAGCATATGCATCAGCGTCTGGTGGCTAATAGTGCCAGTTCTGTGTTGGTTGACGAGGTGCTTTGTTTTCCCGATGTACCTCTCACGTCTGGCTGTGCCGATTCTTACTCCCAAGTCTTTCATCCTGGACAGCGATGTGGAATCATTGACGTCAAAGTCCTCTGTTCTCGCCATATCTTTGAGGACGTTAATAACATCGGCACGATCCATGGGCTAGCCATCTATAGGGGGTGCAGAGCTAGCCAGTTTATCAGCTCGTTCATTTCCCTCGACTCCCGCATGTCCCGGGACAAAGATGAAGGTGACTTTACAGACAACAGACTTCCGCAGCGACTCAGTCCACTGTCTACAAACAGATCCAGCTTCGACCTTCTGAACCATGCTCATTGAATCACTTAGTACACACACGTTGGTATAATGCTGTGATTCCAGCCATATGAAAGCCTGCGTAACTGCCATCACCTCCATCGTCATGCTGCTCGTGGTCATAGAGTGGGCACCACTGGATTCTTGAATGGTTCGGCCCGCTGAACGGGCTGTAAATGCCCACGCACTTCTCTGCTGCTTTACAACAGATCCATCTGTATAGATGAGCACTTTGGGGCTATCTGAGTGTTCATAGATGAGCGCGTTAACCTCAGCATTGACAGCGGCAGGGTTCTGCTCTCTTCACCGTCTGACGAGTGTGATAATGCAGGAGAAAGTGCGCTTAAAAGCTGGAGGCACCGGCACCCATTCCTTGTCGGGGTTGATACTGGTAAGACTGCAGACCTGTCTGACAACATCTTCCGCCCGACCCATCCATGATTTGCCCCTCTTTAGCCTGTCACCCTTTTCTCTGAATATAGCGTCATGCTGTGGGTGCTGATCATCTGCACTTATTTTTAAGTATGCACGAGCTCTCCAGATCTTGATCTTGTGTTTCATTGTCGGGAAGTCGAGGAGGTATCTCATTGCTACACAGCTGGTGTCTCTTGTGCAGCCCAAAATGATGCGCATGGCTTCATTTTGTACCTTTTCAAGTCTTCCAATCTATGTAGGGCTGACAGTGAGGATGGCCAGGGCATACTCGATGCGTGAAAGCACAAGTCCTTGGAACAGAAGTATTAGCAATCTTTGCTCGATATTGGCAGTCGCCATGACTCTCATTGCTGACAAACCTTTCCAAGCTTAATGGACATGATCTCTGAAGGACAGGCTACGATCAAGCCTCACGCCAAGATATGTCATTGACTGGGTTCTGCTCAAAATGCTCCCATCCATTCTTACTGCCGGCATGTCTGTTTTGATTTGTGATCTTGTAACACTTACAATGCTCAATACCTCCGCTCTTGTTTTCTTCTCTGTTTATAATATTCTCAACAATCTTCTCAAAATCCACATCTTCACTGTCTACAGTTTGCCCATCATTTTATTTCCTGTTGTCCCCTATTCACCTTCACAGAGACGAACAGACCACACAAAGAAAGTGGACATTTACACATGACACAACATTGCTATTTTTCATGATGTTCATTGATATAAAAAACATTTTTGATATGGCAATTCTTTTTTTTTTTTTACCTCTATATCAAATATTACTTCATATGGCAGTGCGTAGCCTAAATGTTGAAAACAGTTGACCTGTTTGATTTGTATGCCTTTAAAATACAACAAATTTGTATGCATGCTTTCTTGGAAAGTAACCTACATTCAGTTTTGCTAACATTCAGTAATTATCCCTTTTGCTTTCCTCCACCCTGTCTAGAATGGTTTGCAGACTATGTGCAGTCTCTGCTATTAAAACTTTGTTAATTGCATCAGAGTATTTATTATTTAGTCTATAACTTTAATTTCCTCAAGATGTGCAATGTTTCTGAGTGCTCTATTGATGTAAATCAGGTGATAAAAACTCCTTTATTTGCTGGGATTTCACTGAGTTCCCCTTTATATAATGGCAAATTCTTGCTTGCAGCCAATATATATTCCCTGTTATCCTGAGATCTTTTCCATCTGTACAGAGTTCAGGCAAAATGTTGATTTGTTGTTGGTTTATCTTAAAAAGTACACAAATGCTAGAAAATTATTGTTGCGAGATAAAACATAAATTGTGTCATTAACTAAAGAGAAGAGATCACTATTGTCTGACCTTAGCATTAGGCTCTCAATAAAATATTGCTGTGACTGGTGTGTTTTCCTTCTCATAAAGTCAATGTAAAAACATTGAATTGCTTCATGTCTGCTTGTTTATGTGATAATTTTTTCATGTTTTGGCTGCCAGTCCTATTACTATGGAAAAGAAAAGCTCACATTGTAATATAAAATAAATTAACATCATTAAAACAAATATTAGTCTGTCAGTGGATGAATAAACATTGCAATGACAAATAACAGAGTGGAAGACATTTTTAACTTATAGCATATGCTACTTTTTTTGTGACATGATAAAGATTTTTTTCCAGATGAATGTGAAATAAACAGCCATGCTTGTTTATACAATGGAAGCTGCCAGGATGGAGTTAACACTTACAACTGCTCCTGTGTAAATGGTTTTTCTGGAAGTCACTGTGAAGTCTTGCCAGATTTCTGTCATCACAACGATTGTGAAGTAGCTCATGGGGGAATGTGTACAAATGATTTTCAGAATTTTACTGCCAGCTGCACCTGTGGAGAACATTACAGGCGAGGTGAGCTAGCTCATTGTGCATGCTTTAGTCATAGGTGTCATGTGGTTGTAATAATTTGGATCATATTAGGATACTATATTCAGCAAGCAGACAGTGTCAACAAGCATTCAGAACTGAACAACAGAGACAAAGATGTTGCTGAAATACCAAACACCATTTCGACTTAACTATGAAAAATAAAACAAAACAAAAACCAAGAAAAAAAAATCCACAGTAACTTGTTCTTATTGAATGTTGATTACAAGAACTCTGACTGTACCATTATATCTGTATAGCTACATTCTTGACCTGTTCAGTCACAATAAACTAAACTCAAGAAGAGGTGGATAGGGATTTGAATTACACATAGCTGACATGTTGGTGACTTCATTGTGAATGAGTGGACCCGATCTTCACATATACCTCATGAATAATATCTTTTCTTGTAATATTGTAATATTGTATTAGTGTTATTTAATTTATGAAAATGTTACTCAGTATTGTTCAGTGTTATAAACTTGCCCAATGATTATGGGTTCAAATTCACATTGTCAGGTTTTTAATAATGGACCAGTGCTCTCAGGTCGACCCAGCCTGAAATGGATACCTGGAAATATCTTGGGAAGTAAAGGTGGCTAGCATGATTCTCATATTACCCCTTGAGTATCGATAAGTCTCTAAAAATTTGGGGCTAGCACCATATGCCTAGTACATCTAAACGCATGTGAAAAATATCCTGTATATTTTACTTTAAATTTTTTTTACAATATAAAAAAGTTTTCTTATATATTCTTATTACTTTAAAAATATCATCATCATTGTCATGTGTGTAAAGAATGAATGTCGTAGTAGTTATTTGTTCTTCTTTACCACTTTAGTGTCGTCCTTGGAGTGAGGGGAATCAACACCCACATTTGTTTTTATTCAATATCTCTATCCTGGAGATATCCAGTAGACTCCGTCCACAACACTCCCTCAATCTGAAGACACCTTCTCTTACTCACTCCTGGATCATGCCCCCTCTCATTCTTCCCCAACATAACATACGTGACAACTCTAGCTTCAACAAATAAAACAAGAAATTTATTACAGCAAAGAGTATATGTAGGAGAAGTGTGTGTGTGTGTGTGTGTATAAGGTGTAGAATGTGTGACGTGTACTCTAAAGTGTCTATAGACTCAGATCAGTGTTCAGGAGTATAGTCATTCACATCACTGTGCTGAGAACACACTAGCACCATTCAGTCCAGACAAGCAACCTCACCAAGGTGATGCTCCTCCGGTCACGTGAAGACTTCCTCCGTTGTCTCTTGAACCACTAGGATGCTTGGACACCCATGAAAAACACTGTCTAATGAGAGTCTTCAATCTGCTTAACACTATGAATTTCCTCTGTTACCCAAATGATTGTTAATCAGAGAACTCCAAGACTATTGTCACTGTTACTGGGGAAATCCTAATGTATCAAGTGTCACTGGTTTTAAAGATTCCCCATAATAACACCACACTCTGACTGTTCTAGGTATCAGTATAAAGTTGTATGACTGTTCCTGGTATCCGTAGTGTATATCTACAATGTTCTGACTGTTCAGTGATACACTTATCACTTGCTAAAACATAAATCTCATCAGCATTTCCTGCTCAGCAGAAGCCAGGTTCCTGCAAACCAACTTGGGTATAAGCCCAATGTAGCGGCCTCTCAGCAAATTGTCTTCAAATTCTGAGCCATCATCTTCTAAAATGTGTTAGCTTCACTGGTGAAAATCATAGCACACATACATGGACCTGTAAATGGAACCTGTAGAATAGAGAATACTATGGTGAGGGCAACTCAATCCTGGCCGGAATTAGGTGAGTGTAGGCCAATAGCAGCACTCAGATCTATAACAGAGATCCGATCTCTGTCATACGGCCAAATAACTCATCATATGATCTGAGACATGGCAACACCAGGAAAGAATAAAGGAACGGGTAGAAACCCAGCAGATGCCCTACTGGAAGATCCTACCATTTCACATTCCTCTCCTCCCTCTCAACCATCCTTAATCTCTCTAATTATTATTCCACTACATTGTCCTCAACTCCCTGAGTAAAATGATATATCACACAAACTAGTTGAAGCCACACAATAGAATACTCGTGCCGACGCTCCTATGATACTTTTTATCACCGCACTTATAGAACATTCTATCACTAATCATCATACATTATATCACCACACCTATGATACATTATATCACCGCACCTATAATACATTACATCACCGCACAGTACTGTACTCTATTCCTAATCATACTCTAAGTTAGATATGATTAATAGCCTACCATATGCCTATTCCAGTTGCTAATCGAAACTATGCAATCACAGACTGGATCTATGTCCGCGGATAACTATCACCACTTAGACATTATAGTCTCTCTCATGTAACACAACTCGGAATAATGCACCGATCTTAATACTTCAGAATTTTTGGCCGACTCACTCCACTTGTTTACCGCAACTGGGTTTTATATCAGTGCTTGAGTGACATCACCAAAAGTCTAGACACCAATCAGTCCAGAGTCTGGTTTTGTCCTCCTGTTCTAGACTAACTGGAGTCAATCTGCGGTCAAATTTGCTTTCATTTGGGGAAATTCTTTGTCCCGTACATCAATAGTTCAACCTGAGAATTCCCCACATCACAGAATCCATCCCGACTTGCATTCAGACATTTCGTCTCCACTTCAAAGGGCTACTACCGCCGTGGCAGACGTTTGGCGTGGTTATTCGTTTTCTCGAACAACCCACATCATAACAAAATCGCCGACTGTGTAGACATTTTGACGCGACATATTTTTCTCAGTCTGTACAACATCAAAGGGTTGCTGGTGTTTTTGCAGACAAATGTCGGGTCTTGTTTGTCATCGATCGAACTAACAAGTTTATTTCGCGACAATCATCATCATCATCATCATCATCATCATCATCATCATCATCATCATCATCTTCCACTTCTGCCGTCAAGCATCGTGGGGAGGAATAATTTGCGTTCCAGCGCCCGGTGGGCGGCACTGGGTAGTGTCATTTCGTGTGATTGTACAATGTCTTTGATGTCATCAGTCCATTTTCTTCTTGGACGTCCTCTTGGTCTTGTCACAGATGATCTTTGATGTAAGGCCAGTGATGGTAGTTGCTGATGTTGCATTCTAATGACATGGCCAAACCACTTGATCTTCTGTCTTTCAATAAATGTGGCACAAGGTGTTGATCCCACAATCTGTCTGATAACAGCATTTCTTAACAATATAGAGTATGTATATTAATATGAAATATATTTTTATAAGTATGCAATTCTCTTTGCACCTCTTCCTTAGATTTGACTTGTCATGACTCTGTGATCTTATTCACAGGTTCTTAGCAAGATTACAACAGCTCCAAAAATAAAAAAAATAATTTACAGTAATAGATTCAGCTTTAAGATGTTTCTTATACCCATATGTTTTTGCTTATTTTGCATCTGTGTAAAATTCAAATCAGGTAATAATGAGAACATTAGTCAGAAAGATTATTGCCTCTACAGTCTGTTAATTCATAAATGAATTGATACCTGATTTGACCTCTTTATAAAAGTTTGAAACAGGAACATAGCTTTTCACCCAAATGTTATATATTCAGTTATCAGTAACATTACAGTGTTTTACAAAAATAACATGACTTTTTTTTTGGATTTTGCATTATTTAATTATTTGATGATATTTTGCCATAGATCCTCAGAGGTCAGATTCATGCATCCCCATAGACTACTGTAGGAGCAATCCTTGTGTAAATGGGACATGCACAGATGTATTTGGTGGATTCACATGTGACTGCGTTACGGGATTTGAGGGCTCCCACTGCCAACATAATATTGATGATTGTGTCAACCACAGGTGCCAAAATGGAGCAACTTGTGTTGATGGAGTCAGTAACTATACTTGCACATGTCCAGCTGGTTTTACAGGTACCTCTTGACATCACTATAGTTTCTTTCTGTTCTGGTATTATCTATTATGACTGATATTAAGGGAAATTTGACACCATTATGTGTTTTTTAAATTGTTTTTTGCAAAGTTAAATTACCCTGATATCCAGATACCGTTTTCTAGAAGTTCTCTCTCTCTCTCTCTCTCTCTCTCTCTCTCTCTCTCTCTCTCTCTCTCTCTCTCTCTCTCTCTCTCTCTCTCTCTCTCTCTCTCTCTCTCTCTCTGCACTGTTTATGTTTACAACTTTCATTTGACAATGTTTTTTTTGTATTTTTCCCATGTGAATGTATCATGCGTAATATGCATTGTTTATGCTTACAAAATCCATTTGACAATTTAATTTTTTTTTCCCCTATGTAAATGTAACATGCACATTTTATGAATGACAGGTAAGTGATTGAAAGGGCCGAATGTAAGACGGGCCTGCATGCCCAATTTGTTACCCTTTTAAAATAAAGTTTGTTCGTTCATTCGCTCTCTCTCTCTCTCTCTCTCTTTCTCTCTCTCTCTCTCTCTCTCTCTCTCTTCTCCCTCTCTCACACATGAGAAAGAGAGCAATAGAGAGAAAGAGAGTCCTCCCCTACATAGTGTTTTATAATGTGAATTGTTTCCAGCGAAGTAATATACAAAACCATTAGTATTATTTTAATGCAGCTTTCTTGTTTGTTATCAACTCCAGCATCACAAAATGCTTAGTAAACACAGAAAATATCACACAGCTGAACATACCTGGGTAGGAATACATGAACCACATTTGTCATTTTCTGTCCTACAAGTGATAAAACAAGTGAAGCAAGGATAGTTTTTTACCATCAATTCTACTTAATGCTTATTAAAAGAAGGTGATGGATTAAGTGACTTTAAAACATCATTTTGGAATTAAATTCAGTGATGGATGAATATGTGTCATGAAGTTTGTAGTTGACCATGCCATCATAGAAGGATTAGAGAAATAACTAAAATAAATTTGCTTACCAAAATCAGTGAGACTCAGTTTGGCATGAAGATTACTACTAATAAAATAAATTAAAAGCTTGAATATTGGCATTGATTAAAGACCCTTGAAAAAGTACAAACATTTTCCTCTTTAGTCCAAAATATAACAGAGGATGCTCGTTGTGAACCTGAAATAAGAATTAAGATTGTATTTGTTCAAAAAAGCATTCATTCAGAAACAGTCATTTCTGACATCAAATAATTTATCCTTTGTATACCTTCAGAAGTCAACCTGAATATGTCCAAAGAAAGCAGCAATCAACTTAAGCAGGTTGTCATCTCCTTAAAGTTTGTTCACAATTAAGCGTGTTGTGTTTGTACTGCTTCACCATACCTGTGGCTCAGTACATCCAGCTTTGACAAGCAATTTTTGAGTTTGCTATTCCTAGTCTTTGAGCTTTGACTGTCCTGAGCCTACCTACAAGGCAGCAGGTCTTTTATTTAGTTTTAAGTAATATTAATACTGCACTGCAGAAATTATCACAATAATGTCTAGTTTCTTACACTGTACGGCACTGAAACTTAGTTAACAAATGAGGTGAAAAGAAATTGACATCTTATGAGATGTTGTTTTCACAGGATGTAGAGAATATGCTGGACAGAAAAGAGATCACATAACAAATTTATGAAAGACACTGGGTCAAATAGATTGTCATGGAATGCCGCCTTAACATCCCAGAATATTTTTCTCTGTCTCCAAATTTGAGAGGCCAAATTGAGAAAGAATGAATTAATCACGCTACTCCACGGCTATCTAGTCGTGAGGTAAGATTATTCACAAAAAGCCTCTAGCCATGACGTAAGCTTGCAGATGGCAAGTAAAATGGGATACTTGAGATGGACACAACTAGATAATTTAAATTAGTCTACACCTTGGAAAACTGCTGACCCAGACGGGCTATGACACCACAGACACATTGGCACCTTCTCGTCCAGGTAGACCCTGGCTGAATCAACAATGAACTGGGCCATTGGTTGAATAAAGGCAATAAACGCCAGATGGAGATAATAGCCCCAGGGTTGTAAACAAGCCCCGTCCACTCTGACTGGCAGACTCAGGAAGGTGTGAAATCACTGATAAGACTAAGGGGGCTAATAATGGTCAGACCCACAGGTGTGAAGGATAGTGTGAATGCAGAAAGAATTTTTATGACTGGACAGACTTGGAGATAATGGCAATTAACGTCAGGGGGAGATCAGAAGAATTTATTAATGGAATTCCGGGGAGATAAGTGTCTACTGCTAGGCTAGGTATAAAAACCCCTGCTAGACTTTTTCCCTTTAGATTAAGTCTGACTTCAGAACAGGTAGGCAGCCAGCTCAATGTTTGTAGTCATATGCATGATTATTATGTTGGCTTCTAGGAAGGATTTCTTAGTAACTATGCAACAGTCTTTTAGACATACGAACTTTCAGTCTGTATCTGATCTAGGTTATTGCAAGAACTATCATTGTCATAGGTTACTTGAGTGTTTTTTTTAAGTTCTGTGTTCAATATCATTGTGCTTTAAGTGTTACTCTTCTGAGAAGTAGAAACTTATGGAAGGCAGGTCTTGTCTAGATATACTTGAGGTGCCGTAGCAGATGCTTGCCATCTCTTTCTAAACTAGACTAGTCTCTTTTTGGTGTGTGCATTTGTTGTACAGATTATAGTCAACTGACTATTTAGTTAATTCTTACAACAGCAGTAACTAAGTGGTGATTAAACCGAGCAGCTCAGCAAATATGACTGGTCTGTGTGGTAACTTCAATTAGACTTGTTGTATATCTCATTTTGTAGCTATACAATATTAGTACTCATTAATAATGCGTGATGCTATTATGTTGAGTATCATTAGATGTCCATCTTGAAGTAATATAATGTTTACGGATATATTGGATGTATGTATGTGTAATTTCATAAACTAACTAGTGCATTATGCTATGATGTTAAAGTATCATAATATGTCTAGTTTAATCAATATGTTTATGTGTATTGGATGTTTGATATATTGATTTGTCATATGCAAACCTACCAATATGAAGTGTTATGCTATTGTCTGCACATTGGCACATTGGCCAATGATTGTGTTGGAAGCAGAGGTGTAATGGTACAGACTTTACCCACAATTGGTATAGGGTATATGGTGCTAAACTTTCTCAGTGTATTGTGGGCGTGCGTCCACGGTAATGCATGCAAACCTGGCACAGCTACTGGTCACGGCTTGCAAGCCCGGATGATCAGGCATTGTTATAATACCCTTACCGACCCTGTGAGCTGCTAACCCAACTTTGGACGGAGCGGCTGTATGACACACAATTTCTGTATTAGCGACATGGACATGGGGCGGCAGAAATGTAATAATTACAGGCGTGTGAGACAATTGAAAAGTCCGTCCCAGACTAAAGACAGTAGGGAGAAGGAGGATGGAGAACGCAGTAGAGCTGGAAGATAAACTTGGCCCAACTGGTCATTGTATATGTTTGTGTTATGATATGTTTTAATTAGGATTGTGCTGATGTAGAACTAGATATAACACATTCTTCACTTTCTTTCAAGCTCTCACAAGGAGCACCTATGTTATAGATCTCAAGACTAGAGACTACTGACTAGGAGTGTCAGGACTGACAGGATCGTCAGAATACCGGCAAGCTGTTTCTTTTGTTGAGTCTACTGGAGAGTGGGGATCTGGACCACAGTTCCAGATAGATGAAGTAACAAGTAAAGTTACGTAATGTTTCTCATCACAATATGTTATATGATTTCATCATCCTCATATTAAAAACCATCAGATGTCTATGATTAGTAAATAAATGTTGTAATATTGTAACTCATAGTTCTCTCGTTATATTTTAATTCCAATTGTGCATACGTGTTGTTGTGTACATTGGTGGGGGTTCACTTAGACACCAAGGAAGGGAGCAGTCAGGGAGAAAAACCTGTAATGAGATAGTCGTCTATACTAATATATTTAGACTTAAACATCTATCTTAGCTAACCTTCTCTTTCCCATTCCTTGGCGAATATTCAGCACAGTTCATTTCATTTTGTAACGAGCCACTTGGAGCTGTTCGTTGGATATTCATGGGCTTAATCTGTACTTCAGCCATATAGATTTTGTCCCTAGTCAGTTTCTGACTATTTGGGGTTGCTCGCCAGTGAATAATACTTTCATCTAGCCGGTGGGGCACCCCGACTTATGACATAGATGAATATTGAGAAATATACAAAACAGTAGGCGGTATTGGCTTCATCACAATATGAGGCATAGCTATCTGCTTTTGAAAATACTTGAGGGCAAAATTCAAGATAACAGAAAAAGAGGACATCCACAAACATCCACAGCGAACAGGAATACAAAGATTTTGGTGTTCAAATTGAGCTGAAGAAAATTACTTATAACAGGCTACAATGGAGTGACACAATCACAGTTTCATTGTTATCAAACTGGCTAAACAGATGATTGTAATAAAACCATGTTAGTAAAAGAAACTATCAGCAGTAGTAACTCTTTGGTTGTTCAGGATATGTTATGACAAACCATAGTGATGAAATACTGTTAATGTTAATGTACTTTCCTATCAGGTTCATTGTGTGGGGAAAACATAGATGATTGTTCTGGAAAATGTGTGGTAAATAACACAGAGGGTGTGTGCCATGATTTGGTTGAAGACTATTACTGTCCATGTAAACCTGCATACACAGGGAAGAATTGTTCTGTAAGTATTAAGGCATAGTTTCTTTACTATTATTGTAATAAACGATAATAAACCATGTATATTTAAATACTGTTAAATCATATGAAACCATTATGATGGATATATTATTTACTCATTTAGTTTTTAAGATCTCTTCAATGATACTCAAGCCATTCTCTCTGTGTAAAGTCTTTTAATTTGCTTATTAGTTTTCATTTCCACTGCTGAATATTTCCTTAAATATAAATTAGGGATACACAACGCTAATCACTGGTATCATGAAGGCTAATAGACTACAATGGCTGGGGCATATAGAAAGAATGGAAGATAATAGGGAAACAAAACTCGCTTACACTCAGGAAATAAATGACCGTAGATCCCGAGGTAGACCAAGAAGGCTGTGGAGAGATAATAAATATACAGACCTACAAGCACTTGGAATCAACGACTGGCAAGAGAAGGTCAACCAGAGAGTTGAATGGAGACGGATTGTATCTGCAGCAAAGAACCTCAATGGCTCGGAATGCTGAAGAAGAAGAAGAAAATAAATGTTTAATAGTAGTACCAGTTCTCTTAATGAAGTGACAGTAGGTTAGCTGGATCCATGTTGGATTAATCATAAATAACAGTAGGTTAGCTATGGGTAATACTGGTAGGGATGTTTACAGATAACAAGACAAGATTTAATCTCTAGGACACCAGCAAGTTTACAACGAGAGATTAGACCACAATTTTCTGGCCGCAGACACAATATAGACCACTGAACTTAATCTGCCACAACAAATGCCAGAGTGCAGACTATACACACCCCTGTGTTAGTCTTCTGTGAACACCACCTCTTTGGTGAATGCCTAGCACTTGATGATATTAAGAATATACTTCTTCTGAAGATAACCAGCTGTCTTACACAGAAGCAAACAATATACACATGAATCTGTCTGGCATTGAGTAGAATGGTAGAATCTCCTGTGTTACAGAACCTGACTTTTCATAAACACCAGGGAGGCTTTTAATCAGTTTTTCCACTTATAGCATGAGCCCTGTGCTTTGTTGAGTATTATTTTCCATATTACATCCACCCCAATGTTATTTTTTATTTGTTCATTTTGAATGCAAGCATAGTCCATACATGTGTTACTACATTTAGTGCGCTGGAATAATTTGTGCATGTAGATTAGCCTTCCCTATTACCAGTGTCCCTCACCATCAGGCAAACTCACTCGGACTTCAGTGGTACATGTAATTTACATCCCCAAGTCTAGGACGAGAAGTCAACATTTTAGTCACTCACTCTATCCTGCAGAATTGTCGTAAGTAATTATTTACTTACTTATGATGTCGTCCCTGGAGTGAGGGGAATCAACACCCACAATTTTTTTAACCCAAGGTTATTGTCCTAGAGAAACCACCAGAATCCGTCCACAAACTCCCTCAGTCAGCAGACACCCCTTTCTTACTCTCACTCACACCTGGATCATGCCCCCTCTCATTCTTCCCCAACACAACATACTCAATAACTCTCGCCTTAACAAATAAATACAACAATTAATTTATTAAAACAAAGAGCATGTGTGTGAAAGGTGTGTGTGTAATGGGTAAAATGTGTGTCGAATATTCTAATGTTAGACCAGTGACTTAGAAGCAAAGTTAGTAACATCATAGTGCTTAGCACACAACAGCACCATGCATTCCGGACAGTGAACCTCACCCAGAAGATGTTTCTCCGTCCACGTGACAACTTTCTCTAATCACTCAAACAAACAGGATGCTTGTCATCAGATAGACACTGTTAATCTTGGTCTTCACTCTACCACACAGTGAAGTTACTCTGTTTTATAATGTTTGTTGAACTGATAATCTTCCAATTAACTGAAATGTCACTTGGGGAAAATCTAATGTTCATAAGTCTCTGATTATAACATTTTCCCCCTCTTTTAGAACACAACCTATTAATGTTTGTTAGGTAGATGTGTATATATATATATATATATATATGTCCTTGGTATGTGAGTTATTAATCTTCGGTGATGAAGCTTATCACTCATTAAACACATTAAACACAACACTTATGTTCATTAAGTCCTGCTCAGCAGAAGCCAGGTTTCGGCGGACCAACTAGGTTCTGAGCCCCATGTAAAACCCTCTCCGTAACCTCTGTCTTCTTTCCATGAGCCATCATTGTATAAAACTTTGAAACTGCTTCTTCGTAATAAATCATCTCACACTCAAGTGGAACACTCAAGGGGAACTGTAAATGGAACCTGTAGAGTAGAGAACATCATGGTGAGGGCAACTCAATCCTGACCGTAATTAGGTGATTGTAGGCCAATAGCAGCACTCAGATCTATAACAGAGATCCGATCTCTGTCATACTGTCAAATCGTGCATCACATTGGTCTTATACATGGCAACACCAGGAAAGAATAAAGGAACGGGTAGAAACCCAGCAGATGCCCTACTGGAAGATCCTACCATTTCACATTCCCCTTCTCCCTCTCAACCATCCTTAATCTCTCTAATTATTATTCCACTACATTGTCCTAAACTCCCCAAGTACAATGATATATCACACAAGCTAGTTAAAACCATACAATAGGACACTAGTGCCGACGCTCCTATAATACTTTCTAGCACCGCCCTTATAGAACATTCTATCACCGCACCTATAATACATTATATCACTGCACAGTACTGTACTCTATTCCTAATCATACTCTTAAGTTAGATATAATTAATAGCCTACCATATGCCTATTCCTGTTGCTAATCGAGAAACTATGCAATCACAGACTGGATCTATGTCCGCGGATAACTATCACCACTTAGACATCATAGTATCTCTCATGTAACACAACTCGGAATAATGCACCTATCTTAACACTTCAGAATGTTTTTGCCGACTCACTCCCTTGTTTACCGCAACTGGGTTTTATATTGGTGCTTAAGTGACGTCACCAAAAAGTCCAGACGCCAATCAGTCCAGAATCTGGTTTTGTCCTCCTGTTTCTAGACTAACTGGAGTCAATTCCCCGTCAAGTTCACTTTCATCTGGGGAATTCTTTGTCTCATACAACAAAGATCCTGGCTGTCTGTGAGCCAGAAACCTTCCCCCCACATCACAGAATCCTTCCGACTTCTGGCAGACATTCCGTCTATCACTTTCAAAGGCCGACTCCCACCGTGCAGACAGATGACGCCAGTGCACGTCTCTCGAACAACAACCTGCCAACAAAATGTCGACCGTGTGTAGACATCGCGACGCGACTCACTCTTCTCATTCCCTACAACATCAAAGGGTTGCTGTTTTTGCAGACTAAGTTCGGGTCTAGTTTGTCATCGATCGAACTAACAAGTTTATTCTGCGACATAGGCCCCCTCCTAAGAGAGTAGTCAACAACAACTCTTTCTTCATGGAGGTTCGATCCAGATGATCTATTCCTCTTCTTCAGGAGCTGGATGTCTAGACAGGAAATCAGCTCCAACATTTTCCCTCCCAGGTATATACTCCACTGTAAAGTGGTATGGCTGAAGTAGCAACGACCACCGCATCAAACGGGCGTTGAGCTTCTGAGAAGTGGCCAGGAACACCAAGGGTTGATGATCCGACTGAACTCGAAACTGAACTCCATACAAATAAGGCTGGAATTTTTGTACGGCCCATACGAGAGACAAACACTCTCTCTCAACGGTCGAATAATTCCTCTCAGCCGGGAGAAGTTTCTTGCTTGCGTATGCCACTGGTTTCAAAACTGAAGCATCGTCTTTTCCTTCCTGTAACAAAGCTGCCCCAATCCCAATCCCACTTGCATCCGTTCTCAACACAAATGGTTTGGAAAGGTCTGGGAGCTGTAACACAGGTTTGCTGACCAAGGCCTCCTTCAACTGACTGTAGGCACTCTCACATTCTGGTGTCCAAACTATTTGGTCTGGGAATCCCTTTTTCAAGGTTTCTGTTAATGGAGCTCCCAGTTCAGTGAAATGTGGGATAAATTTGTGGTAGAATCCACACAACGAGAGGAAAGATCGCACATCCTTCTTCGTTTTTGGCCTTGGAGCACTTCTGATTTTCTCTAGGTTCTTTTCCTCTGGGACAATGTGTCCTGGAGTTATGGTGTGACCTAGAAATTCCAGAGTCTGGTAACCGATCATGCACTTGGTTGGGCGAGCTGTAAGCCCTGCTTCCTTGAGCCTATTGAAAACTCTTTCCAAGGATTGTAAATGGTCATCCAAACTGTCACTGGAAATCAGAATATCATCCATGAATGAAATGATGGACGGATCCTGTAAGGGATCAAGTAAAGTCCTCATCATGCGAGTAAACACACTAGGTGCATTACTGAGTCCAAAGGGCATGACCTTGAATTCGTAATGTCCACTGGTGGTACTGAAAGCTAGTAGTTGTCGAACCTCTGGTTTGACTGGAATCTGATAATACCCGCGACTCAGATCCACCTTTGAGAAATACCTTGCCTTATGGAGCCTCGCGAATAACTGAGTTGGATTCGGCAAAGGTTCCACCTGAAATTGTGTATGACTGTTCAGAAGTCAGTAGTCTATACACAACCGGTGTTCTCCACTTGGTTTTTGCAACAAAACTACCCCCGCATTGTATGGGGATGTGGATGGTGCAATCACGTCATCCTCCAGTAGTTTCTGTTTTTCCTCCTCTAGGGCCTTTTCTTTAGAGAATGGCACTGGGTAAACCTTTTGACGAACAGGCTCCTGGGTGGTCAAAGTCATCTCGAACTCTACCAACCTCGTTCGTCCTGGTTTGTCAGTCATTATCTCCTTATGAGACTCGAGAACCTGGGTAATCTTTTCCCTCTCCCGGGAAGTCAGATTAGGGTTCACTTGCACATCCCTATAGGTTTCCTGGGGTACCAAGGGATATTCCCTGCCCTCGTTGGTTCCCACTTCAGTCTCCACTGCAACTGCCATTGCCATGAGGTGAGCTGCTTTGTCTCTGGGTCTCTCCTTGTATTTCCGCAAGAGATTGATATGGAAAATCTTCGACTTTCCCCGGATCCGGATCTGATAGTTCGTTCTAGATATCACCCTTTCCACGGGAAATGGTCCTTGCCAACCTATCTCCAGTTTGTTGTTTCCCGTTGGGAGTAGCAACAAGACTTTGTCTCCCACCTCCAGAGATCTATCTTTAGCCCTACGGTTGTAGTAAGCCGCATGTCTTTTTCTGGCCTTTTTCAAATTTTGATTCGCCCGAGTCCATCCCTTGTGATGTTTTTCTTTCAGTTCCTCCACATATTTATAAGAAGAGATCACTTCTTCTGACGTTCCCTCTTCGGTCCAACTCCTCAACATGGCTTCCAACGGTCCTTTGATTGGACGACCAAACAGCAACGTAGCAGGAGGTAGTCCTGTTGAGCCATGAGGTACTTCCCGATAAGCAAAAAGTGCTGCTGGGATATATTCATCCCACCTATCAAGTGTTTCCTGTGCCAGTTTCCTTAGCATTGTCATCAACGTGCCGTTGAAATGCTCTACTTGTCCATTGGCTTGAGGGTGGTAAGGGCTGGTATGTATATGGTTAGAGTGGAACACTCTAAATACTTCCTCCATCAATTTTCCACAAAACTGGGACCCATTGTCCATCAGTATTTGATCAGGAAAGCCTAATCTGGTAAAGGCCTCCATCAGTGCGTCCGCCACTCTTTTCGAGTCAATCGTGGTCAACGGTATGGCTTCACCCCACATTGTACAGCAATCCACCATGGTGAGTATGTACATGTTCCTCTTCCTAGTCCTAGGAAGTGGACCCACAATATCTATGGCTACCCTCTCGAAAGGAGAGTTCATGATGGGTATCTCACCCAAGACCACCGGTGCTGTCAAGTGTTTCGGTGCCACCCTCTGGCACTCAGGGCATGACTTCACATACCGATGCACATCACCTGTCATTCCCGGCCAATAGTAGTGGCAGGAAATTCGCTGCATCGTGGCGGCAATACCCATATGCCCACTGAATGAGATGGTATGCCCCATATGAAGAATCTGGGAATGGTGGGCCTTTGGGACCACCAACTGACCATATAGGTTGTCTCCCCTTCCGGCTCTCCTGTAGAGTATCCTATTCTTCATATAGTACTGCCCCCGTTTGGGTGGATCAGCACTTTTCTGCAGCTTTTTGTAGCAAGGACGTAGAGTAGCATCCTCACTCTGGGCAGTTCGCAACTCCCCTGGCAGTGGGTTAGTCACATTTGCTTCTGCCTCACCAGTTTTTGTCTGAGAGCGAGTCTGTATTGCTCCCATATGGATTGGCTCCCTGGGCATTCCCAGAAAGACATACCGGCAACCGAGGATTACGGGGAAAATGGGATCGGTCAACACAGGGCCTTGATGGTGCCGGTGACATATCTTGACCGTATCTCCACTTTGGCAATGGGCAATTTCATGGTTACAGCACTCTTCTGTGCATGCTGTATCTCCATGGTCTCACCTGTGAATTGTTCTGGATGTACCAGATCCGCAGAAATCACGGCCTCCCCATCCAGTCCTGTGTCGTACAAACACTCCACTTGACGACCGTTAACCTCTACCAATTCCACTACAGATGGTTTATCCTGGTCTGGAGTCTCTTCCTCGGCCTCGACCTGTTCAGTGGGCTCCACCTTAGGTTTCCCGGGGCACATGACGAATTGAGTGTCTCCTGACTTTCCCCTGCAGTCAATAGCATTGTGTGTATTCGACCTGCAGTGTTTGCACCATTTCCCTTTCCTAGATTTTCTAGTGCCGGACTTTATTGAGCTCTCCTGGTGGCGAGCTTCCCTTTCGACCTTGGCATTGTCAGTGTCCACCTGCGTTGAAGTCACTTGACATGCCGCGAAGTGAGGGTTCTTAGCCTTCGATTTGCATTCCTTCGTATTGTGAGAAGGTGACTTACATATCGAACACCACTTCTCCGACCACGGTCGTTTTTTTAGTAGAGCTCGAAGTGCTCTTGCTTCCCTCCTTCGTCTTCTCCAAATTCTCCTCTGAAGCTTTAACATATGGTTCCACCTTCTTAGTTCCTGTGCTTTTTGCTTTCTTCAGGTTATGTTTTTCCTGACTTTTGGTGTTTGTAGAAATGTTTTCTGCTGCCTCCCCATGGACCTTGAGGAACCGTTCTGCCAATTTCGTCACCATGTCGATTCGTTCCGCCCCTTGTTCTCCCAAGAATGTCCTGAGAGGTTTCGACATTTGCTTTCGCATCTGGTCGACTACCATGAGCTCTTCCAGACTCTCATAGTCATGCACGAACCCAGCCAAATCCATCCACTTATGGAGATAGGCTTTCAGACGCAGACTATAGGCGGCAAACAACTCCCCCGGTTCTCTTTTCACTCCTCAAAATTTTTTTCGGTAGGTATGTGACGTAACTTCAAATCGTTTCAGCAGAGCCGTCTTCAACTCGTCATAATTGTTCTCGTGTCCTGGCCGCAGGCGAGAATAAACCTCGTAACCGGTCCCGCGTAAACCCTGGGATAGCTTGAGATTCCATTTGTCCCGCTCCAGACCCATAGAAACAGACATAGCCTCGAAACGTTGAAGGTACTGGTCAATCTTCTCCTTGTCCTCCTTGTAGATCGCCAGAGGGAACTTCATAGCATGGTAGCTATGACCACCTACTGGTGTTGAGCCAGGGAGAGAGGAACCTCCCACTGCTCCCTCAGTCTCCCCACTAGATTGCCTCTTAAGCTTGAGTTCCGCATCCGGTACTCGTGCTCCCTTTTCTGAGCTTCTTGTTCAGCTTCTAATTTCTTAGCTGCTTGCTCAGCTTCAAGTTTCCTCGCAGCTTGCTCTGCTTCCAATTTTCTAGCTTCTTGTTCCAACTCCATCCTTCTCAATTCCAACTCCGCCTTTCGATCTTCTCTTTCTGCTTGACGATACTCTCTCTCCACCTCCTGTATGTAATCTGTTAGAGCAGAACCCGACAATCCCATTTCTTCCCCCTTTGCCCTTAGCTCTGCCATAGTTAATTTAGGAGTGGCCATATTTCAGAGAGGTAAGATAGCAGATAGAGTATAGATTAACTCCTAGATAAATATATAGATCATAAACAATTACAGTAAATCTATATATTTATGACCACAACACAACACTATCACTCAGTGACAAGAGCAGAATCAGGACTACAGACTTATGCAGATGTGTGAAGTGTGAACAGGTAAGATATGTGTCTTAACCCCTATCCACATTCACTCTAGCTGAATTCTCTCTGTAACAATATCTCCGTCCTCTAACTAAAGATCCCGTGTCAAAAGACCCCGTTGTCAGAAGATCCCACTGTCAAAAGATCCCGCTTACAAGAGATCCCACTGTCCAAGGATCCCGTTTACGAGCCGCCAATAATTGTCGTAAGTAATTATTTACTTACTTATGATGTCGTCCCTGGAGTGAGGGGAATCAACACCCACAATTTTTTAAACCCAAGATTATTGTCCTAGAGAAACCACCAGAATCTGTCCACAAACTCCCTCAGTCAGCAGACACCCCTTTCTTACTCTCACTCACCCCTGGATCATGCCCCCTCTCATTCTTCCCCAACACAACATACTCAACAACTCTCGCCTTAACAAATAAATACAACAATTAATTTATTAAAACAAAGAGCATGTGTGTGAGAGGTGTGTGTGTAATGGGTAGAATGTGTGTCGAATATTCTAATGTTAGACCAGTGACTTAGAAGCAAAGTTAGTAACATCATAGTGCTTAGCACACAACAGCACCATGCATTCCGGACAGTGAACCTCACCCAGAAGATGTTTCTCTGTCCACGTGACAACTTTCTCCAATCACTCGAACAAACAGGATGCTGGTCATCAGATAGACACTGTTAATCTTGGTCTTCACTCTACCACACGGTGAAGTTACTCTGTTTCATAATGTTTGTTGAACTGATAATCTTCCAATTAACTGAAATGTCACTTGGGGAAAATCTAATGTTCATAAGTCTCTGATTATAACATTTTCCCCCTCTTTTAGAACACAACCTATTAATGTTTGTTAAGTAGATGTGTGTGTGTATATATATATATATATATATATATATATATATATATATATATATATATATATATATATATATATATATATATATGTCCTTGGTATGTGAGTTATTAATCTTCGGTGATGAAGCTTATCACTCATTAAACACAACACTTATGTTCATTAAGTCCTGCTCAGCAGAAGCCAGGTTTCGGCGAACCAACTAGGTTCTGAGCCCCATGTAAAACCCTCTCCATAACCTCTGTCTTCTTTCCATGAGCCATCATTGTATAAAACTTTGAAACTGCTTCTTCGTAATAAATCATCTCACACTCAAGTGGAACACTCAAGGGGAACTGTAAATGGAACCTGTAGAGTAGAGAACATCATGGTGAGGGCAAATCAATCCTGACCGTAATTAGGTGATTGTAGGCCAATAGCAGCACTCAGATCTATAACAGAGATCCGATCTCTGTCATACGGCCAAATCGCGCATCACATTGGTCTTATACATGGCAACACCAGGAAAGAATAAAGGAACGGGTAGAAACCCAGCAGATGCCCTACTGGAAGATCCTACCATTTCACATTCCCCTCCTCCCTCTCAACCATCCTTAATCTCTCTAATTATTATTCCACTACATTGTCCTCAACTCCCCGAGTGCAATGATATATCACACAAGCTAGTTAAAACCATACAATAGGACACTAGTGCCGACGCTCCTATAATACTTTCTAGCACCGCCCTTATAGAACATTCTATCACCGCACCTATAATACATTATATCACTGCACAGTACTGTACTCTATTCCTAATCATACTCTAAGTTAGATATAATTAATAGCCTACCATATGCCTATTCCTGTTGCTAATCGAGAAACTATGCAATCACAGACTGGATCTATGTCCGCGGATAACTATCACCACTTAGACATCATAATATCTCTCATGTAACACAACTCGGAATAATGCACCGATCTTAACACTTCAGAATGTTTTTGCCGATTCACTCCACTTGTTTACCGCAACTGGGTTTTATATTGGTGCTTGAGTGACGTCACCAAAAAGTCCAGACTCCAATCAGTCCAGAATCTGGTTTTGTCCTCCTGTTTCTAGACTAACTGGAGTCAATTCCTCGTCAAGTTCACTTTCATCTGGGGAATTCTTTGTCTCATACAACAAAGATCCTGGCTGTCTGTGAGCCAGAGACCTTCCCCCCACATCACAGAATCCTTCCGACTTCTGGCAGACATTCCGTCTATCACTTTCAAAGGCCGACTCCCGCCGTGCAGACAGATGACGCCAGTGCACGTCTCTCGAACAACAACCTGCCAACAAAATGTCGACCGTG
Source organism: Cepaea hortensis (assembly GCA_963921405.1). NCBI lineage: Eukaryota > Metazoa > Mollusca > Gastropoda > Stylommatophora > Helicidae > Cepaea > Cepaea hortensis. The sequence continues at coordinate 42,173,390 of OY992880.1, read as the reverse complement.
TGTAGACATCGCGACGCGACTCACTCTTCTCATTCCCTACAACATCAAAGGGTTGCTGTTTTTGCAGACTGATGGTCGGGTCTAGTTTGTCATCGATCGAACTAACAAGTTTATTCTGCGACAAGAATGTCACTTAGAAACCTGCAATTTTTGTGCTGTTATTGACTTGTTACATGCATAGATGTTAACCAGCAGAAAATTGCATAAACTTCCTGTTCTAACAACTACTACTGTAGTTCATTTGAATCCCACTTGGTCATGTCTGTCTCAATGGCCACTATATTGTTTCATGTGAGAATTGCCAATCCGATATGTAGATTTTAGAAGGTGGTGTAACTTGTCATTATCCAGGTTTGTCTCCTCATGCATTTCATATTGTTTCATACGTAAGTCTGACAAGAATGGGTACCCTGTCTGTAATATGGTACAATTCTGTATTAATTCATTGTAAAATTTTAAGGATTTCCTTCTCTGTCTTTGACAATTTTAACTGCATTTATCTGGCACTGGCAATTTTCTATGTCTTCTCTGTTGCCCTCTCTTACCTTTAGGATGTTTAATCTTAACAACACCAACATCTGATGAGGACTTTTGAACAAATGCACTTCCACAGCACTGGCAAGAATCCTTGACTATTTTATTTAACACATTGTATTATCTGCTTGAAAGTAAATGAGGACCATTATAAACAGGCTAAACTATTGAAATATATCAATATAAGTGTATTTTTAGATGTAATAATTTTATGTCCATTCCTATATTTAGTATTTGAAGTTGAACTGTAAGGATTTATCTTGAATTCTGTGAAAAAAAGATGACTACAACAAACAGAGGGGGGAGAAAACCTGTTCAAAGGAATGTCAGGCCATGTGACTGGAGGATTCTGCTCATAGGGTGCATAAATGCATAGACAGATATGACTGAAGATACTATATTATTATTGTAAATAGTTATGAAGAAAATGAACTAATGCTGATAATTTTGGGAAAATTTGCTACACTGTCATAATAAGATTGATTGATTGATTGATTTAGGAACCGACATCACAGCATTCATGGCATTCCCATAAGTGCTCCGTCCCCATCCTCAGAAGCCAGCAAAGAGTTCCAACCCCAATAGTACCAGTAGCAATCTGATTATATGTCCGTCTCGCCTTTCCTCTGAGCGTCGAGCATTGGCCAGATCCCCTCGTTACTCCTCACTGATTCATTCTTGCCAGACCATGGTGATCCATTTGCTCCTCCGAGGTGTACACGTGCTCCCGCAAGGCCGCAACCATGTCTGCCTTGTCATGCATTAATACTCCACCAAGTTTTGCAGAGCCAGCCAATCTGTCTGCCTGTTCATTCCCCAGCACACTGGCATGCCCCGGAGAAAAGATCCAGGCGATGCTTGCCACCCGTGACCCCTGAAGCGAAGCAAGCCACTCTCCCCGAAGCTTGTCTGTCCTCACCTTCCTCAGCATGCTTTCTGAGTCAGTTCCAATCATGATGTGTGTGTGTATCGTATTTTCCATCCAGCGGAAAGCTGCACTGACCGCCTGCACCTTCAGGCACTTCTCCTACCTCTCAACACTGACCCATCTGTGTAGATAATCACATCACTCGAGCAAGCATTATCCTGAATTAGTTGCTGGATTTCCACTTCCGTGGCCCCTGCTGGCCACTCTCTGCACTCCCGGCTCAATGTGATTATAACTCTGCACAAGTCTGACTGCTCCGCTGGCACTCTGACCCACTCCTCTCCTCGCCTAATGTTCTCCAAGGGGCATGCCTGTCTTATCATATCCTCCGCCTGAGCCATCCATGATTTCCCTCTTATCATTCGCTGACCCTTAACGGTGATCTGTGTCTGCAGATCCTCTGAGGTATGCCTTCACCTGCATCACCCTGAGCCTACCAGCAACAGTCGGCAGACCAAGGATGTAACGCATACACACTACTGGGGTGTCTCTGGTGCATCCCAGAATGACTCGCATAGCTTTGTTCTGTATGCACTCTAATTTCACCAACTGACTCTTTGAGACAGTGAGCAGTCCTAGTTCATAATCAGTCACTGAGAGGATCAAGTGCTGGTATAGTGTGAAAAGCATTCTCTGCTCTGTGTCCATTGCAGCCATAGTTTTAAGAGCATTGAGTCCCTTTTGAGACCTTGTCACAACCGTCTCAAAATGGTCCTTGAAGGTTAGGCTCCTGTCAAATGTGATTCCCATAATAAGATTAATGTGCAAAATAAGATTTCAGTATTAGTTTAAGTTTAATATAAATTATTATCCCACATTTGTTTGCATTCACACAGATTAAAATAAACTTACTTTTATTTAGACACACCTTTCTTGGCTGTAAAAACTGCATATTTTTCCCAACTATAGTTACAGCATTTAAATTTCAGGAAAATGTTAGCATGTGCACTGTATATGAACCTTGTCTTCATGGAGGACTCTGTTCTAACTTCTCTGGAGGATACAATTGTACTTGTGCTGCAGGATGGACAGGAGAAAATTGTGACCAAGAAATAAATTACTGCAGTTCAAATCCATGTAAAAACAATGGTGATTGCTATAACCTTGTGGATCAGTATTTCTGCAAGTAAGTACTAGTGGTCTTATGATTGTCACATGATGATTAATACTTTTTGTTAATAAGTATTTATCTGCATGAATAGCGTAAGCTATTGTGTGTGTTACAAAATTTGTATCAAGTAACGAAGAGTGAGTCAAGGAATACATTTGTTGCCCACTGTATAAACTTAACACTGAAAACATAAATGCATTGAAGTAAGCAACAGAGATAAACACCATTCACAAAACTTGCTGTGGAAGCCTCAAAATCAACCCTTGTTATGAACATCTCAAGGAAGATAGTATTTATGATGATGAATCAATGTTACACACTCGTGACATGTCCACAAAAATGCTTTCTTCCCCAACAAAAATTAGTAAGTGTGGATTCTGAGTGTCTCTGTTGGGCACCTTTTGTTTTTATTACTGACGTTTCTTAGTGTCACAAGGACAGCCACAATCTCTATTTGCATTCAGTTTAGATTTCCACCATTGCAATTCTGGATATGTCCCTAGGTGCCATAATTTCTTTCATAGTAAATCCATAAGTGCACAGCAACTAACTGCCAGTCCAGTGATCATTGACAAGCCTCCTCACATGGTTGGTGTATGCTCTTTCATCCATTTAGTTAAGACTCTTTAAAGGGTATTTATGATATTGGCTCAGTCCTTTGGTTAACCCTTTGATATAATGACAGTGTCAGCCAGCCTATCTGGTCTTCTTTTATTGCCAACAACGCCAAAATTTTTACACATTATGAAATTCAATCCAATGGTCTCATATGAAACCTGCCTATACTTTCAGGATCATGTTCAATGGATCACTTAGTATGCAAGCATGGGTGTAATTTTGTGACTCAAGCTAATGTAATGCAAATGTGGCTGTCAATATTTCCATTGTCATTCTGCTTGTGGTTGTAGCAAAAACACCACTGGCTTTCTTAACAATTCTGCAATTTGAGCTTACTGAGAAGGCACATGCATATCTTTGATTCTGAAAAACTGACCCATCTGTGTATATAACTACATTATAATCATCACAGTTGTCATTAATGAAGGCCTTGGCCATCCCATGGTTAATCTCCATTCTCATATTTGAGGTAACTTTTTTTATACAATTCATTCAGCACAGTGGTGACTGCCTGTCACACTAGATGAGAAACCCCAACCCGATTTTTTGGCCATGCAGCACAGTTCCTTCACTGTACACTATTGCATCATCAACCACAGATTTAGAATCCATTACATGTTTAGTTTCTACCTTTCACGTGTCTCTTTGTGCTCTCCTCCAAGTGTGCTGGTAGTTGTTCCTGTTGCTGCCATTATAGCCACCCAGCCCCGTTGAGTATATCTTCTATAGTGGTAACATGTTCAATCATAGTCTTTGCCTGTGCTATCTATCAGCTCCTTTGACAAATTCTTCTTCCATTAGTTAGTTAGTTAGTTAGTCGCGGTTCCAACCTCACAGCAACGGGTCGTCCCCATTTTGCTCTGTTCCTGTGCCAGTGAATATCACACAAAATGCCTCCCACTGCCCAATGTGAAAAGTGGAAAAGACAGGAGTCTCAACAAACAACAGTCTGCACAGATTCACTGTGCATAATGCCGCCGCCAGAATGTCAACACAATAGTCCCCCATGAAACATCCAGTCATCTCTGATGGAATCGGCAGTCTGAATGTTTCCTAGATGTTCATCCACACAGTACCAAAAAAAATATAGCTCATCGTTGATTCCATTAGTTTCATCAACAACCCAGTTTAGAGGATGATAATTGTCAGCAAGACACATAAGCCTTGTCCTGGGCTAGTGTATGCTTGGACCTGTTTTGGAACTTTATTTGCCAGAAGTCCAAGCGAGATGATGACAGTCAGTCAAAGCATGCATACTAGTTTTCTTTCACTGTAAATAATAACTTTACATTTTGAATTCTGGTCTTGTCCTAATACATCTAAAATATCTTGAAGACTTTCCTTGTGTTAGAATATCATAATGTTGAAAAAAGGGCTTGAAAATCAGATTGCCACCAAGTATGATGACCTGCATGAAAGCTGTAAAAAGACAGAATCATTATCATGCTTGTCTTATTTTTTTTTTTTTAATATACAGTTTAGATCAGTGCTTCCCAAACTTTTCACTTCACGGGCCGACATACAATTTTCTGTTTGCACCAGGGACCTGTGCCGTTTAAAAAAATTTTTCCTCTTGTAATCTGGAATTTCATATGATCTCAATAATATAAATATAAGATTTAACGTAATTGTGGGTGTTATCCCGGTGCGCTAAATACTGCTCCATAATATTATTGGATGACAGTGATATATTTAATAGTGGTCCCATTTTCATGAGTAAAAATTTTGTTGTAGAGATTTACAAATCAAAAAATATTTCAAATGTCGACACTACATTTAGGTCTTCTTTTAGAGGTGTATATACTCGTACACACCGACAGTAATGAACACCAATATAACATAAAAATAAAATATATCTTGGAAAACGATACCAAATCAGATTTTAAACAAGCTGACTAAATTAAAGTATGTTGTAATAAAAATGAATTAATGATCAGCTGCTAACAGTAACTATTTAATGCGAGGTGGGGATCTGTTTATTATTTATAAGCTTATCAAATCGTGGCTCGATTGTAGACAGCGCTACCCGCAAAGGAGAACAAATTTCCATACTGTTTCTGTATTTTGTCTTAATAATGGTCATTGACGAAAGTGAAATAATCTTCTTTCAAGTTGTCTTTGTAGCGATATCTCACATACACCATCAGAATCGCTAAGTTGGCAACGTCTGTGCTTTCATCCTCCTGTAATAACAAATACTTTGCAGATGTATCTAACACTTTCACTCACAGATGATGGCAAAACACATTATAATCATACAACGAAAATCACGTATGGTCTGCATCTTATGACATTCAGCAAATTATAATGTACATCTTTCTCATCTTTCGTCAAATAGGAAACAAAGGAAACGCATGTCATCAACAAACAAATGTCGTATCGGTCTCAGCTGGTTACTATTTTTAACTTTCCCATTGAACCAATGATTCACTTCTCCTTAAAAATAAATACTCCTTGGGCTATACGGCTGCAGGCTCAGTTTATTTTAAAATCAAATCAACATAAAAACAGTGTGGATATCATGTTTTGAGAAAAGGAAAATCTTGTTTTTAAAATGTTCTAAACAATCCTCAAAGGAGAAAATAATTAACTTTTTTCTTACTTTTTTTCAACTCATGTTATGGACCAGCAAAGAAGGGCTCACGGACCGGCACCGGTCCGTGGACCACCACTTTGGGAAGCACTGGTTTAGATATTTTGTAGGTAGAAGTGTTATCTAATTATCTGTGTCACATAGAGTTTATGTCCTACATATTTTTAGAGTGAAATATTTAATACTATTAACATATCTTCTTTTTCACTTTGTCTCAGAGAATGAAACATCTGCTTTGTACATTTATTTACCAGATGTTCAAATGGGACAGCAGGCAAAAACTGTGAGCATGTAACAGAAAACCTGTGTGATAAATTCAATGAATCGGTGTGTTCATCGAATGGAAAATGTGAACTTATTGGAGGAAGCATTGGATGTCAGTGTCTAGAAGGTGAAGTATGATATTCACTTCCTTGTGTCATAAATTGCAATAAACTGGAGGAATACTTATTGTTGGTGAAAGGAGTGATACAGTTGTGGAAACTGGGCAGAGTGGGTTTAATGTGGTAGGAACTCAGAAAACTTCTGAGATAAATATATCATCTTGACATGTATATATACACATGTTGAGATGTACACACAAGTAGACACATACATGCACGCATATATGCACAGACCATCATCATTATATTGCATGCTTATAAATACAGGCAATCATGTTTATATAAATATATGCATACATACATACATCCACCCTTTCTCTCCCTCACCCTCCCTTCTTCCTCTCTCTCTCTTTCTCTACATCTCTCCTCCATCTCTGCCTCCTCTCTCTCTCCCCCTCCCCCATCTCCTTATCTCTCCCTTCCCCCTCTCTCCATCTCCTATATAACAGCCAGCCTCCTATCGGTAGAACAGGATGTCTCCCACAGCTAATAACAATTGTCACATTAATAATTAACAGGTAGTGAGTCATGTAGTAATGATTTCTGCACAGTTCTCATGCCTTTATAATGCATATTGTGATATTGCTATTGTTATTCTCGATTAGCCTCATATGGATGAAATATTGTATTAAAGAGAGAGATAAAAAGGGCAGAATGCTAGATAAGCCTGCATGCTCAATTCTTAATCCTTTGAAAATAACAATTTTGAAATTGTTCATTATCAAACACCCCCCTCCCCACCTGACTTTGGCGCTTCCATTCAGTATGGTTTTATTAAGAGTGTCATAGCTTTTAATGTGACCAAAATTCCAATTCCAATTCCAATATTCCACAAAAAAAATTCCAAATTCGGTCTCGTCTAACCTGCTTCGTCAGCGGTGGTTATTGATGAGAGCCGTAGTTGTGTGGATTGTTAGTCCTACTAGATAGATTTGTTTTGTGCTGGTCCTGGTAAAGACCGGTCCTTGGTTGGGCCTACTGGAGCCCGCATTCTCTCGTTTCTTGGCTTCTTTTCTCTGTTAGCACTGCTACGTGCTTGTCGTTTCTTGTGTTATTCTCATCGGGGCTAGTCCCGGTCATGTCCAGTCCTCATAAGGACTCGATGTAGGCAAGGGCAGAGCATTCAAATGCAAGTCTCAAGTTGTCCTCCCAGTCAGCGACCCGAACTCCTTTACGTTTGTGATTTGGCGTTTTTCTTCATCGCGTGTGGGTGTGGTGTGGTAGCAAGATGACCAGGTCTCCCTGTCCTCCCAGCTCAGGTGCTCTGTCGGAGGAGCCAACCCACCTTCCTGCCATTCACCCCGCCAGTTTTTTTTTTTTTTTTTTTTTTTTAAATAATATATAATTTTTTTTTAAATAATATTTTTATGAAATTTTTTTAAAATATTTTTTTAAAATATATAAACATGCACAAATACAAACAAACACATATATACATATATACAGTGTAGGGAGGTTATACGGTCTTCCTTGTTCTGCATAGGAACTGTCTGACCAGTCGCTGTGTTTCCGGGTTGCTGTTTATGTGCAGGCACTCCGTCATTGTCATTGGGTTCCCAGTTTTGACGAAGTGCTCTCTCAGTCCCTTCGCTCTCTATTGTACTTGTCGCATACTAGTAAGTAGTGTTCGATGGTGTTGTTTTCTCGGCACTCTCTGCAGAATAGGTTTTCTCTTGTGTCTTTCCAATTGCCTAGTCTGATTCTCCACAACTGTCTGTTTGCCGATGCTTTCATGTTGGTCTTGACTTGTGGCTTGTATCTGGGTTCACTCAATACTTGGTAGGCAAGACGGCCTTTATCGCTGTCTCGCCACTGTTGCCTCCATTCTTTGAGAATGTAGTTTTTGACTATATTCTTCCCTTCAACTTTACCTAGGCCTGTGCAGATTTGATTAGTGCTGGTTATTCCCCGTTTCGCCGCTCTGTCTGCCTGTTCGTTTCCCGGGATACCCCTGTGAGCTGGTATCCATCCGATGGTGACTTGGCATCCCATGTACCTGAGGTTAGTGGCTGTCACTAGTATCTCCTCTTTTATGTCTGGTCTGTTGCCTCTATTGAAGTTCCCGAGCATTTGTACTGATGACAGGGAGTCTGTTAATATACACAGTCTCAGAGGTGGATTTTCAGCTGCGATCTCTAGACCTTTCATTATGGCAACCAGTTCGGCCGTGCATACTGCTGTCTGGCTGTTAGCTTGAACTGTCTCTTTAGCTTCCAGTCTGGGACCACTACTCCTGCTCCTACCTCTCCCTGTTCGTTTTTGGACCCGTCTGTGTATATTATGAGGTTGTCCTTACTGATTTCTTGTATGTATTCCTCGGCCGCGTCTCTTGCATCTGTGTCCTCCGTGTCCTTGGTGATGGACTTTGCTAGGCTACAGTCAGTGAATGGGACTGTAAGTTCCCATGGTGGGATTGTTGGCTTGAACCGTCTTGTCTGTTTCAGGGTCTCTGCTAGCTAAATTTTTTCCATTTTCTCTGCTGCTTCCCATCCTGCCGGTCTTTGCAGTTTTTTTTTGTTTTTTTGTTGTTGCATATCCTTTACAGGACATCGCTGTCAACAGCAGCATCTTTCAGCTGTCTGTTGATTTCTTGGCAAGATTACGCTCAGTAGTTTGCCATTGCTTTCTGAGCGGCCGGCTCAGTATCCCATAAGTCACCAGTGGGGGTTGAACCGCTCCCAGTTCTCTCCCGCTACGAGACTCTGCGTGATAAACGGGATTACGGAGAAAGTGTTGTAACCCCTCAGCCAGAGAGACCGGCCCCTTTGCAGTTTTACAGACCAAAATATTTGAATTTTCTCTTTTATATTATGTCCATCCATCCATCATGTGCCATGTCGATAAGTGTGGGCGGTCATGTTTTGCCATCTCACTCGATCACCAGAGTCATGGATCAGCTCCATGTTTCTGTCTTGACCATGCCACATCGCCAAGCCATCCAGGTATTTACTTCTTGGTCTTTCCTTGGTTTCTTCCCTTCGATCTTGCCTGTTGTCACCAAGTTCTCCAATTCATTTCTTCTCATAACGTGCCCACAAGATTTTGACTGTCTGCGTCTAATGTCTCTAATCAGTTTATATATTTATTTATCTTATGTCCATAAGCTCTCTTTTAATTTCCTGCTTCTCCTTGACGTCAATAATTGTTTTATTTTGTTTCCTTGAAATATGATGTATTTTTGATGTGTGTACACATACAGATACAGACACATACACGAAAACACGCTCGCACATAGCCAGTAATGAAACAGTACTGAAGCCATAACGTATTTATTTTGTTGTAGAGATGTCCCACAGCAGGAATCTGCTGTAGGTATATAGCATGTTATGAACATCACATTTTGTTGGCCTGAGTGCATTTAGGAATAGGGGGCAGTCTTTCCCTCCCATAGTGAACGATGACAGCTGACATCAAACACTTGTTTGACCGCACTCATGCCATTGTCAGCATAATGTCATAACCATTACCCTAACTCACATGCTTTATTTTGTTGTAGTTATTATTGTTTGATGGGGAGTCTCTGTGGCGAAGTGGTCAAGCCGTTTGACTCAGGCTCCGAAGGTTGTGGGTTCGATTCCGGGTCGCGTCCTTCAGTTCATGAGTGAAATTCCTGTGGGTCGTCACTAGAGCTATGGAGTTTGTGCTTTGTGCTGCGCGTTCCACGCTGCGGAAAGAAACCGAGCCATATGGGATAAAACCCGGTGCAATGAAGTCGATCCTGTCGACTTTTAAGCGACTTTTTAAAAATTGTTTGATGATTAATTATCATGTCGATGCACAGCCTTACATTAACCAAACATGCATCATACTGGAATAGCATTGTTAGTAGCTGTTTTTTCCATTGACAGTTACAGTTAGTTGCATGGTCTTTACAGGATGTCACAATCAATTCCAGCACTTATTAGTGTTTGTGAATTTCTAGACAATTTTCCTTTTAATAGTTTGCCATTGATTTCTGAATGGCCAATGCTAATACTGTTCTGAAAATCAGTGCATGACATATTGTTTATGTATGACATAAATTAATTTGAAATATTTATGACTGACAGAATATTCTGGCAAAGCATGTGAACTTGAGAAGGACTACTGTGCAGATGATCCATGTAATGGAGGGATTTGTTCTCTGAGCAACCTGACCTATGTGTGTGATTGCAGCAATGGTGAGTGGTTGCATGTACATTCTACATTTCTGAACACTGTAACATGATCTTTCAATAGCTAATAGTTATAATAAAGGATTTTAAACGGTGGATTTGAAGAAACCAGTACAGCAGCTTGTATGAAAGGGTGCATAGTTAGTTAGTTAGTCGCAGTTCCAACATCATGGCAACGGGTCGTCCCCATTATGGTTCCGTTCCTGTGCCACTGAATATCACACTAAATGCTCCTCACTGTCTAATGTGAAAAGTGGAATAGACAGGAGTCTCGACAAGCCAGCAGTCCACACATGTACACTGTGCATAATGCCACTGTCAGAATGCCAACACAAAAGTCCTCCACAGAAAATACAGTTCATCGTCGATGGAAGCGGCAGTCACTAGGAAATCAGCAGCCACACTGATCATTACTGTATTAAAAGTTGAGAGGATCGACTTCATTGCCCTGGGATTTATCCCATATGATTCGGCAAGGCGACCCATTGAAAGCATCGCACAAAGCACAAATAACGTAGCTCCAGCGACGACACTGACGAATTTCCAGGAAAAATGTATTTGTGAACCAAAAAGGCAGTCCAGTCAATTCCAAGCGACAGGCCGACCACGATTGTTCAGAACAGTTTGGAAAGGGTGCATAAACAGTAGAACGAGTATACATATTTTTTTCTACTCTACTCTTATGATGTTGTAAATAAAAGGAATTATTCTGCTAGGATGTGGAAGTCACATGGAAACTACTACACTGTCTTTCCAAACTTATGAGCAAGTCACACATTTGGAATGGAAAAGTTATATCTTAAAAAAACTCCATACAAGACTTCAAACTAAATAACTTGACGTGTCATGACATACTGCTAGAAGAATACACTTAAAGCTAATTATGTTAGTCCTTATTATAAACTATTTTTAGAGAACTACTATTCCATGTTCTAAGTGAAATTTGGTTTTAATATGAAACATACATTTAACAACTTTTATTAATGTTGCCTATAATTTTTCAGTTAAAAATTATGGTGGTGAAAACTGTAATGAAACAAATACGACATGCAGCACTTGTCCAAATAGCACAACATGCCGAGAATTTGAAGATCAGGACGGATATCTCAGACCTGCTTGTATGTGCCTTGCAAATGAAACTCTTGTTGGCGACACATGCAAAAGTAAGTTTTAATTGTTATTATTGGGCATTATACATTTTCCTTCTGTTCTAATTAAAACTAGCATTGTTTTAAAACTGTTTCTAGTGCTTCTCTCCTGTGTCCATACTATTTACAGTTGAAGAGTTTGTGCCTTTATGGTCTTCAGAATAATACAAGTGAAACATAGCTACTGACAAATCAAATCAAATCAACTTTATTTTGACAAGGTCATTCGAGTCTATCTGGTTGAAGGACTGCCACCAGATTTAGTTACAAACAAATCTGATGCCTTGTAAATAGATGGGGCACACAAAGGCTAAAGAACACATACTCAATAAAATGCCTGTTGTTACTGGATATACTGTGCCACAAGTCTTATTGTGCAATATGATTCACTTTGTGGTGACTTTTCTAGCCACTGACAGTCACTGTTGATGAGTGATGACAGTAAAATGCCCAATAAAATCAAAAACTGAATGTTTTTATTTTGCAGCTGTCAACAGGGACTATGATCTTGTATTTCTGCAAAGCTTTGCCAACAAAGGAACTTTTCTAACTTCTGAAAGTGGGTTTTACTTGGACAGCACCGGTCTAAGCATCACCATGTGGGTGGCTGCAGCTAAAAAACTAGACACAGATAATTTTATACTCGCACTGAGGAGGTAATCATTTGTTACAAGTATAGAAGCTTTCATCATCATCATCATCATCATCATCATCATCATCATCATCATCATCATCATCATCATCATCATCATCATCATCATCATGTGCCATCCCAGTAAGTGTGGGCTGTTATGTCTTGCCATCTCACTCGATCTCCAGAGTCATGGATCAGCCCAGTGTTCTTGTCTTGACCATGGAAGTCTTCATGTCTGTATAAATCATGTTTCATTTTGGGGAATTGAACAGTAATTACATGCCAAAACCATTAAATTATGAGCATATCTTGACACAAATTTAAGATGTCTGAAGCCTATTGAAGACACATTGTATTTGTTCTTAACATTCCACAGCTTAGTTTCTTGAGTTCATCAGTTATTTATGCATATTTGGAAGCTGAATTTTAAATAAAAATACATAACTACTTTATCATGTGTGTTTGAATATGTTCTTGGGTGGGTTGTTTTGATGGGTGTGAGTGTCAGTAAGTGACTTGGCATATATGTATCTATATGTGTGTCTGTATGTGTCTGCATATGTGTCCTTGCTTTTAACTTGAGCATAGTCCACACATGGGCTACTACTAGTAGTTGCTACTACTAGTGAGTGCATTGGATTAATTTTGCATGAGGGTTAGCTTTTCCTTGACATGAGGTGAACCATCTATGACTTCTAAGGTACTTATAATTTACATCCCCAAGTCAATGACGACAAGTCAACATTTAAGTCCAATCGACCGGTGCGTGGAATGAATCCACTATGTCGAGGTCAGCAGAGAAAGTTTAAGCGAAGCGTGTTAAACCTATTGGCAGTCAGGACCTCCATGGTGGGAATGAGTTGCTGGATGGGTGGCTGTGTGCTTGCAGGCATGTGTGTGTGTGTTTGAGTTAATGGTTACATGTGTATATGTATGTGTGGGTGTGAAAGACTATTATCCTTTTTACAGTTTTAAATGTTTTAAGGGGAATTTTAACGGCACAGTTATTTTGTGTATTTTCTCCTTTATACTTTGCTTAAAAATGTAAATTGTTACCCCATTTTTTTTTATGTTTGTAATATTTTTTATTTCTAATGTGTATTATTATTTCCTTGTTTGTGCTTTTCTTTGGCAAATATATATCTTGAGCATTAATTCTCATAAAACTTTTTATCTCATGTATTTTTCAGTTCTAAGATGAACTACCCTTTCTTGTCAGTCTTCAAAACAAAGGTGCAGTTCACAACCAACATAAATATTTCTGTAGAGCTGACTGAAGATACTGGCAAAAAACATTCACTGGATGAGTCATTTACCTGGCATTTGATAAGTATTTTTTGGTCAACAAAAGGACATTTTGAGATTTTGTTTGATGCCTTTCAACTATATCAGACAAACCAAACAGTTTCCCCACCATCTGATGAGTAAGTATATTGCCTAACAGGATTAGAATATTGAACACAAATTATTTAGTTTGTCTTGTCTAGCCACCGGCAGAATGAAGACAACACCTATCTTCTGATCACTGTCTGCCTGATGTTATGCAGTTGTGTCACACAGCCATTGTTATCCTATGCCATTGTGTAAATATCTCTGGTGTTATAATTCATTTCCATGTCATCCTCATGCTTTGAAGTTATAGATTTTACTGCTGTAAGGTAAGGGCAGTTTGTAAGAAGAAGAAAAATACTGAAATTATACAAGATGTGAAGATCACAGAAAACTGTTTCATGAATAGCATGATGTCTCAGAAATGGAAATACTTTACCATATTAAATGTCATAGTGGTTTAGCAAAAATGTTTGTGGAAGGCATGGCTCTGGAGGAGGAGTCTGGGGATAACCAACATGAAGGTGGACCCAGAACATTCAGGAGATCTTGCACATGAGGCAGAGGAATTAGCTAGTGAACAAGAGTCTTTCTGGAAGGTTGTGATAGAATTGATGTTTTGCATAGGACTCGCTGTATGGTAATAATACTTCTTCTCTTTTTTTTCCTCCATCTTCTCTTCTTACTCTACATCTTCTTCCTCCTGCTACCTCTTCTTTTTATCCTTTATTCACTATCCTATTCTACTTCTTTCTCCTTTCCTCCTCTTTTTCTTCTTCTGCTTCTGGTTAAGTGTACCCAATTTTTTAAAAACATGCCATTTCAGTTGCATGTTCCTCTTTTGTTTATTTATAATTCAGGTTTGTGTTTGTACTTCTTGGACAATCATTCTATGGATACATATCCCAAGTGTCTGTCTGGAGAACAGCTCTCGCCCCTGATGACCACTACAAAATCTTCAATGACAAACTGGCTGTTCCTCAACCAGACAGCCTACTTCTAGGATGGACCCAGTATTCCTTTGATAGTTCAGTGAGAAGAACAAAGACCTCCACAGCAGCAGGATCATTTTCCATTTGTAACATTACAGATACTATTGCACTAATGGAGCTCAATAGTCCAGAGTGTAAACATACAAACTTTACAGGTAAGTGTCTTAACTATTATCTTCTCTGTTCTTGGGGTGGGAGGGTCTCATTAAACATAGAATATATCATTGCTCCAACCTTCTTCTAACAGTCCTTACTGTGTGCCATCTGACAGCCTTCTGTCTCATGTGCTGCCAATCATTTCTGATACTGATGTTCTTCCATGGCATGGTATCAAACTGCCTAGCATCTCGTCTCCCCCGCCTCTCTTCCCCTCCAACTTTCCCATTATGAAGACATACTCCAGCTTTCCCCTTCTCATGACATGCCTAAGGAATGTGGCTGTCTTCTTCTGATGTGAGTAACCAGTTCTCTTTGTGAGTTAACTTTTTTTCAAGATATCTTCAGTACTTTTTGTAACCATCCATGTTGTTCTCATCTTTCATCTATAAAACCACATCTCAGTAACCTACAAATAATTTCTCACTTGTCTGCTAATTGTTCATGATTCACTTCCATAAATCAGGACTGACTCAATATAACTTAAGAAATCTTTGTTTTCCCCACCTTGATTGTCAGAGATATATTGCAGATATTCTTAATCTTGTGAAATGTTGCCTTTGCTTGGGCTATTCTATATTTAACTCCTTAATATATCTTCCATGTGTGGTTATTAAAGTACCCAAGTACTTAAATACATTGACTTGTTTCAGATTGGTTCCATGCACCTTGATGTTGCAATTGAGTATACGATTTCTCTCTGTAGTAACCATTATTTCTGGTCTAGGGAGTCTCCGTGGCAAAATGGTCAAGCCATCTGCCTCAGGCTCTGAAGGTTGTGGGTTCGATTCCAGGCTGCGTCCTTCGGTTCATGAGTGCAATTTTTCCGGAGACTCCTGGGGGTCACCGCTGGAGCTATGCAGTCGTGCTTTGTGCAGTGCTTTCGGCAGTTCGCTGCGGAAAGAGACTGAGACATATGGGATAAACATCCGGTGCAATGAAGTCGACTCTGTTGACTTTTAGACGACTTTTTATAGCTTCTGTTGCAATTATATCAATCATTTCTTGTAACTGTATTTCATTTTCAGTGACCAAAACCATGTCATCAGTTTAACCCTTTACAGGGCAGACGCTTGTCCATTTTTTAGTCCTGAACGGGCAAGATTTTTTCAGGTTCGGAAAAATTTCGGGTTACGTTAGAAAAAACATCACAAATAAGGTGTTAGTCAACCGATTTTAGTTAAATAAACAACACAATGAAGGGAAAAGCATGCAGAATATGTCACTCATGTGATTATTGTTGATAATCCATATATGAACACAAATATTTATGAAATACAGCATGCTGTTTGTGATTTTCCGTCATCTATACGGCAATTTACAAACACATTTTCAGAATCATAATCATTTTCTTTAAAGTCAGACTCAGACTGCTAATGCAAAGTAACGCTTTGTGACTGATATCTAGTTCCGATTAATAGTCAACTTCGTGTCCTTTAATGTCACTGAAATTGAACCTAGCGAAATCTCGGCTACCACTTGAAGAATCGCCGAAATCCGTCTTGAAAAACTAAGCGTAAAAAGCCCGAAAATTATCAAAAAAAGTCCGTAAAAGTCCGTTCAAATTCATAGTTGGCGCTTACAAATGGCGGCCACATTGTCAAGCTATCGGCGAAAGTGAAAGTAGCCGTCGGAAGTATCGTAAGGCCGAGAAATCGCGTTTTTACAATGCATAATAGTATCGGACGGAATCGGCCGAAATGCTCGTAAAAGGCATCGGCCGCAAATGGCCTTTCCGCCCTGTAAAGGGTTAAAGCACGTTGTTTACATAATGCCCTCCAAGAGATATTCCTGGATGGCTTTTATGGATCTCACTATTATTTTGCTGTAAAAATTTAACAAATCAGGTTATTATACACAACCCTGTATAAGACCTTGTTTAATGTGTTAAAAGTTCCCAGTTGGATGCCAGTTCTTATGGCTGCTTTTTATTGCCAATACATGTTATTTATTATTCTCAGATCTTTACCATCAGTGTTTAAAATTACCAACATCATAATCATTTCTTATCAGATGCCATAGTGTGCCATAGTTTTGCTTCTACCAGGACATTATAAATAGATATTTTGTTGCTGTGTTATGTCTGCAATGTAAAATGCATATGACAGAAATCACAGCCTGTCTAGTGAAGTCAAAAAGGATCTGTTCCCTTGTATTGAGTATATGGTGCTGGCTAGCCCTATTTTGAATAGACCAATCGACACTCACTTGATGATAAGGTCAATATCAGGCCGACTGTCTTTACTTCTTAGAACATTTCCTGGTACCTATTTTGTTCTGGGTCAACCTGGGGGTTTAGGTCTTCTTCTTCTTCTTCTTCTTCTTCTTCTTCTTCTTCTTCTTCTTCTTCTTCTTCTTCTTCTTCTTCTTCTTCTTCTTCTTCTTCTTCTTCTTCTTCTTCTTCTTCTTCTTCAGCGTTCCGAGCCATTGAGGTTCTTTGCTGCAGATACAATCCGTCTCCATTCGTCTCTCTGGTGGACCTTCTCTTGCCAGTCATTGATTCCAAGTGCTTGTAGATCTGTATATGTATTATCTCTCCACTGTCTTCTTGGTCTACCTCGGGGTCTACGGTCATTTATTTCCTGAGTGTAAGCGAGTTTTGTTTCCCTATTATCTTCCATTCTTTCTATAAGCCCCAGCTATTGAAGTCTATTAGCCTTCATGATACCAGTGATTAGCGGGGACTTAAACAGATCATAAATGTCTTTGTTACTTCTTCTTTTCCACTCTCCACTTTGTGTATCCCTAATGGGTCCAAAGATGCGTCTTAAAATTTTGTTCTCAAAGGTTTGTAATAAGGCTTTGTCTCCTTTCATTGTACTCCAGGTTTCAGAGGGGGTTTAGGTCAGTTTTTGCTCCTGCAAGAGCATATTCTACTGCGTTCATCCAGTGTTTTTTTTTTCCAGATGTAATTGCGTTGTGTCAGTTTATTTGCGTCCTGAGCTTGACACATTCGACTTCTGCGGGCATTTGTTGACTGGGTTATCCTTCCCAGGACAAGAGCATGTGAGAAGCTTAATGCAGGACTGTTGACTTTAAAGAGTGAGAAAAATATGGCAAAACTGAATGATTTTAAAATTCTCTAACTCACACATTTATCATGCAAAAATGACTTCTTATATTATTCTGTATCTGATAGAAATATTGATAAATTGTTGCAGATAAAACACCCCCAGAGGTAAACTACTGCAATGAGAGTATGATGCTGCCAACAGACTACAGTAAACATCAAGTTAACTCTAGTGAACTGGGATATACATTTAGAGATGACACTGATGGGAGTCTGTCTTCTGAAGGTAATAAATTACATAACTGTTTGTGCATTTTGGCTATCTTTATACAACCCTAGCAATTCTCAGACATGAGAGACAGTGACAGCTGAAATTAATGTTCTACTTGAGCGTTTATGAATGATGTTTTAAAAATTGTACCATTATCACCATCAAGTATTTTATCTCTGACATGTGGTGATATGTGTGGAAGTGTGGTGAGTTTCATCATTATATTATCCATAGTTAACAACAAAAATAAAGTTGATCGACAATGTCCAAATGGATTTAATGTCTTATCTTAATTTTTAAAAACAAGCTAATAGTTTTACCGATAATGATAGTATTTATTAACATATTCAGTGAGTAACACATTGATAAACTACATCAATTTCAGATTCATAATTATCCTAACTGCCAAAAACACTGATTATCTAAAAATACATGTATTTGATCATTATGTATCATATTCATTTACTTTTCTCTGTATGTATGACTCTGCTTTGTTGCTTAATAGTAAAGGTGAGATGCACAACATTTCTTTCCATATAGTACTAATCATAGAATATGATTATCAGATATATTCAGAGCAAGAAAGCAAACACTTAAATACTTAATAGTATGGAATATACATTCCATTTTAATACTGTTAAAAACTGACTCTGCAGCATTATTGGCAAACCCATATTTACTGTGTGTCCATGAGCAGCTATCATTTATATACTTGTTTTGTTGTAGAAATTGTTTCATTAGGCAACATATACTGACTTACACATACTAATAATTGAAAGAATATTTTGCGTTGTAAAATAGGACAGTTGTTTTCCTATGGTGCATATGATGTTGCTGTCTCAGCAGTGGACTCAGTGGGAAATATTGGAGTATGTATGACAAGGGCTTATATTACTCGTAAGTGCTATGTACATTGTCATATTTGTAATGTGTTTAATTCATTTAGTATTTTCATGTAAAATATAATTTATCATTCATCTATGAATTAAACATAGTTATACTTTATGATTACCTCCTGAATTTTCTTCCTTTGGCAGTGGAATCAGGGAGACAAGCAAAGTGAATTGCTAAGTCAAATTGAATGAGCCAAACCACATCAGCCCTAAAATAATTTTAAGTCTCAGAAAAAGGGAACATCTTGTGGCCAGTTTAAATATAGATTTAATGAGAATGGAAAAGACTTCATCATCCGACATTGTTTCTAGTTATGTGCTGTATTTTCTTAAATATAGATATTTCATTAGGAAGGTAAGTGTCATCTTTTCATCTCATTCATTTATTAATCAGATTCAGACCTGTTTGCTATAAAGTGTAAAAAACAATAGGCATCCATTTTCACATAATTCCGATAATTTTATCAATTATTATGTAACTATCCAAAGTATAAATAATTCTTTTTTCAGCATTCCATGCATTATGTGTGTCATCACAGTCAACCATTTTAGGATGATTCTTTGAAAAGCACATGCATTTTATATTTAACATGACACAAAGATTGCATATAGTTGACTTAGCGAGAAGGGAAACATGTATTTGAATTTGCAACCTTAAGATGATCTCTGGCATCATATTGCACTGTTCATGTCAACACAGCTAAATATTCTTCTTCTTCTTCTTCTTCAGTGTTCCGAGCCATTGAGGTTCTTTGCTGCAAATACAATCCGTCTCCATTCGTCTCTCTGGTGGACCTTCTCTTGCCAGTCGTTGATTCCAAGTGCTTGTAGGTCTGTACATGTATTATCTCTCCCCCGCCTTCTTGGTCTACCTCGGGGTCTACGGTCATTTATTTCCTGAGTGTAAGCGAGTTTTGTTTCCCTATTATCTTCCATTCTTTCTATAAGCCCCAGCCATTGTAGTCTATTAGCCTTCATGATACCAGTGATTAGCGGGGACTTAAACAGATCATAAATGTCTTTGTTACTTCTTCTTTTCCACTCTCCACTTTGTGTATCCCTAATGGGTCCAAAGATGCGTCTTAAAATTTTGTTCTCAAAGGTTTGTAACAAGGCTTCGTCTCCTTTCGTTGTACTCCAGGTTTCAGAGCCATACAGCACAACTGGTCTGATCAGTGTTTTGTATATTGTGATTTTGGTGTTACGAGATAGCGCCTTTGATTTTAGTAGATGTTGTAGTGCATAGTATATCTTATTTCCAGAGTTGATTCTAGTTTGTATTTCTTCCCTTATGATGTTGGAGCAGTTGAAGATTGTACCCAGGTATTTGTATGTTTCCGTTCTTTTAATGGTCATATTATCTATTTGTATGTGGCCAGAGTTTCTAGCCATTCCGTCTCTTGAAATTACCATATATTCTGTCTTATCTTGGTTGATAACCAGCCCCATCTGTTGGGCTTTTCCCTTTAAGTGAGTCAATATTTCCAATGTCTTTTGTTCACTTTGCCCTATAATATCTATATCATCTGCATAACCAAGCAGCTTGGATGTTCCTCCAATATCACATTCCTCCTTTACCTTCCTTACAACTTTCTCTAGAGCCAGATTGAAGAGTAGCGGCGATAGTGCATCACCCTGTTTCAAGCCAGATGTTACTTGGAAGGGGTCTGATTTCCTGCCTTTATATGTTACTATATTATAAGTATCTTCCATGCATAGTCTGGTCATGTTGATTAACTTCCTTGGTATTCCAAATTCCTGCATAGCATTCCATAGACTATTCCTATGGACACTATCATAAGCCTTTTTAAAATCCACAAAAATGTTATGGAGATCTCTTTTATATTCCCAATGTTTCTCGGCTATTTGTCGTAAGATAAATATCTGATCTATTGTTGATCTGTTTTGTCTAAAACCCGCCTGGTAGTCACCTAATATGTCTTCTGAATATGGTTTTAGTCTATTTAGTAATACTGCGGATAGTATCTTATAGCTTGTGGACAGTAGTGATATTCCTCTATAATTTCCACATTGGAACTTGTCTCCTTTCTTAAAGATAGGTATCAATAATGACTCTTTCCAGTCATGGGGTAATTCTTCTGTCCTCCAGATTTTTATTATTAGTTCGTATAGCTTTAGATGTAATGCATGGCCACCTGCCTTTATAAATTCAGCAGCAATTCCATCAGTCCCAGTTGCCTTATTGTTTTTAAGTCGTGTGATTACATATAGGATTTCTTCAAATGTAGGTTCTTCAATTTGTGGTTCGCATGTTAGAACCTCTTCCTGTGGGAAAATGTGACTTGGAGCTTCACAATTTAGTAATTCAATAAAATATTCTTTCCATGTGTTGCACATTTCCTCATTGGTATTTATCATATTCCCATTTTTGTCTTTTAAACCATATGTGTTTTGTTGGTGCCCTCATTTCATTGACTTCAGTTCTTTAAAAAATTTTCTGGATTCATTTTTCTGGTGATTAGTTTCCATATCTTTGATTATATTACTCATATATTCTCGCTTCTGCTGTCTGACTATTTTTGTAGCCTCTTTACATTCATTTCTAAAATGCTCTTCCTTTTGGATGTTATTGATGTCATTTAACCATACATGTCTGGCATTCTTCTTCCTAATGACTGCTTCTTCACATTTTTGATTGAACCATCTGTTCTTTCTATGCGTGGTTAACACACCGAGACATTCTTCTGCGGTAGACTGAATTGTATTCTTGATGTTCAACCAAGTTTGGTCAACGCTTTCCTCCAAAGGGTTTTGCAGAGTTTCAAGTTTACATTTTATTTCATCTGTAAATTTCTCTTTGACTGTAATGTCTTGCAGTTTTTCTCTGTTATTTGTTGGGTGTAATCTTTGTAATTTAGTATAGAAAGCTCTCTTAAGTTTTATTTTAAATTTTGCTCCAACGAGGAAGTGGTCACTGTGGCACTCAGCTCCTCTATAACTTCTGACTTGCTGTATGTTTGATGTTATACAGATAAATATAATGTTAAAAAATAATCTACTTATTGACAAGTTCCTCATATGGAAGTTAACCATCAATGTAGTACAATGTCGAGTTCCGATATTGAAAATAATAGCAATTTATGATCATGTTTTCAAAGGAAAGCAGAGTAAGAAGTACCCATTGATTAATTTCAGTGGAGAGAGTTTATATGAGTAGAAATGGCAACTAAGAAACCGCAATAAATTCAAGCAATTTGAGTCACCTTCTAATTATTATAAATTATATCTCTTCTTGAATGTTTTATAAATACTGCCATAAAGAGAAAATAAAAGCTATTTTTACAACTCGACATATCCCACAGACATCACTGTTTCTGCTGAATCATATTGTATAAAGTCTTGAATGAACAATATTAATTTTAGACCAACTATTCAACATCATAACTCATTAACTACAATAAACCACTCACATTACAAAATCTCCAAGCAGCTGAATAAAGAACTAAACAGTAATGAATGCAATATTTTTCAAATACTACAAGAAAAAAATGTGTTTCAAGTTGACAAACTGCAGCTGAAACCATAGGCACACCTGTAGTTTATAAATATGAATACATTACCTCTGCAGCTGTGTATTTCCTTATTAATGAATTAAATGATGCTGTAATATATAAAACATCACAATAACTAATATTATAAATTATTTGTTCACTATTTTCATTATTTGGATCCTGAATGACACCTGTTAAAACATAGAAAGCACCTGTCAGCTCTGATTCTTACATTTTAATGAGATCAGGTAACAATTTACAAGAGTATTGGAGAACCCTTCCCAAGTATGTTATCTGCTACTTTCTTTTCTTGGCAAAGGACTTGATGCATTGAAGTCGATCCTTTTCCCTTTAACCTTTTCAAACCCCAGGTATTCTTTCCTGCTCAGTGGGTACTTAATTAATACCGCACTAATAAATTACATAAAGTTCCCCAGTTTGGTGGAGAAGTTTTCTCTTTGTGTTTTTATAAATGTTTAAAGTTTTAGGGTCATTTGTAACACACTTTACTTTTTACAAATCTATATTGATGTGCATATGCACATAGTTATAAAGGGAATATTTAAAACAATAGTCAGGACAAAATGAAACAAAATATTGGATAGATGCCAGCAGTCATAAATACTGGCCACTGTTAATAAAGGTTTGGTAATATCAGCCCCATATACCAGCCTCCCATTTTTGAAGGAAAAATTTCACAATCAACAATGTGCAAGTCTCTTAATATATCTTAATTTATGTCTAGCATGTAATCATTTTTAAACACTTCTGATATGTTTGAATGCTTTTTCAATAACAAACTATCCTTTCTGCTGCAATATTATTATTAGTGTCTTTGTTTTCTGCTTAGTCATTTATGTAAATGTAATTTTCATTATGTCATTGCCTTTGGAAGAAAAAACTGCTTCTATTTTCTTTTTAAAGAATGTCTATCTTCTTTACAGATGCCTAGAATATAATGATTCGTCACTTCACAGAAACAAGAAACAAGTGAAAACATTAAATTGTTTTGAGAAATTAGATGTAGACAGTTAAGATATTTTGGATGTGTTATGAGAAAAATAAACGGGACAACTTAGTGACAGCTGGCAAGATTAATGGGAAAAGAGTAAGCTGAAGACAGAGAGATAAATAGCTGGATGGGCACCACATGGCATAATCATGACCAGACCTGAAACTCTAGTGATCATGTGAGATAGCGAACCATGACCACCAACACATATTGGCATGGCACATGATGATGATGACTTTATTGTATTGCAATAAAAAAGATATAGACTATTTATTCTTATGTGAAATACCTATATTAATATAATATTTGTTTTTGTTATGAGAGGGAATAACTTTATTTTTGAGAAGTTGTGGATTCACATCACATACGCAATTTACTTTCAAGTTTTCATTATTCTTCTCCTTTCATCTATTGTGTTTATCAGTTATTTCATGGTTATTCACATCTTGTGACTGTTTTTAAATTCAATTAATATTCTATTTTTTCCATTACCTTCTTACCGTCTCAATTGTTGTAAGAATTGCATGAAAATACCATAAAATATATTGATAATAATTTATTTAAATTTACATACAGCAAATAGATGCAGTGACACAGAACCACCACAAGGTTATCTGGCAAATTGCTCAGACAATATAAATGGAAAAAGGGTAACTTGCCCACCTGGAATGCTGCCTAGTGTTCCAACGCCAAACTTTGTCTCATGTAGCAACCTGTTGACTTATAATCTTGATGATCTGTATGAGAAACCTGACAGAATTGTTTGTGGAGGTAAGTTATTGCATATTTGTAAATAATGTAAGCTTTTTATTTAATGTTGTAGCATGTTTTAGTGTTTAAGTATTCATTTGTGTGTGTGTGTGTGTGTATATATATATATATATATATATATATATATATATATATATATATATATATATATATATATATATATATATATATATATATATATATATATATATATACAGTTATTTTTTGCAAAATTATTAGTAAATATGGAGTATGTAAAATACTGGAAATGTTAAAACTAATTAATGAAATCTACATATTCTTTTACTAAATCAAATGGATGAAGTTGAATGGAATGCTGTTTCATGAATCTTGTTTATTTTATTTGTTCCTTAATTTGATCATATCACAACCAGTTCTAAAAACAAATAGACATGATAATGGTGAAATCAAACATTTCTCCTTTGACTCCTCTTTATACCAAAAGAGCTCAATTTTCTTTTGCAGAATTATTGTAACCCCTTTAAAAAATGTGAACACGTAATACATTTTTTATTTAAAATTACTATTTGTTAAGTAATTAGTGATGTAGTACTACCGAATGGTAGCACCAGTAAGAATACTAGATGGGAGATTCTACGGATAGTAAAGGCAGTTTTCCTTTTTTCTGACTTAATCAAAGTATATATATATAGTTACACACACACGAGGGCGAGTCAATAAATAAGTCACACAGTTCTGTGGGATGGCAGATAAATGTAGTTGGTGTTTTCTACAGGTGTCATTAGGTGGCTGCAACATCGAACTTTATATTCCCATTCGTCTTGTGGCGCTAGGTGTCTCATGCGCATGCGCAGCGTAGCACATAAACATAATGGTGACTAATACAGAGTGAACAACCAAAGAGCAATATGCTGTTGTGTGTTTTTTGTGGGCAAAATGACTGCCTGCAAAGGACATTCATGAGGAAATGCTTCCTGTTTATGCTGACAAATGTCTGTCCAGTAAAGCAGTGCATACCTGGGTAGAAAATTTTCTCAAGGATGCTCTAAAATTGTTGATGAAATCCGATCTGGTCGTCCTGTTGAGATTGCAACAAAAGCATCCGTGATGTGGGTGGAGGAGATGATAAGAGGTGACAGGCGAGTAGCGATAGACTCTGTAGCATCTGCAATAGGGTGCTCATATGGTTCTATCAATGCTTGATGATGCAATTCGAAGAAAATGTCCAGGATTGCTGACTAGAGGAGTGTTGCTTCTTCATGACAATGCCAGACCAAATACGGCTCGATTAACTCAGGAGAAAATTAACCAACTAAGATGGGAAGTTCTGGAACATCCACCTTATAGCCCCGACTTAGCCCCTAGCGATTTCCACATTTTTTGTTCACTTAAAACCCACCTTGGCTGGAGACATTTCATGAATTACGTCGAAGTTTAATGTGAAGTGAAAACATGGTTTAGAAAACAGAGCACGCAGTTCTATGCAGCCGCTTTGGGAGGACTGATAAAACGATGGGATAAATGCATCAATGTTGGTGGAAATCATGTTGAGAAATAAAGGGACAATGTATGTATAAAAATAAACTGGTTTCAAGTCGTTATTATATTTAGTTATTTTATAGGAATGGAGAGGGTGAATTCATGTATACATGCATCTTATTGTATGCATACACAGGGATATACGTACACACATATACACACACACTCACATTCACATAGGCACACACAGATGCATATGATACTGTACTATGAATAAAATAAGTAGGTATTGTTCATTTTATAAGAACACAATCTTAGCCTACTTTGTTCATAATTTTTTCTCCAGATGGAAAACCCCTTTCTGTAACTGTGAATATGGTTCTGCCATACAGAATAGTAGTAAACTGTAGTGATCAGGTGGTATTATCAATCGGTGAGCACATAACAGATGTACTTAGGACACTGAATACAAGCTGGAGAGGTTTGTGCAGTGACCACAATTGTAGCAACGTGAAGCCTAGTGGATACTGCACAGGTTCTGGAAGCCTAGAGGCTCATATACAGATCCGTGGTCTAAAGTGAGTGCATGTTATAATCTCTATAATTAATGAAATTAATACAATCTGTTAAAATTAGACAATTTTTAGAGTTCAGATATTAATTCTATGTTCAGTTTTATATAATCACAGATTTGTAACCATCCAAAAGGAATCAGAAAAGTTTTTAATCTGATCACTAGTGGTTTGATCATTGTCAGTCATACATTTTTATATACAAGAGCATCTTCATTATATGGATATCTACAAATACAGTTCATTCTTTTTCTTCTTCTTCTTTCCATTCATCCGGAGTGTTTTTTCAGATGTGATTGCGGTGTGTCTCATTAGGCACCCTTGGGTCGAAACCCTTAGGCCAACACATCCGACTTTTAGCATGCAATTTTGACCAGGTTAGCATTCCTGGGAGACTCTCACTTTTGTGGTACCATCTACATCCCAGCTGGTCAAGTTGGAACAGTCGAAGACTTCACGGTCATCCCTCAAAGGAAGGCAGGCACAGTACATGGCATTTTCCGCCATTCAGGGTGGCTTCCATAATTGCAGAGCCGACACATAGCGCCTTGGTGCTGGGCTCACTGAGGGAATCGTCACGTCCTGCTCATTTCTGCTTTAATTCCTCACTTCAATATATTGGGCATTTTGTTCGCCCCGGGCCGTTCCCGCACAAACCAGACAGGTCTGCAGACGGTATCCACTCAGTGAGTTTTCTATTCAGACGTGCTTGTCTTGTGCCCATTAGAGCTGTTCCAGGCACGACGAACATTCGGAAACTACCTAGTTAGAGCTGTTATGAACAAGAGCGGCATTCGGAAACTAGGTAGTCAGAGCTGTTCCTAGCACAAGAGACATTCGGACGAGACATTTCACCCGGATGTAAATGTGTAGTACCAATTTTTATTTTGCCACCCGTAGGATGGCACTTCTGACTTCGGCGGGCATTTTTTAATGAGGTTAGCCTACCTCGGGTTTCGAGGCACGTTAGACATATTGCTGTGATGTCGCCCACATCTCAGCTGGTCAAGATAGAACGGTCAAAGACATCACGATCAACCCTCAAGGGAAGGCAGGAGCAGACTATGAGCGTTCCCTGCTATCCAAGGAGGCTTCTATTATTGCAGAGCCGGCACATACTGCTCTGAGACTGGGCTCACCCAAGGAATTGCCACGTCCTGCTCTTGGCTGCTTTGATTCCTCACTTCCATGTATTTGGCATTTCGCTTGCCACTGGTCGCTCAAGCACAAACCAGGAACGGACAGTCTGCGGCCGGCATCAACTAGGTAAGCTTTCGCTTCGGACTTCGGACCATGCAATGGATTCGCTAGCCAAGTGTTCCATTTCGTGTTATTGAGACGTTTTTCCACCTTTGACTACACTCTATGTGAGCATAGATACAGACATTTTTCGTAAACATTTCGTGCGACTGGGGCGCTTTTCTACCTTTATTACTCGCTCACGAGGTAGGCTACTACATGTGCTGCCAGCTCAGCACCTTACCTCCGTGCATCAGTGAGTGAAAAACGGTCAGGCCCTCTCATCCTGGGATCCTTCATATCCCCCAGCTGAGAACCTTCGAAACAAGTAGCATGTAGTGTGCTCAGCATCTCATCTCAATTTTTT
Organism: Cepaea hortensis; assembly: GCA_963921405.1. Lineage (NCBI taxonomy): Eukaryota > Metazoa > Mollusca > Gastropoda > Stylommatophora > Helicidae > Cepaea > Cepaea hortensis. The sequence goes on along the minus strand of OY992880.1, from coordinate 42,145,723 downwards.
GGTAGGTTTGTATCGGCCCAGCTCTCAGGTCAAAGAATTAATGGCTTAGAGGCTTTCAGCCTTAACCCTCACCTGAGAGCCTTAGTGCTTGTGTCCGGACCAAGACCTTCTGCCTTTGTTCGCCTGATTTAAACTTTTGACTGCTATCCTCAGTCTACCTGCAGAGCAGCAGGTTGTGTCTTGCTTAGTCTGGCCTCTATCCCATAAGCTGTCCGATATGTAGCTGTTAATCCATTGACATAGCACATGGGGTCAGTGGGACACGCAAGCTCTCCCACCGCGACAAGGTGGAGACATATCGGGGGAGTAGTTCATTCTAACATATAAACACTAAAATTTCAGTTACCATTGTCCTAAAGAAAAATTTGTTAAAGAAATATGGTACTGATATAATATTGGGGGAAAATACCTTGTTTTTTTAAACTGCAGTTCAAATTTCATAAACAAAAATAACAAGAACTGGTTACATATAGGCAGACTTTTATTTGTAAGCCTTTTATATAGGGTGTATTTTTAATGATTGAAAATATTGTATTCACCCTCTGTAAACTCATGCAACATAAAAGGTAAATACAAATCTTGGATTGGCAATATTTTCAAAAACCTGACAGTCTTTAGAATACACCCTGTATCTGGTCACTGTAGAATCTCGTTTTGTTTTTAAAAAATTGGTGTTGATTGTGCATGGAAAAATTAGGGGTGATTAATGTGGGAGTATTATCATAGCAGATATGTAAACAATTATATTCATTAACAAAATATGGTGAATTTTGAAATCCTAATATGGTTAAACAGTCACTTAGGAAGACTATTGGTGACAAGAAGTGATAAATCAGAATCCGACATTGTACCTTAAATAATGAGTTGATAATACATTGCAGAAATAAACTTGAGACACTAGTATATACAAACATGTGAGTATGGCAGGCAAGCTTGCTATAGTATAAGTTCTCTTATAAGACAACAGTAGACATGCTAACATAGTGTTAAACTATAGCTGGAATTGTAACTTGAAAAGGTCATTCTGCTAATATATCTTATGATAGAGTAGTAAATAATGTTCTGTTGTATAGTTGTGTTCATTTATCACATTTATAATTTTCTACAATAGGAATAATGACTAGTGAACTCTCCTTCAAAACCCACTGGTCTAGGTTTAATTCCTCTTGAGAATTTAATTTGTCATGACCACATGGCTTTGGGGTCAATCAAGCCTCAGAAAATTGGTACCAGAAAATTACCTGTAAGGTAAAGCAGTTGGTGTGATACTAATTGCATCACCCACAAATTATATCTGGTCATGAAAATATGGATATAGCACCATACAGGCATGTAGATTGGTTTCTTCACCCTTACAATAATCGAGCAATGTACAGATTGGTTTCTTCACCCTTACAATAATCGAGCAATGTACAGATTGGTTTCTTCACCCTTACAATAATCGAGCAATGTACAGATTGGTTTCTTCACCCTTACAATAATCGAGCAATGTACAGATTGGTTTCTTCACCCTTACAATAATCGAGCAATGTACAGATTGGTTTCTTCACCCTTACAATAATCGAGCAATGTACAGATTGGTTTCTTCACCCTTACAATAATCGAGCAATGTACAGATTGGTTTCTTCACCCTTACAATAATCGAGCAATGTACAGATTGGTTTCTTCACCCTTACAATAATCGAGCAATGTACAGATTGGTTTCTTCACCCTTACAATAATCGAGCAATGTACAGATTGGTTTCTTCACCCTTACAATAATCGAGCAATGTACAGATTGGTTTCTTCACCCTTACAATAATCGAGCAATGTACAGATTGGTTTCTTCACCCTTACAATAATCGAGCAATGTACAGATTTAATGTTAGTTATAGTCTTAGAGATTTATTTAAAGTAAAAGTATCTATGATACAGTTACAGCGAACTGTAATCGTGAAGAATGTACAGGTTACCTTGAACTAGTTAATGTAGAAGGGTGTCATGGAATCAATCAGTATCAGGGTGGGCTTGAAGTTCTAAAATTCCAGGTCGACCCATGCCTAAAATGGGAAGTAAGGGCAGATTGCGATACCACATCACCCACCGAGTGCTGATTGGTTTATAAAAATATGGGTCTGGCACCTTAATAAATGTGAAAGGCTCCTTTAGTTACTTACTTTCACTTTACATCTGTATCTTAAATATGGCTGAGATGCGAATGTTTTACTGCAGATATATTTTAAAACTGGAGTTAACGTTAATCATAAGTTTACCTGTAATCTTGCATTCTTACTATTTGACAGTGAAACTCTGAGTTCACCAGGCCATCCATCAATGACACCTCTGGAGATCATGACAATTAGTGTTGCTGATGGGGATACCTTTAATTTTTATGTTAGTAGTCTGTTTTGCTTATGATTAGCTGTTTTTTGTTTTTAATAAGCTTCCAATAATGATTATAAATAACCATAGTAAATTTGTGATTCTGTATTGGTATATTTAATTCAGTAATTATAATTTTCTTTGAAATTAAGTATACTTTTATAGCTACAAATGCAAATTTTTGCTTCCTTTAATAAAAACATAAGTTTCATATATATCTATTACCTATAACTGAAAAAAAAAGAAAAAAGAAACATAGCAGACATGATTTTATTAGCATATTCTAAGTAAAGGGAATGGACTATCTGATGGCTTTTTCTGTTTTCTTGATATTTAAGGAAAGTTCTACCTTTTCACACTTTCTATTACTACAATGTCCAACATTTGTTGCAAATCTTTGCCACCTATTCCTCCATGCATTCAGGCCTACGAAATGTGATGGTGTTATCAGAACACAAACCCTAGCAGAAAGCTGCTTTGGGACAAATTATTGTAATTAATTATTGAGGAAGTATGTATGTATGTACAGTGAAAATAATTTCAGAGATATAGAAGATGTGGAAGGAATCAACATTGGGGGAAGATACATCAATAACATTAGATATGCAGATGATACAGTCTTGATTACAGACAATGAACAGGACCTGCAACATTTAGTAGATGCGGTTGTTGCACACAGTGAACAACTAGGTTAGAATTGAATAGTAAGAAGACAGATTTTGATCGTCACTGGGAAGAAGGAAATACCACAATGTGATATATGAGTAAATGGGCATACTCTTAAAGCAAGTTAACCGGTACAGTTATCACGGAAGAGTCATAACATCTGAAGGGAGATGCCTTGAAGAGATTAGAACAAGAATTGCCATTAGGAAAGTAGCCTTTTGCAAGATGAAAAACACACTGACCAATAAAAACAATGGTTGAATTAGCTTGTATTTTCCTATTCTTTGCAACTCTTGGCAAACCCCTGAGTGACTGAGCAGCCCTTTATAGGAAAGCACTACTCACCTCCACAGCGTGAGGAAGCGGCTAAAAAAAGTGCCCTAAACATTGTCAGCTCCATCATTACCTAACCAGCTAGGTGTAGTTGGTGGGTACCGTATAATGGAAGTCGACATGCAACCAATGTAAAAACAAGTAAAGCAACCCAAAAAAAACATATTCCTGTAACCATCAGAATTTGGAAAGTATGCACCCTACTATATAGAGAATGAGTGTCCGGCCCAGAGAGACGAACAAAACTGTTTTGGAGAGAATTGGGCAGGTACATCATCAACATTGCAGCCTTGAGCAAGGCACGTCTTGAAGGCGAAAGTCAAATCTGTGAAGTAGGTGCCAGATACACATTCTTCAGGACTGGAAGGAAAAGTGAAGGAAGAGACCAGTCTGATGTGGGATTTACTGGATTTCCTAAGGCTATAAATGACAGGCTTATGACCATTAAGTTACTCCTGCTAAACAGAAGGAAGCATGCAACCATCGTGAGCATCAATGCACCAACCATGGCCAATGAAGATGACATAAAGAATAAGTTCTATGAGGACCTGCACAATGTATTAACATCTGTCCCCAAAGGAGACAAACTTATACTCCTTGGGGACTTCAATGCCAGAGTAGGCATGGACACTACCTCTTGGAGTAGCATCACTGGAAAGCATGGAGTCAGGAATTGTAACAGCAATGGACTCCTCCTCCTTCAGACCTGTGCTGAACAGGATCTCCCAATTACCAACACAATTTTCTGTTTTCCTATGAGAAATAGGACATTGTGGATGTACCCTCACTTGAAACGCTGGCACCTTGTTGATTACGTCATCGTCAGGAGGAGTAACAGACAAGACGTTCAGGTGTCAAAATCCATGCGTGGTGCTGAATATTGGACAGACCATCGTCTGATTGTTTAAAAAAAAACATGCACACGGTGCCCTCAAAGGAAAAAAGTGCAAAAAAAAAGAAAGAAAAGAAAACTAAATGTCTCCCGCCTAAACAGTAAGAAAGGGAAGCTGTCGTTTGAAAATATGCTGGAGGACCACCTCAAGTGAAGTGCCACAGTTAATCAAGCCGTGGAAACAGAATGGACAGCCCTAAAAGACAAAATCTACAACACTGCTGTGGAAATCCTGCTTCCAGCCCCCCAAAAGCACAAAGGTTGGTTCAACGAAAATTCAGAAGACATCCATCAATTGCTGGCCAAGAAACATCTTCTCCACAAGGCATATTTGAATGACCCGAAGTCAACATAAAGGAAGATGCTTTAAACAACATCTGGAGATCAATGCAGCAGAAACTTCAGTCAATGCGGAACTCCTGTCTGAGCAATAAAGCTAACGAGATTCAAGGCTTTGCTGACAGACATGATATTAAAAACTTCTATGACCAACTAAAAGTGATCTATGGCCCCACATCACCAGGCATAGTTCCTCTCCTTAGTACAGATAGGGGAACATTGGTCACTTATCCACACTGCTGTATGCTTGTGAAACCTGGACTGTTTACGAGTGACATGCCAGTAAATTAAACCACTTCAACACAATCTGCCTGAGGAAGCTACTGAAGATCAAATGGCAAGACAAGATCCCAGACACTTAAGTCCTATCAAGAGTGTCCATGCCCAGTATCCACTGTCTACTAATGAAGAATCAGATTCGCTGGACTGGTCACCTGACTTGCGTGCCAGATCACAGGCTCCCTAAACACATTTTTTAATGGTGAGCTGTGTTGTGCTAAACGCTCCCAAGGCAGCTAGAGGAAATACTTTAAAGACACTCTGAAGATATCACTCACAGTTTTCAGAATTAATCATGACACATGGAAGACTGCTGCCAAAGATCAAAATTCATGGTGTATTTCATTACGCAAGTGTGTAGTCACTTGTGAAGCAAACAGGACTGCAAGAGCTGTGATAAAAGATGACAGTAAAACCACCATAGGAGATCTTCCTCCTGGAATGTGAAGCATTCTTTGCCCACATTGTCAAAGAACATTTTGAGCCAAAATAGGCCTTACCAGTCATCTTAGAACTCAGGCTCCATACTTTCAACCCCACTGGATGAAATGAATGGTCATCATCATTCTTGACGGACAAACACATTATCATATTTTTTAAATAAATATGGCTGTTGTTGGTGTTCGTTACCCTTTTCAGGTATTCACTATATTTTATAAAAAGCAAACCCACACTATCTATTGTAGCCTATTAGACATGTTGTTCTTTGTCCGTTTTGTACTGATCTTTAAGCATTTCCATTTCATGTCAACGTCTGTTTTGTTCAGGATCTTCATATAAGAGTACATTGTGTGTTTTTATTTTATTACTGCAGATATCTCTCTTGAACACCACTATACTTAATGCTGAACTGTCAATTTATTACTGCAGATATTTCTCTTGAACACCACTATACTTAATGCTGAACTGTCAATTTATTACTGCAGATATCTCTCTTGAACACCACTATACTTAATGCTGAACTGTCAATTTATTACTGCAGATATTTCTCTTGAACACCACTATACTTAATGCTGAACTGTCAATTTATTACTGCAGATATTTCTCTTGAACACCACTATACTTAATGCTGAACTGTCAATTTATTACTGCAGATATTTCTCTTGAACACCACTATACTTAATGCTGAACTGTCAATTTATTACTGCAGATATCTCTCTTGAACACCACTATACTTAATGCTGAACTGTCAATTTACTACTGCAGATATCTCTCTTGAACACCACTATACTTAATGCTGAACTGTCGATTTGTGTCAGTTTTAATTATTCTGATGCTTATGGCCTTTAACTATATATTTAACTTTTTGAGTAGATTATGGTCAGAGTTTACATCTGCATAAGGGTCAGTTTTTATGTGTATGATATCACTGATCATGAAGAAATCAGTCTAATTTGGTATTCTATCTCCAAAATTGTCCCCTATGTATTATATTTACTTGTGGGATTGGAATAATGGATTACATATAACCAAGTGGTTTTCCTTATAACATTGACAAAGCCACTGTCCCTTTTCATTACATGTGATCTTTTATCATATACTAGATAATCAAATGTGTACTATTGTTTATTTTGTTTTGGATCAATGAAACACATGGATCTTAAATGGCTTCTCTTAGGCTTTTGTCTCTCAGTGGGCATCGCTTCTCAACAAAACCTTTTATCTTTTGCTATCTCTTGTAGTTCTCTTCATGTCATTCCCATAACAATATAGGAAAAGAACCTCATTTTATCTTGGCTGATTTATTTATTTTTCTTACTTTCCTGAAGACTTGTTCATGTTTGATTGCATATTGTAACTAAGGTTTTATATAGTTAGAGCAAGCATACTTGTGCAAATTCTCCTTGGTTGCCTCTTATGATATGCTTGGTTGATTACTTGTGTACTGTTCTTTGCTTCCCACATTGGCCTATACATACATGGATTAATCTTAAATTTTACCATCCTAAATTACAAACTGAATATTATTAACCTTTCCTATTCCCTCTGGAGATTGAGTGAAGTCTGTTGAAAATGAAATGCCTCAAACCTGTGGAGGGAACATGACCAACGCAGGCCAAATTCCACAGATAAGAAATTATCAGTCTTGCACAAGCCACTGGTTTCTGAGCTTTGAGAGGGGAAAGAGAGCTCTGTTACACAGCCACTGTGGAGATGCACTTTGCTACCGAGTTAGAAGGAAAATCTGTAAACCACCTTCACTTTGACGGATGCTAGCCATTTTTTTTTAGGGCTCAGACAAAATTAACGTCAATCCGTTAAATTGAGTTAAATCTCAGTCTTCCAGAGCATTCACTCCTGAATTAATATTGTGAACTTTGGTTTAATTTTGTTTTTCAAAATGTGAGAAAAATTAATTATTACATGGTTTATTACAAAATATGTAGTCATTAAGAACAGCATTAAATTAGAATATGTATGTAATGTTTACATAATACTACACACACCGATTTAATTCACATAATACAGTAATGGATTAAATATGCATATATCATTGCACAAGTGATTCAATGAATTTTACAACTTCAAAGGCAAATTGTTTACTAAATGTATTTTTAGTGAAATAATGTTAATTTTTAGACAACTTATTTTATTTAAACTGAAGTACATTTATGATATCCATGGTTAGCACACATGAATTCTGGTCAAGTGATCATGTGTATGAGTCCCTATTGAGGGGCTTCCAGGTCGACCCAGCTTAAAATGGGTACCAGCAAATGACCTGGGAAGTAATAGTGGCTGGGGTGACATTGACCACATCACCTATCAAGTGTCGATTGGTCTATTAATAAATTTATGGGGGATAGCACCATATGCTAAATTTATCTCAAGATGTGTAAAAGAGACCTTTACTTTCTTTACCTTTGTGACAATTATATTACTCTAAGTTATTCTTGTTGGTATGCTGTAGTTTGATAGAATTCACATTAAGTAGCAGTAATTGTATAATTTAAATTAAAATCTTACCTTCTTTGGAAAGATTATTATCACTTACTTAAGTATTTGCTTTGTCAATTAATTTTTCAGAGAGTCGCTGACGCCCATCTTGAGAAAAAAACACAATTGGATGAAATTTCCTTGTGTGATAAAGGATACTCTTTCTCAGGAATTTATTGTGGTACAGATTTTTTTATCTTGCATGCCTTTTCAATTTGTAAAACAACAATAACAACATAATGTATATAGAAAAATAGCCAACTAAATTTTAAATCAGAATTAAATAAGCAAATTCTCAATTTACCACATCTTAAAAAATAATTTTTTTTTAAAGTTACTTCAGTATTTTCAAGCATGTTTTTATGAGTAAAGCAATGAACAAATGACATCAAGACTGTGGCTGGAGATGAATAAAGAAATTCAAGAATGTGTTGCATCAAACAACCTCCCACAATATGTGGAAATCAGTGCACAATAAACACATGTAAGTCATTGAAAACACTGCTATAAATGAACAAGAGCTGATGATAATAAAACAGTAACTTACAACAGGCACTGAAAATTGGGAGGGAAACTGTATGCACAATGAGATCAGAATATTTAATATTCTGCATAAAATAAGTGAGTAAACGCATTATGCTTTACTTCAGATTTTACGAAATTGAAAGTAAACAAATAATGAGATCTATACCTAATATAGTGAATATATATGTGAAATTGTGACAAAATGAGCCCAAGATGTAGGCCAATTTCTGTAAGAAAATATTCCCATTTCACTAATTGGACTACAGGTGCACAAATATTTACACAGAATAATTTTGCATATAATAATCTTCATTCATGCTTACAGAATTATGGTAAACTTCGCTGGGATCTCTTCAAGTGTTAATGATTTATTGTTGCTTATTTAGTTCAGGACTTGTGTCTGAGCTCAGGAAAAGTCAACCTATATAGCTTTGCATGTATTTGACTTAATACAATGTTTGCTGTTCATCTGTCACTGAATGCTTTGAAATTATGTTTGTTTTGTATAATTTAATTTGAAATGATATAATTTTTGTGCAGTTAATACAATTTTCATGTTTATTTCATTAATTTGAGTTATGATATTATACAACTGCAGCAACATTATTGGTTATTCGCACCAGTTACTCCAACACTAATAAAATTCATGTTTCATGTTACAAATTTATCTGAAGCTTTACAATCTATATACTTTAACAATGAATTGTAACTTTATATGCCATGGAATACTGTATTAACATTAGTAGACAGCTTATGAGAGGTTAGACTTAGACGACTCATATATTTTGTTTACAGTAATATCAAAACCATTTTGGTAAAAACAAACTGAAAATAATGACAAACACAGAAATTTGCCACATTTTAATGTTAATATAAATGAAGTCTTCTACTAGAAAACTCATGATCATGTGCGTGGGTGGTCATGTTTCGTCATCTCAGAAGATCACCAGTCGTGGATCAGTTCTGTGTTATTGTCTCAGCCATATGATGTGGCCAAGCCATCCGTGTATTTACTTCTTTACCTTCCCCTTGTTCATTTCCCCTCAATCTTGCAAGTTGTCACCAAGTTCTTCACTTTATTTCTTCTCATATCGTGTCCAAAACTTGTGTCTGTCTATCTATGTCTAATTTCTCTACTCAGTTTACGGTTTTCATTTGTTTCTTGCAGGACTTGGTAATTTTTTTTTCTGTCTGTCCATGGTATTCTTTGCATTATCCTCAGAAACTACATTTCCACAACCATTTGATGTTTTTCAGCTTGTCTGCTCATTGTCCACGCTTCACAAAACAAGAAAAGTAGGTCATTTTAAATACAAATTACTTTGAAAATAGGACATTGTGAGGAAACAAAAGATATACTGCAGCAACACAGACTGGAGAACTACATGCAACCGAGAATTCATGGGTCACATACTGTAGCAGGTCTTATTGAAAGAGTTAACAAATGCATAATAGCAGAACTAAGGGCAAGAACTGCACAGTTAACAGCCAGGCTAAAATTAGTTTGTTTTGTTGTTGTTGTATATCCCTTACAGGACGTTGCAGTCAACATCAGCATTTTTCAGCTGCTGTTCATGTACTAGGCAAGATTACGCTCAGTAGTTTGCCAATGCTTTCTGAGCGGCCGGCTCACATACCCCTAAGTTACCAACGCGGCGAGAACCGCTACCGATTCTCATGCAGGTTACGTTACTCACAAGAATATACAGAGAAAGACGTTAACCCCTAGGCCAGGGAAACCAGCAAAATTAGTTTAGAAAGATAAAACATACTGAAAAACAAGGCCAGCTTGTTGCCTGGTTATCTGAATGTACATGCATCAATGTGAATTATGAACATGCAATATGTTAATAGAGTTGAGAATGTGAGCATTGCAAATTAGATTCTTCGGACACATCCTTGTAATATATATATATATATATATATATATATATATATATATATATATATATATATATATATATATATATATATATATATATATATATATGTTAGTCAGCTTAAAACTACCGTGGCAGACAATTTACATTACTGTGCAAACATGTATATATTTCAGCTTGATGGATTTATCTAGTTAATTAACTTTACATTGTGTGATACCCGTGTGTTGCCGGGGCCCATACGGGGGAGCAAAGAATAGTAACACTGTTGCCTACCTTGCACGTTGTAAGAGGGACTAATGAGGCTATGGTTCCGTCGCCCTGCTACTGAGTGAGTGCGTGGCGTGACACTGTGAGCTGTGAATTTTGTTTGGAATGCTTTTACATCTGTCCACAGTTTGTAGTGTGAACTGCATGTTCGGAATGATGGCCGCCAGCTGTTGCTGGATTGACTGGTTTGCCTTTTCGGTTCACGGGTGCATTTTTCAGGAGACTCCTGGGAGTCATCGCTGGAGCTACAAAGTTTGTGTTTTGTGCAGCGCTTTCGGCGGGTCGCTCTGCGGAAAGAGACCGAGCCATATGGGATAAAACCCGGGTCGATGAAGTCTTTGTGGTGACTGCCGTTTCCATCGACAGTGAACTGTATTTCTCGTGGAGGACTTTTGTGTTGGCATTCTGGTGGCGGCATTATGCACAGTGTGGGCTGTTGGCTTGCCAATACTCCTGTCTGTTCCATTGTTCACATAGGGCAGTGAGGAGCATTTTTGCGTGATATTCACTGGCACAGGAATGGAGCATAATGGGGACGACCCGTTGCCGTGAAGTTGGAACCGCGACTAACTAACGTTGTGTGAATTCTGCAGTATGTATCTGACGAGAATGCAGCGAAATATGCCAGGCAATAAATCGTGCAATCTATTGTTTGTGTCTTCGTTATTCAAATTCACTACGGGAAAACATTGTTTTGAATTTATTTAATAAACAATTTAATAATAAACAAGTTACAATGACATTCAGAAAGTTGCATTCTAATGGATAATTTTGTCATTTGCGTTTTTCATAGTCAAGTGTGGCGAAGGTTCATATTATGATGAAGGAGAAAAGAAGTGCAAATTGTGTGAACACAACACATACAGTGACCAACCTGGCAGTATTAACTGTACCGCCTGCCCAAACAATAAGGTCACACTTCAGAGGGGAAGTTCCACTATTACTGATTGCAAAGGTGAGACAAAATTACTTGCTACAATATCTTGAAACCTGTGTGGATAGTTCTCAACATGTTTGGATTTGAATTTTTGAGTACTTATAGAATATATATATATATATATATATATATATATATATATATATATATATATATATATATATATATATATATATATATATATATATATATCTTATATATAAATTAGGATCTCCGTCTGTCTGTCTGTCTGTCTGTATGTATGTATGTATGTATGTATGTCCTTTATACGTTCGCGAACGGCCCATCCGATTGAGATGAAATTTTCTACACGCCTTCCTTTCATTCCAGCGCTGCCAACTGTCGTATTTTTTTTTCTTCTTCCTCCTCCTCCATCCTCCCATTCCCAAAATACGTACGTAAATATATGATGATGATGATGAAAGAATCCCCGAACCAAAACGCTAGGGAAAGGGAAGAAAATGACGTGACTACACAGAATCGTCACACAGCAATCATCATCATCATCAAGTGCCGTGCCGGCTGGCGTAGGCGTTCAACTCTGCTGCTGATATATATGCCTCCATGCCACGGCAATATCAATAACAATTCATCTTTTTATGTGTAAGGAAGTTATCTACAGTCGTGTAGAAGGGAAGAACAATCAATGGAAGGACCGAAATCACAGAACCTAGACGAGTATGAATTCGGAATGGCGAACTCCCTCCTCCTCTCTTCTCCTCCTGCCTCTACCTCCTCCCCTCCTCCTCCCTCTAACTCCTCCCTCCACCCTCCTCCCCCTCCCTCCTCCCTCCTCCTTCTCCCTCTTCCTTCTCCCTCTTCCTTCTCCCTCTTCCTCTCCCCTCCTCCTCCATCCTCCTCCCTCCTACTCCCTCCGCCTCCTCCCTCCACCCTCCTCCTCTTCCTCCTCCCTCTACCTCCTCCTTCTCCCCCCTCCTTCTCCCCCTCCCTTCTCCCTCCTCCTCCTCCCTTCTCCTCATCCCTCCTACTCCCTTCTCCTCCTCCTCTCTCCTCCTCCCTCCTCCCTTTTCCTCCCTCTACCTCCTCCCTCCTCCTCCTTCCTCCACATCCCTCTTCCTCCTCCTCCCTCCTCATCATTCCTCCTCCTCCCCCTCCTCCTTCTCCCTCCTCCTTCTACCTCTTCCTCCCTCCTCCTTCTCCCTCCACCTCCTCCCTCCTCCTCTCTCCTCCCTCCCTTCTCCTCCTTCCCCACCTGCGTTCTCCTCCTCCCACCTCCCTCCTCCTCCTTCTCCCTCCTCCTCCCCCTCCCTCCTCCCCCTCCTCCTCCTTCACCCTCTTCCCTCCTCCTCCTCCACCTTCACCCGCCTCACTCCTCCCTCCTCCTCCTCCCTCCTCCTCCTCCCTCCTCCTCCTCATCCCTCTTCCTCCTCCTCCTCCCTCCTCCTCCCTCCTCCTCCCCTTTCCCCCCTCCTTCTCTTAATCCCTCCTCCTCTATCCTATTCATCCCTACTCCTCCTCCTCCCTCCTCCTCCTCTCTCCGGCTATCTCTTCCTCCCTCCTCCTCCCTCCTCCACTCTCTTCCTCCTCCCTCCTCCTCCCTCTTCCTCCTCCTCCTCCCTCCTCCTACCTCCTCGCCCTCCTCTTCCTTCCTCCTTCGCCCTCCTCCCCCCTTCTCCTCCTCCCCCTCCTACCCCTCCCTCCTCCCCCTCATCCCTCCACCATGGGCTGGGCCGGGTCAGACAGACAGATAGATAGACAGACAGACAGACAGACAGTCGGGAACGGGAACTTATATGACTACTTATATGAATTAAATGAGATGCTCCCCACCAGGAGTTGGACGATGCCGGGCCGGGTCAGACAGACAGACAGATAGATAGTCGGGAACAGGAACTTATATGACTACTTATATGAATTAAATGAGATGCTCCCCATCAGGGTCTGGGCGAAGCCGGGCCGGGTCAGACAGTCAGACAGATAGACAGACAGACAGACAGACAGACAGACATTGTCGGTAACGGGAACGAGAACTTATATGACTACTTATATGAATTAAATGAGATGCTCCCCACCAGGGTCTGGGCGAAGCCGGGCCGGGTCAGCTAGTATATATATATATATATATATATATATATATATATATATATATATATATATATATATATATATATATATATATAAACTGGCAATATTTTTTTTACAAAACATTGGAAAAATCTTAAACATATATTATTTATTTACATAGAGGAATTCATTTTGAAAGTGGGATGACTGATGATATACAGTTAAGAAGATTACATGTTTGACAATTCAGGTGGTATTTTCTTTTCACAGAAAAATGTCACCTGGGTCAGATGCTTAATCTTTCAACAAATGGATGTGTACCTTGTCCAAAGAATTTTTACCAAGACCGAGAAGGCAAGAGTTATTGCTTCCCTTGCCTACCTGCTACAGGAACTGAAAATAATGGATCCAAAAGTCAAGCTGACTGCATAGGTAATTAACGCCTTTAATTTCATATTTAACAACAAATTAGTAGTTTATTATTAGTAGTTAATTATTTTGTTTTTCTCTTTCCACTTTCCATGTTATGTTTTTCCACATTCAGTACAAACCTGTGTATCATCAGCACACATTGTATCTCATCATCATGTGCCATGCTGATAGGCGAGGGCAGTCATGTTTTGCCATCTCATAATATCATCAGAGTCGTGGATCATCTCTCTGTTCTTGACTCGACCACACCACATGGCCAATCCATCTAATTTACTTCTAAATTAGCACAAGCAAAACAGAGGTAATGACTATAACTAAAGAAGAACAAACAGCAACAATTCACCTAAACGAACATCCCTTGAAACAAGTAAAGAGCTTCAAGTACCTAGGAAGTATAATATCATCAAATGGCAGATCAGAAGACGAGATCGAAAATAGGTGCAATAAGGCAAATCAACTCATTGGACAAATGGCACCAATACTAAAGAACAAACATGTATCAATAACTACTAAGAAAGCACTTTACAACACAATCTTCCTACCAACTCTGTGCTACCAATGCCAAACCTGGACAATGACAGAAAAAGAGAAAAGAAAAATCACAACAACAGAAATGAGGTTCCTGAGAAGAATACTCAACGTATCAAGAAGAGATAAGATCAGAAATGAAGAAATCAGGACTAAAGTGGGGGTTAAAGCTGCTCTAGATTTTATTAGAAAGCAGCAAGTCAAATGGTTTGGCCATGCAAGTAGGCTACCAGTCAACAGCATGCCACAACAGGCAATGACGTACAGACCAGATGGAAACAGAGGAAGAGGCCGACCACGTAAACGCTGGACGGAGGGAATAACAGAATCCATGGGAATGTCGATATACGAAGCCCATAACCGGGCACTCTCACGAAGTTTATACTTCACCTCGACACCGCAAGGTACAAGAGGAACATGATGAGATGAGATGAGACAACAAATTATTTTGTTTTTCTCTTTCCACTTTCCATGTTATGTTTTTCCACATTCAGTACAAACCTGTGTATAGACAGCTGACAAGAGTAGTCTTGTTACAGGTACAAGTCATCAAATTCACTGTGTGGAATGGGATCCACCTGGTTAAGTTCCCCCAGAAGCTAACACAGGCCTAGACAGCTGCCAGTGGATTAATATTGCTCAGGGAAATAAAAGAGATTTATTATCATCATCAGCACACATTGTATCTCATCATCATGTGCCATGCTGATAGGCGAGGGCAGTCATGTTTTGCCATCTCATAATATCATCAGAGTCGTGGATCATCTCTCTGTTCTTGACTCGACCACACCACATGGCCAATCCATCTAATTTACTTCTTTGTCTTCTCCTTATTCTTTTCCCCTCAATCATGCCAGTTGTCACTAAGTTCTCCAATTTATTTCTTCTCATAAATGTGTCCAAAAACGTTTGACTGTTTACGTCTAATTTATGTAATCATTTTACGGTTTTAATTTGTTTTTTGTAGAACTTGGTAATTGGTTTTTCTGTCTGTCCATGGTATTCTTTGAATTTTCTTCAGAAACCACATTTCCACAGCCATTAAATATTTTTCAGCTTGTCAGCTCATTGTTTATGTAATACACCTATTCATAAGTACAGGTTCTATGTAGCACTTCAACATTCTTTTTCTCGTCGCAATTGACATCTTTTTATTGGTCGGTATGTTTTCAACCTTGCAAAAGGCTACCTTATCCATGGCAATTCTTGTTCTAATCTCTTCAAGGCATATCCCATCAGATGTTAAGACTGTTCCGAGATAATTGTAACGATTCACTTGTTTAAGAATATTCCTGTATACTTGTGGTATTTCCTTCTTCCTATTTAAATGTTTTATACTTTGTAAACACAAATAAATAAAATAATGTTCTGTAACATTACTTTTAAATGGGTTCGAAAGCTAACAACAGACAATTTTTTGAAGCTTCCTGCTCTTGGCAACAGCTGGAAGGAGCTGCCATCTTTGGTAACATGCCATTTAATAGAATCTGGACATGTTGCAGAAAGAAGAGAATTTTAGTGTTCTTTTCAGTACTAATAACCAAAAGTTACTAAGATATGCTGAGGTGTTTGTTATTCATGCTGGTAAACCACAATTATGTAAGCAGAAAGACATGATAGTATCTTTAAAACTACTGTGGGGACATTTAAATATTTGACAATGTGTTGTGTTTATTTTGGTTGAAAGGTTTCATTATGGCACTTCATTATACGTTGAACTTGTTTTCTGTACTATCCATCTCACGAGATGCATTGAAATATGCCAGGAAGTACATTGTGCAATATATTGTTTGTGTCTTCATTATTTAAAATTGCTTTTTTTTGTTTTTTGCATCAAATTTATGGAATATTTCTTTTCTAGTTGACTGCCCAGAAGGAGAGGAAGGTATTAATGGGACTTGTGTCAGTTGTCCAGATGACCACTACAAGCAAAGTCCTGGCATTGGCTTGTGCTTGAACTGTACAGGGGATTTCACATCAACTCAAAGTAACAGAAGTTACTGTACACAAAGTAAGTGTTAATACATCCTCATTAAAAATCCATCAGTGACACTGTGCCCACCGTCTTTTTGATTCTATAATTTCTTATTCATATTACAAACTCCTCCAAAGACAACAAGCAACAATCTTCAGACTCCTCACAGGATACAACACGCTTAAATACCACATGCTTAACAAACTAAAAAGATAGATGAATGTCACTGGAACAATAACAGCTAAAAATTGGTTGTAGTAGTGCCCACAGAACATAGAAAACTAATGTGGCCTCCATTTCAAGACAAAATTACTGGAGATAAGAAGAATAATTTCTGAACATGTCCTTTTTCATCACATGTGTACTTGTATCTTTTGTGTCACTGTTTATTTCTAGCATTGGTAGTATACTGCTGTTAGGAAGAAAGTGTTGAGCAATGCTCTTATGTCTTTATGCTGTGGTTACCATTGTGTTTGACTAATAACCTGGCTTGCCTAAGCATAAACACGCTATTTGTGTTTGATGGCAACATTGATTCTTTAGGATAAGACATATCTTGTTTGAAACATTTGCAAATTAGCACTTACTTTCTGTGCAGTGACTTCTGTTACTTTTTCATCTTCACAAAACTTCTCAAGTAGGCAAATTTAGAACAAACATCCAATTTATAAATCTTAGTTCTGACTGCTGAATTCTGATGTAACTGGTATAAAGTAAAATGGAATCATCTGTTGATGTTATATCAAATCAGAACATACAAGACAGTCTTATAAACTTCATTAATAGCTGTCAGTATATCATTATAATGATGCTGATAAGCATTTTCTGTCATGGTTTGCTATCTCACTTGATTATCAGAGTGTCAGATCAGGTCTGTGTTTTTGTCCAGATTGTGCCAGGGAACCAGCCACTGCTATTACGCCATGTGGGAACGAACAAACAAACAAACACTTTATTTTCAAAGGGTCACAAATTGGGCACACAGGCCCATCTTACATTCGGCCCTTCCAATCACTCATCTTTTTCATCCATCAATTGTGCATGTTACATCCACATAGGAAAAAACATTGTCAAATGAATGTTGTAAACATAAACAATGCATATTACGATGTTATGAGACAGGCAGACACATGTGCACATGCATAAACACATACATAATACCTGCATAAATACTTATGTCATTTACACAAACTCACAGTTATGCACCCACTCATTAACACACAAGTACACACTCCCTCGCATACACATATACTCACTCACACATACTCTCTCTCTTTCTCTCTCTCTCTCTCTCTCTCTCTCTCTCTCTCTCTCTCTCTTCTCTCTCTCTCTCTCTCTCTCTCTCTCTCTCTCTCTCTCTCTTCTCTCTCTTTCTCTCTCTCTCTGTATTTATCTCTTTGCCTTCTGCTTGCTCTTCTTTCCATCAAGTTTGCCAGTTGTCACAACGTTTTCAAATATATTTCTCTTCATAATGTACCCCAGAAATTGCAACCATCTATGTCTAATTTCTCTAATCACTTTAGCTTCCATCTTTTTCTTGAAGAACTGTCTCATTAGTTTTCTGTCTATTCATAATGTTCTTTGCAGTTTCCTCAGAAACCACATATCCAGTGCCCTTAGATGTTTCTCAGAATGTCAGCTTATTGTCCATGTTTTACATTCACACAACTATAGGCTCTATATGACACTTTTTTTTTCTCACTGCAACTGACAACTTTTTATTGGGGAATATGTTTTCCATCTTGCTAAAGGCTACTTTTGCCATACAGATTTGTGTTCCTATCTCGAGAAGGCATCTTCCATCAGATGTTACGACTGTCGGTAAATGGATTTATAGCTGGATCTAAAGGATGATGGTAGTTGAATGACATTAAGGCCAGTTAGCAAGATATTATAAGAACAGCACTCATCTCATAAGTATCAACCCATCACAAAATAGCCCCAAAAGTACATTTTATTACTATGAGATATCAAACAGTTATAAAAGCACTACGAGTCGTTATACATTACTTAATTTTAGTGTTCAAATAATATTCATATATCATAGACTAACCAAAAGCAAAAAGCAGTGATGTGTTGTCAAGATAAGTGGCTGGTTTCACAGGAAGAGAAATACAGTCACAAGATGTACAGTCAGATTTAACTGGTTTATTTATCTGGCAGAAATGTTACCAAATTATATATGCAGCATAGTCATTTTAAAGCAGAAGAAAATCCAAGAAAAGCAGTTGCTTGATGGCTAGACATTACAGAAATGTGACTTCACAAAATCTAGAGTTGAAAGAAAGATTAAGTTCCTAAAGCTTTCACTTTTAATAAGAAGCAAAAAGATGAATGTGTCAATAGAAAAATAGTATTAAAAGAACTGATTAATATTGCATTTGAAATTCTGATTACAATGTTACGTGTTGTGAAGTTTATATATATATATATGTGTGTGTGTGTGTGTGTGGGTGGGTGGGTGGGTGGGTGCCTGTCTGTCTTTACTGTTTGAAAATAATATAGTATTCCTTGTTTATCATTTTGTTGTTGTTTCCTATAATTGTTCACCATCCTGCCACACATGGAATTATTTGCTGCTCACTTGTCTTGTATCGCTGTTAGTATGTTTATCCTCTGGGAAATTCTTAGTTTATTTGATTTTGATTATAATTTGCCTTAATTATGACTTTAAAGGCATCAGTGGTGCAGCAATTCATAACAATTAAAAGGGCTAAATCTGTGGAGCATGTACAGCTGTGTGCATATACGTACATATGAGCCAGACAGACAGACCATGGTATTTTTTGGTCACGTTATAAGAAGAAATAAATTACGTTATTAGTTAGTTAGTCGAGGTGCCAACTTCATGGCAACGGGTGGTCCCCATTATGCTCCATTCCTGTGCTAGTCAATATCACACAAAATGCTCCCCACTGTCCAATGCGAAAAGTGGAATAGATAAGAGTCTCAGCAATCCACCAGCCCACACTGGTACACTGTGCATAATTCTGCCGCCAGAATGCCAACACAAAATTCATCCACGAAAACCACAGTTCATTGTCGATGGACTCGGCAGTCATCAGAAAGACCTCATTGACTCGGGTTTTCTCACATGGCTCAGTCTTTTACCGCAGGGCGACCCGCCAAAAGCGTTGCACAAAGCACAAACTCCGCAGCTCCAGCGCTGACTCCCAGGAGTCGCCTGAAAAATGCGCTCATGAACCAAAAAAGCAAATCAGTCAATTCAGCAACAGCCGGTAGCCATTGTTCCGAACATGCAGTTCACTGTACAGGACAGATGTAAAAGCATTCCACGCGAATTTCACTGCTCACAGTGTTGCCCACGCAATTACTCAGTAGCAGGGTGACGGAACCATGTACTACCAGACCAACATGAGGAAAATGCGATTGTAAACCATAGCTGCAAGCATAAACACGCCACAGGCCTTCACGGTTCAATGCCTAACCGCCATGTTGATGACCGGAAGTACATAAATTACGTTATAAGAGAAGTAAATACTTGGATGGATTGGCCACACGGTATGGTTGAGACAAGAACACAGAGCTGATCCACGACTCTGGTGATCGTGTGAAATAGCGAAACATGACTGCCCACGCCTATCGGCATGGCACATGATGAAGATGAGCTATGGTAACATTGTAGTTTGTGCACTCACCTAGGAAAATAGTGATCCAGGATTCAGCTCTCTGTAGTGATGGGATTGCATTTGTTCTTTCAAGTACAGCTGTGCAGTCAACCCATCTTCATAAAATTAGTCCAAGAGAAATTTGGGGAAAGTAGAAGCAGGAAGTGTTATACTGAACACAGTACCTTTCTTATGCTGCTGTGTCATCAATAATAGTAGAAGCAGGAGGTGTTATACTGAACACAGTACCTTTCTTATGCTGCTGTGTCATCAATAATAGTAGAAGCAGGAAGTGTTATACTGAACACAGTACCTTTCATATGCTGCTGTGTCATCAATAATAGTAGAAGCAGGAAGTGTTATACTGAACATAGTACCTTTCTTATGCTGCTGTGTCATCAATAATAGTAGAAGCAGGAGGTGTTATACTGAACACAGTACCTTTCTTATGCTGCTGTGTCATCAATAATAGTAGAAGCAGGAAGTGTTATACTTAACATAGTACCTTTCTTATGCTGCTGTGTCACCAATAATAGTAGAAGCAGGAGGTGTTATACTGAACACAGTACCTTTCTTATGCTGCTGTGTCATCAATAATAGTAGAAGCAGGAGGTGTTATACTGAACACAGTACCTTTCTTATGCTGCTGTGTCATCAATAATAGTAGAAGCAGGAAGTGTTATACTGAACATAGTACCTTTCTTATGCTGCTGTGTCATCAATAATAGTAGAAGCAGGAAGTGTTATACTGAACACAGTACCTTTCTTATGCTGCTGTGTCATCAATAATAGTAGAAGCAGGAGGTGTTATACTGAACACAGTACCTTTCTTATGCTGCTGTGTCATCAATAATAGTAGAAGCAGGAAGTGTTATACTGAACATAGTACCTTTCTTATGCTGCTGTGTCATCAATAATAGTAGAAGCAGGAAGTGTTATACTGAACACAGTACCTTTCTTATGCTGCTGTGTCATCAATAATAGTAGAAGCAGGAAGTGTTATACTGAACACAGTACCTTTCTTATGCTGCTGTGTCACCAATAATAGTAGAAGCAGGAGGTGTTATACTGAACACAGTACCTTTCTTATGCTGCTGTGTCATCAATAATAGTAGAAGCAGGAAGTGTTATACTGAACATAGTACCTTTCTTATGCTGCTGTGTCATCAATAATAGTAGAAGCAGGAAGTGTTATACTGAACACAGTACCTTTCTTATGCTGCTGTGTCACCAATAATAGTAGAAGCAGGAGGTGTTATACTGAACACAGTACCTTTCTTATGCTGCTGTGTCATCAATAATAGTAGAAGCAGGAAGTGTTATACTGAACACAGTACCTTTCTTATGCTGCTGTGTCATCAATAATAGTAGAAGCAGGAAGTGTTATACTGAACACAGTACCTTTCTTATGCTGCTGTGTCATCAATAATAGTAGAAGCAGGAAGTGTTATACTGAACACAGTACCTTTCTTATGCTGCTGTGTCATCAATAATAGTAGAAGCAGGAAGTGTTATACTGAACACAGTACCTTTCTTATGCTGCTGTGTCACCAATAATAGTAGAAGCAGGAGGTGTTATACTGAACACAGTACCTTTCTTATGCTGCTGTGTCATCAATAATAGTAGAAGCAGGAAGTGTTATACTGAACACAGTACCTTTCTTATGCTGCTGTGTCATCAATAATAGTAGAAGCAGGAAGTGTTATACTGAACACAGTACCTTTCTTATGCTGCTGTGTCACCAATAATAGTAGAAGCAGGAGGTGTTATACTGAACATAGTACCTTTCTTAATGCTGCTGTGTCATCAATAATAGGAGCCTAACACAATTTTCCCAATCTTTAGAAATGATTTATCCCTAATTCTGACCATGAAAACAAGGATGAGATACTAGCCTGTGCAGACATATTTCTTCCTCTTCTTATAGTCCTTGACTATTATGTCTTTCCACAGCCTTCTGTCTCATGTACTGCTAATCATTTCTAATATCAATATCACTCCATGCCTTGATGTCAAGCTGTTTAGCATCTTGTCTCTTGGTCTTTTCCTGTCTCTCTTCCTCTCTAACTTTCCCATTGTCATTACATACTCCACTATTACCTTTCTCATTTGTTCCTAAAGAATATGAACTGTCTTCTGATGTGAGTTATATGTTCTCTTTATTAGTTAACTTGTTTCAAGATATCTTCATTATGCTTATTTAACTATCCATGGGTTCTCATCATTCTTCTATAACTAGCCAACTTCCACATTATTCCTCATTAGTCTGCTAATTGTCCGTGATAATTCTTATGTCTCAGTGGTATATTTCAGTAATGAACGTAATCGCATAACTATATAAAATTGGCATTTTATTCTAAGTGTTTTGTGATGTGGGCCATGAACTGAAAGCTGGAAACTGTTCTGACTGTGACTATGGATACTACAAATCATCACGGGGGAATGATTCATGTATCCAATGTCCAGTGAACACTACAGCCTCAAAAGCATCAACATCTGATCTAGACTGCTCCCGTGGTAAGATTGGTTGTCATTACCCTTTATGGTTATGACAGGGAATCACTGTTGCTTAAAGATTATCTGTGCATGTTTTTGTATTAAATCTGGGAATGTTTGCTTGTGTAAATGAATATTAATTCAAGTAATTTTACATTGTCTTAAAAGAAAGTATGGAACAAGTAAAATGTGCTTTATTATTTTGTGAAAAAATTATCATCTTCTCAGTATCCTCAGCACGACCCGTGAGAAAATTGTTTTACAAGTAAAAGAAAAATATTGTTGTTGATTGCTGAAAAAGAATAAGAAAAACATGTTTTAATTGTAAGTGTTAAATAGATTTAAAAAAAAAAGGCTAAAGATGCAATTTCCTTGCACCAGGTTTTACCCTATCTGGTTCAGTCTCTCTCCAAAGAATGGGAGGCCATCTACCAAGAGCATTGCACAAAGCACAAACTTCGTAGCTCCAGCGATGATCCCAATGGTCTCCAGAAAAATTATACTCATGGTCTGAACGGCACAGTCCGAAAATGAACTCATGAAATTCAAAGTGCAAGACAGGCGGCTTGGCAATTTCACCATAGATACTTAAATTATATACATGGACACCATTTTGTCATAACAAATTAGGTGGAAACCTATTTGAATATGTATTTTAAAGCCATTGCATCATTATAGATTGTGTCCTAGCTTGCCAAAATGACTGTCTGGGCTCATAATCTCCGACTTTGAATATCTAAATGGTCAATTGTTGGGGAACTTTTTGAGTCCATTGAAATAACTTGAGAAATAAATTCACAGGCTTGTGACAGCATTCGTAAGAAAACAGAAAGAAGCAGAAATCTGAGGACACACTAAAATTAGAAAAGTTAAAAGCTAAGCACACTGTGATTCAAACATGCTGTTTCCAAATGATGAGAGCACCTCACTGACAGAACAAATGCCCTTCAACCCAATTTCAAATTGGTGAACACTTGTTTCTTTAGTGAGATGCTGAATTCCAACACATAGACATAAAGAGAATAGATTGATAATGAAAGAAAAGGAACCAATATCATGCAAGTAAATGTGGACATACAGAATTGTCATAACAACTAGTATCTGAAACTGAAGAAATGAAAACCATATAAACATTAAATTGTTGTCATGCCCAATACAATTAGTTAACATATCAGTGTACAAACTTTTGTCATATGTTAAGAGAAACTACAGGAGTCATAGCAATCACATGCAGAGAAATTGAAACAAAGAACTGTAGAAAATCATCAGCAAACCAAGCAATCAATTTCTATGCAGTAAAACTTCAATTGATGGAAAAATCTTTGCAGAAATAGATCACAGATGCAGCAGAACCACCCACAGTTTTGGACATATATTACCGATATTGCCAAACAACTGACACTAAAGATTAAATGTAACAGAGATGAAATCCCTGTGCATGCTATTTAAAGTAACAAGAAGAGACAGAAGAAGACATGTCGATATGAGGAAACAAGTTGGTGCAATAACAGTTGCAGACTTCAACAAAAGAGAGCAAATAAAATAGTTTAACCATGTATCATGACTACCAACACAGTGTCGAGATCATTGAAATACAATGTGAACAAACAAAAGGACATCATCTCAAAAGTTGGATAAACATTGTAACTAAGGCAACAAATGCCACAGCAGATGCTGCTGTAAATGTATGAAACACTGAAGATTTCCCATATAAATGTTCAGTTTCATATGTTGAGGTGGCAAGTTCATATTGCCTTTTCTTTCCCCCTTTCATATGTTGAGGTGGCAAGTTCCTATTGCCTTTTCTTTCCCCCTTTCATATGTTGAGGTGGCAAGTTCCTATTGCCTTTTCTTTCCCCCTTTCATATGTTGAGGTGGCAAGTTCCTATTGCCTTTTCTTTCCCCCTTTCATATGTTGAGGTGGCAAGTTCATATTGCCTTTTCTTTCCCCCTTTCATATGTTGAGGTGGCAAGTTCCTATTGCCTTTTCTTTCCCCCTTTCATATGTTGAGGTGGCAAGTTCCTATTGCCTTTTCTTTCCCCCTTTCATATGTTGAGGTGGCAAGTTCCTATTGCCTTTTCTTTCCCCCTTTCATATGTTGAGGTGGCAAGTTCCTATTGCCTTTTCTTTCCCCCTTTCATATGTTGAGGTGGCAAGTTCCTATTGCCTTTTCTTTCCCCCTTTCATATGTTGAGGTGGCAAGTTCCTATTGCCTTTTCTTTCCCCCTTTCATATGTTGAGGTGGCAAGTTCCTATTGCCTTTTCTTTCCCCCTTTCATATGTTGAGGTGGCAAGTTCCTATTGCCTTTTCTTTCCCCCTTTCATATGTTGAGGTGGCAAGTTCCTATTGCCTTTTCTTTCCCCCTTTCATATGTTGAGGTGGCAAGTTCCTATTGCCTTTTCTTTCCCCCTTTCATATGTTGAGGTGGCAAGTTCATATTGCCTTTTCTTTCCCCCTTTCATATGTTGAGGTGGCAAGTTCCTATTGCCTTTTCTTTCCCCCTTTCATATGTTGAGGTGGCAAGTTCCTATTGCCTTTTCTTTCCCCCTTTCATATGTTGAGGTGGCAAGTTCCTATTGCCTTTTCTTTCCCCCTTTCATATGTTGAGGTGGCAAGTTCCTATTGCCTTTTCTTTCCCCCTTTCATATGTTGAGGTGGCAAGTTCCTATTGCCTTTTCTTTCCCCCTTTCATATGTTGAGGTGGCAAGTTCCTATTGCCTTTTCTTTCCCCCTTTCATATCAGAGTACAAGCAGATAGACATACATACATTGGCAACTTGCAGTCTTGACAGACAGTAGTTTGTTACATTGTGCTTCAAAAATGCTTAATATCTACAACCCATGGCAGTGGCGAATGTGACTGTTAAAGCCAATTTGCGCACATGGTAATTTTCACCATCATGCACCATCTTACGTGTCACACACTCGGTGTGTGACTTATCTGCAATAATTTTCTCCTTTGTCTTTATTCCATTCCTGATATTTGCCTTCCATGCAACATGATCAGCGGCGACTTATCAATCCTGTATCAATCATGTCCCGCTTATACACATCTTTGTATCGTAGTAAAGGCTGACCCTGAGATCTCTTACCCACCTGTAATTCACCAAAAAAGATGCCCTTTGGTATTCTACCATCATCCATCCTCCTATTGTGTCCTATCCATCTAAGTCTACGAAGACTGAGCATGGAATATACCGTCACACAACATGATCTTTCCAATACTTCAGTACCACATCTCCAGTGTGCCACAATGAAACTGAGTTCTCTACCGTAACTGTTATGTCACTTCTTGTATCTGTGTTGCTACAGATAGTATGTTCATACACATCTATATATAACTGTAAAAGCACTATTTTCAAATGTTAAACTTGTTGATGGAAACAGTATGCCCATTGTTTCCACATCTCAAATGACAATGGTGAAGACTGTTCTTTCTGTATATTTATGGTTATATTATGAATATTTCATGCTTTACATAATTTGTGACGATTAAAACATACTTACAGTTATGGCAAGCTTATATTTTGTATTCCAGGGATATCAAAACATAGTTTTAACCTGAACCCAATAATTATGTTTTATATGTGTTGCAGTTATCTGCCCAGCTGGAAGTTATCGAAATGAAAGCTCCAACACCTGCTTCCTTTGTGAAATTGGAACTTATCAGGATTTACCAGGCAATAATAGCTGTGTACCCTGCACGATTAACTACACTACTCACTCTAAAGGATCCAATGATTCAAGTCAGTGCTATGGTAAGTTTATAAAATACTGTCGGTGGGTTATACTCAGGATTGGAGCGAATTTGTGGTTTGGAATTTCCCTCCCAATCCCTTGATAGTGGACTAAATACTTAGCCTTCTTAGACCAAGTCATATTGCACATGTTGAAAATTCCTTGACATTTAAAAATAATAAGAGTTAAGGCAATATGGCAGCTGCCCTGGCAAAAATTAGGAAACTTAATCACAACAAAAATTTGAATAGTTTGTAGGGATTCTGGTAGGTAGATGGATCCCAATCTTTGTCAGCGATACAGATGTAAAAAAACTTGAGCCAAATACCTTCTAATACATTGTGAAAATAGGGTGGGAATGTGAGTGTTTTTTAAATTCCACAAACATGGTTTATGTCTTACCCTATTCAACTGTTCACATAAATGTTGTAATCAGTTTTTTATTGTTATCTATATCTATAAAAGGCGATATATGTATGTATGGATGTATATGGGTCCGTTCTTTATGCGTTCGCAAACGGTCCATCCGATTGAGATGAAATTTTCTACACGTCTTCTTCTTATTCCAGTGCAACCAACTGTCATAGGTTTTTTTAGTGTACTTCAGCTATTACCTTACTAAAATTTAATTTTGTAATTACATGACTGAACATAATAAAATATAAAACAAGGGACATAACTTTTAGTAGCATTGCTATATCTTAGGTTAAGTCCCCTGGCTATAGTAGATAGAGAGTGTGGGAGAGACGGACGGACGGGCAGGCAGGCAGATAGATAGAAAGATAGATAGATACATAGATAGATACATAGATAAATACATAGATATATAGACAGACAGATCCCCGCCAGGGCCTGGGCGAAGCCGGGTCAGACAGACAGACAGTCGGGAACGGGAACTTATATGACTACTTATATGAATTAAATGAGATGCTCCCCACCAGGGACTGGGTGAAGCCGGGTCAGACAGACAGATAGACAGACAGACAGATCCCCACCAGGGACTGGGCAAAGCTTGGCCGGGTCAGACAGACAGACAGTCGCGAACGGGAACTTATATGACTACTTATATGAATTAAATGAGATGCTCCCCATCAGGGTCTGGGCGAAGCCGGGCCGGGTCAGATAGACAGACAGACAGACAGAGTCGGGATCTATCTATCTATCTATCTATCAGTTGGGGTATCTTCGTTGCACTCCGGACATGTCCATAGGTGCTCAGATCCTCCCCGCAGCATATGCATCAGCGTCCGGTGGCTAATAGTGCCAGTTCTGTGTTGGTTGACGAGGCGCTTTGTTTTCCCGATGTACCTCTCGCGTCTGGCTGTGCCGATTCTTACTCCCAGGTCTTTCATCCTGGAAAGCGATGTGGAATCACTGGCGTCAAAATCCTCTGTTCTCGCCATATCTTTAAGGGTGTTAATAACATCGGCACGATCCATGGGCTGGCCATCTACAGGGGGTGCAGAGCCAGCCAATTTATCAGCTCGTTCATTTCCCTCGACTCCCGCATGTCCCGGGACGAAGATGAAGGTGACTTTGCGGACAACAGACTTCCGCAGCGACTCAGTCCACTGTCTACGTACAGATCCAGCTTCGACCTTCTGAATCATGCTCATTGAATCACTTAGTACACACACGTTGGTATAATGCTGTGATTCCAGCCATATGAAAGCCTGTGTAACTGCCATCACCTCCATCGTCATGCTGCTCGTGGTCATGGAGTGGGCACCACTGGATTCTTGAACGGTTCGGCCCGCTGAGCGGGCTGTAAATGCCCACGCACTTCTCTGCTGCTTTACAACAGATCCATCTGTATAGATGAGTACTTCGGGACTATCTGAGTGATCATAGATGAGCGCGTTAACCTCTGCATTGACAGCGGCAGGGTTCTGCTCTCTGCACCGTCTGTCGAGTGTGATAATGCAGGAGAAGGTACACTTAAAAGCTGGAGGCACCGGCACCCATTCCTTGCCGGGGTTGATACTGGTAAGACTGCAGACCTGTCCGACGACATCTTCCGCCCGACCCATCCATGATTTGCGGGAGAGTCGGGAACGGGAGCTTATATGACTACTTATATGAATTAAATGAGATGCTCCCCACCAGGGACTGGGTGAAGCTGGGCCGGGTCAGACAGACAGATAGACAGACAGACAGATAGTCGGGAACGGGAACGGGATCTTATATGACTACTTATATGAATTAAATGAGATGCTCCCCACCAGGAGCTGGGCTAAGCCGGGCCAGGTCAGACAGACAAGCAGACAGACAGACAGACAAGCAGACAGATAGATAGATAGATAGATTAGATCGATCGATAGATAGATAGATCGATTGATCGATCGATAGATAGATAGATCGATTGATAGATCGATAGATAGATAGATTGATCGATCGATCGATCAATCGATCCCCGCCAGGGCCTGGGCGAAGCCAGGCCGGGCAGCTAGTTTATATATAAACGTTGAATATATATATATATATATTTATAGATAATAACATCAGTGTAGAAGTATATTTTTTAAAATTATTTTTTTTTGCATATCTTATTTACAGGATATTGCTGTCAACACCAGCATTTTACTGCTGTTGTTGATGTTTTGGCAATTTTACGTTCAGTAGTTTACCATTGCTTTCTGAATGACCAGCTCCCATACCAACACGTTAAAACCCAGCACAACACGGTCTGCTGCCAAATCGGTCACAGCTGTTTTTTGAACGTGGGTAAACAGAATTACGAACCATGTCCGTAATGCCTTCACCATGGAGACCAACAGAAGTATATTTGCTTATATATATATATATATATATAATGTAAATATACACACATACATTACTTACTTGCATTCATAAATTGGAGAACTTGGTGAAAACGGGAAAGATTGAGGGGAAGCGAACAAGAGGAAGACAGAGAAGTAAATACCTGGAAGGCTTGGCCACATGGCATGGTTGAGATAAAAACACTGAGCTGATCCATGACTCTGGTGATCAAGTGAGATGGCGAGACATTACAGCCCACGCTTTTCGGCATGGCACGTTATGGATGGATGGATTCATACATACTAGAATATATATAATACCCACACACATCCACACACTTTCATATAAACTTTCATTCACATAAAATATAAACTCATAAACATCTGTTGATATATTAATCTTTCTAGTTATATACATAAATGCATATTGCATACATATTGCATATATCATGAATATATAGATATACATACAGTTTTTCATACTTAAAATGTATAAAGGAAATAAGAGTGTGATCTTCAAATACATAACCTCTTCATAAATTTCGGAAAAGTATATTTCAGCAATCACATGAATACACTCTAGAACAAAGAAAGTTTGAAATCCTCTAGAAATTATGCAACTTAATTTAAATCTATGAAAGAGTCACTAGGCATGCCATAGCATTCAAAGGAAAACATCTTAGTTAAGTTACAGTTGCAGTGAATGTAGTGCAGTGCTCCAGAGGCTGTGTAATTTGGTTTGTGAACAAGTTTTCGGGTGTGTGAGACAGGCAATTCAAATCATGGTAACACTTTACAGAATTTAGAAAGTGCTGACGATATTGCATGGACAGATGATGTTGCAAAAAGAATACATGTCTTTAGAAACAGCAGACACACTACAGAAAAGATAAACTTTAAAATCAACCAAAAAATAAAAAGACTAAATACTGGTTGATATGTAGAGAAAATAAAGACAGTGAAAATATAAATATTCAAATTGATGGCGTCATTTTTCAAAGAAGCAGACTCCTAAAACACTTTATTAGAGACCACAAAATATGGGAAAGCATGGTGACTGACACCAGTTGGCAAGAAACATGATAATGATTATGGACCCTTTGAAGTACCCTAGCACTTGTACATGCTTAATATTAATGTGTGTATATTTGCAGTTCCTTAACCCCTTTACCGTGGAAAAAAATTTTTTTTTTTGTTATGCAAACTGTGTATTTTTTTTCTTTCATAATTTGATATGTTATGTTGTCCTGGCAAAATAAAATGTTTTTTTAAGTGAAAATGAGTTGTCTTTTAGAAATTGTGAGGAAAATAAGAAATGTTCTGTACTAAATGGTACTGTTCAATAACGAACTAAACTGATACGTATATTAGATGTCAATTGTTTTTAGTAATTATACTTGGTGTGGTAAACACCAAAACATGGAGCTGCACATAGTGCTGTGTCACACTCCGGACAGTAGTATCGTGTCTCTTTACGAAATTTGAAAAAAAATCCGAAAAAAAAAATCTGAAAAAAAAAAAAATATGAAAACCCAGCCAAGTTGTTCAAGCCTGTACTCTGTAGATTCCAAGCTTGCTAATAAAAACTATGCAAATACATGCCCATAGGATACATGTATGTACGCATATATCTACACAAGCTATACTATGCATAAATTATAATCATACTACAAAGTTATAAATTATAATCATAATAAAATCACAATAAAAAGTTTTTTGTTCTTTCGTACCTTTTTTTTCTTGTTTACTGTCCACTTTCACTTTTGGCATCACGTGATGACCTACTTTTATCTTCCGCTGTTGAACTGGCTGTTGGATTAGCCGCCCTATGCATTTCCTATGCTATTTTTGTATTAACACGAGTTTACTCGGGACGCACGGCACACAGAAGACTTTTACATCTGATGACGAGTTAACTCGTGATGCACGGTTAAAGCCAACAATTTTTATGACGAGTTAACTCGTGACACACGGTAAAGGGGTTAAAGTATTCATATATAATTTTCATTACTACAGTATCATTTCAGGCAAGATTTTTGCTTGAGTAATCCTAAAACGATGACACATCCTTGATGAAATAATCTACCCCAAATTACAGTGCGGTTTTACACCCAACACACATCAACATGATTTTCTCACTCTGGCAGCTCCAAGAGAAATGTAGAGAACAGAGGAAGCCATTATATATTGCCTTCATAAACCTCACAAAGACATTTGACCTCATGAGGAGAGACTACCTTTTTAAGATCCTTGAAAAAGATAGGATGTCCATCCACTGTGCTAAGTCTTGTGAAATCATTTCACGAATACATGCAGGGGACCATTTTATTTGATGGCTCAACATCCCAGTCATTCAGCATCAGCAGTGGAGTAAAGCAAGGCTGCGTGTTTGCTCCTACACTTTGTGGTATCTTCTCCGCCCTTTTCTTAAGACAGGCATTTGGGACTGCCACTGAAGGTATGTACCTCCATACAAGACCTGATGGCAAACTTTTTAACCCATCAAGATTTAAGGCAAAGACCAAAATAAAACCAAGATGCATAAGAGAACTACATTTTGCAGACAGTGCAGCACTGACTACTCATGCAGCAGAAGATCTGCAACGACTCATAGTCATTTTGCAGCCGCCTGCAGAGACTTTGGGCTCACCATCAGCCTAAATAAAACATAGGTGATGAAACAAGATGCTGGTGCTCCTCCATCAATCAAAATTTCTAATTACAAACTGAAGGCTGTCCTTGAGTTTGTGTACTTGGGGTTGATAATATCACTATCAGATAATCTTTCCTTAGAGACAGAAATCGACAGGCGCATTAGAAAGGCAGCCATAACACTTTCCAGGCTAACTAAAAGAGTTTGGGAGAACAATAGACTAATATTGCGCACAAAAGTTCAAGTATATAAAGCATGTGTTGTTAGCACACTACTCTATGGGTCTGAATCCTGGACCTTGTACTCATGACAGAAAAGAAAGTTGAATTCCTTCCACATGAGATGTTTGAGACATATCCTAAGCATATCATGGAAAGATCATATAACACACAAGTATGTGCTTGAAAGAGCAGATACTACTACAGTGCACTCCCTTCTCAAGCAGAAATGCCTCCGGTGGCTGGGCCACGTATCTAGAATGGAGGATGAACGTATCCCCAAAGATCTCCTATGCGGAGAACTAGCCACTAGTTTGGAAGAGGCCAACCGGAAGACCTAAAATACGATATAAGGATGTGTGTAATCAAGATATGAAAGCCCTCAACATAGATCCATACACATGGGAAAGAGTTGCAGCAGACAGATGTTCCTGAAAAAGAGATGTACGAAACAGACTGGTGCTCTTTGAGCCCAATCTGATCCAACAAACTGAGGATAGGGGGCACAGGCATAAAATGCATTCACTTACTGCGAGACCTGGCTTGTCTTACAGATGCAGAAATTGTGACCGAGATTGTAACTCTCGCATTGGACTAAGAAGTCACCAGCAGTGCTGTAAGGTGCCTCCCCAGTGTCACAACTCTAAAGTCCTTCAGGACTGAAAGAGGCCTACTACTAGTTTTGGAGTATGCCTTTTGGCTGTGTACCTCCAACTGCAGCACCTTTACTTGCTAGGATTTACTTGAATCTCAATTGATTTTGCCTGTGGACTGGAAGAACCCTGTTGAGTTCAGTTGCCAGTCTCTTTTGGTTTTTTTAAAAACCCCTTACACCATTCAAGGTTCAGTATTGAAAAGGACCTTGATAGGTACAAATATTTGTTAGATGAATCATGGTGTAAAAAGGAACTAAAATATAAAAATTAAGCAGGGAAATTAAGCCTATTATGCATTGCAAAATAACTGAAGAAAATATATTACAATCAACAAAAGTGTAAATGTGTAATATAATACCAATAGTATTGAATGGATTAGAAAATCATGATGACAACAGACCATTAGCTCACTCATCAATAACATTATGAAAATAGGGTGTTTCCAAGGGTGTCAAACCAAGTAATACCAAGACATGCTGGAAAAGAGCTACCTTTGAAGTAATGCAAAAATTAAAACACTCATCATGAAACTTAATGAAATCCAACAGCTATATGCTGCCCATGTTAAATGAATTGATTTAGACAGAGAAACAAAGAAGCCAGTTACTGAAATAGCCAAGATACAAGATCAATAGCATGTACATGAAAAAGTTAAAGTGACTGTGTCAAACTAAACCTACAAGAACTTAATGTCAAGAACTTGAGCACCATCATTAGAGATAGGAAGAAATGGAAATAAATTGTGCTTGTCATGAATAGCCTTACAGGTTTGGGAAGTTGAAAAATGTGAAAGATAGTGTGCCTGTTAAAAGTTAAATCATATTTAGTCCACTGTATTACAATTAAATTCTTGCTTCATAGCTTTGTATACTGTATTTTATTCTATCATTAGAAATATGCCCACCAGGCAATTATCGTAATGGAACATATAACTGTGTGCCTTGCCCAGTGGGACAGTTTCAAAATGAGTCTAATCAAACCAGCTGTAAACCTTGTGGAGAAATTTCTGGCTATAATGCATCAACTGTCTCTAATCAAACAACAAATGAAAGCGACTGTTTTCGTAAGTATGCACATAGAGAATGATATAGATTAATAAACTGGTCAACAGGAGCCATGTCACAGTACACTCCCAAAGGTGTCAGTCTCTCTGAAAAGATATAGAAGTTTATGGATGCTGATCAAGCACTCCTTCTCCCTAAAGAGATTTAGAGTATCTGGATGCTGACTACCTCATTGTCTGTCCAAATAAAGTTTGTTTGTTATGCTGGTTGGACATACATTTAACGCATTCACATAATAGGTATGTTGAGGTATGTTTCAGTTTATATTGTATCTTCTTTTAGTCTGCATACTGTCATTTGCCGCAATCAGTATCATTACACAAAAGTCTTTTCTTGACATCTTGCACAATTGAAGATTTACCAATATGAAATGTGGCCAATAAAAGCATTCTACATACCAGCCAGTCGACTGTCAAATTAACACGACTCCAGCCTGTCAAAGTAATATATCCATAAAAGCTTCCAGAGGTCAGCTCACTCTTAAAATCCATTCATGCATAACAGCCGCCCATGTTTCACATTCTGTGTCATTTACAGTGAATCAGATGGCATGGTTACCTTTAGAATAATTAGTGCCTGGAGTCATCAGATGGCTAAAATTACCATCGCTGATTTCCTCCTTAGGTGAATGCTGTGACCATATCAACTCTGCTCTTTTCATCAACATGTCACCCTCCACTGTAGCAATAATCTCCCTTCCTGTTTATCACATAACACTGATTCATCAATCTGAATAATGGCATCATAATGACAAACATAGGTTCATTATAAAGAATGCTCTTATAGACCATTTATACAATCACAAACATGTTTGAAATTTGAAAATAAGAGTACTCCAAAAATTATTTTGCTTCTTTGGTGCATGCTGCTAGGGGACATAACTACTTTATATATGTATACACAGTAATCGCCGACCAATTTAAATGTAATCACAGTTTCAATCTTTGAACATGTTGTATACATCATTATTTTAAACATATCATGCAACACATTGCTACCCTAATGGGTTCTACAAATGGTGTAATATGACATGTTTTGATGACGTTATTAAACTAATATACTCAATTGAAATGTTTAAAATGATGACGTAAAAAGCATGTACAAAGATCAAAACTTAAACTAGTGGATGATTACTGTGTATACATTTTTCTGGCACACTCTGTACATACATATATATATATATATATTTAAATAAAGTCGCTTAAAAGTCAACAGGGTCAACTTCATTGCACTGGGATTTTATCCCATATGGCTGTCTCTTTCCGCAGCTTGGAAAGCGTTGCAGAAAGCACAAATTCCGTAGCTCCAGCATCGACCCTCAGGAGCCTCCGAAAAAATGCATTCGTTAACTGAAGGAAGCAGCCCAGAATTGAACCCACAACCTTCAGAGTTTGAGTCAGGCGACTTGACCACTTTGCCATGAAGACTCCATATTCAAGCATAGGTTCATAAACTATATTCTTATATGAACTAGAAACAAATAGGTATATTAAGCTCCTGCGAGAAGAAACGTACTGAACATCAATATGTGCACATACCTTACATGGAGATTCGTATCGCAAAATACAGGTGAAAATCCGAAATCAGAAGCACTCAATAAATATATAAAATGAATAATAAAATAAAATAAAATACACACACACACGTAGAATATGACAACACAGGACGGTCAACGTTTTGATTCTCAGAATCTTTGTCAAGGACAGGACACTACAGATAGCTAACACAACGAAATACAGTAAACAAAAAAACACACTACTCCGATGCCATGTGGGGCAGAAAAGGTGGCTTTGCCAGCTGCGAAGGTGCTCGTTGGCTGCAGAGTTTAAGTTAAGTATAGTGGGTTGCCAGGTAGGATTTAAGTAGCCAAAAATATGTGAGCAGTCTGCTATGAAAATATAGGGGTGTGGGGATAGTTAGGTATAAATATAGGGGGGGGGGGGGGTGGGGGGAGGACAGCATAGTAATAGATAGTGTAAACAATCTGGGATGCATCCATCCAGCAGGTATCAACACTGTTATGGACGCTACGGTATAACTGTGCCATCTTCCCCAATTGTTTACACTATCTATTACTTTGCTGTCCTTCCCCCCCCCCCCCCATATTTATACCTAACTGTCCCCACACCCCTATATTTTCATAGCAGACTGTTCGCATATTTTTAGCTACTTAAATCCTACCTGGCAACCCACTATACTTAACTTAAACTCTGCAGCCAACGAGCGCCTTCGCAGCTGGCAAAACCACCTTTTCTGCCCCACATGGCATCGTAGTAGTGTGTGTTTTTTGTTTGTTTGCTGTATTTTGTTGTGTTAGCTATCTGTGGTGTCCTGTCCTTGACAAAGATTCTAAGAATCGAAACGTCGGCCGTCCTGTGTTGTCGTATTGTACGCGTGTGTGTGTATTTTATTTTATTATTTATTTTGTATATTTATTGAATGCTTCTGATTTCGGATTTTCACCTGTATTTCGCGATATGGATCTACATGTAAGGCATGTGCACGTGTTGATGTTCAGTACGTTTCTTCTCGCAGGAGCTTAATATACCTATTTGTTTCCAATTCATATCATATCCTGCTGCAGCCGCTGCTTTTTCTTTCAGTTCTATATTCTTATACACCACTTATACAATCACAAATATGTTTGGAAATAAGAGTACTCCAAAACTTCTTTTTCTTATATATATATATGTCACATGTCAAATTTGTATTTCATATTCTGTCAGACTCCAGTCATGAACGAAAAAATTTGTAACCCCTGCCATTCATCGAAATAAACCAATGATGATGGTGTGATTATAATACAATCTTTATTCATCAAAATTGTATAGCATCACAAAACTTATAAGCCTATACCTATCATAACTGTTAATTCTCTATGAATCTATACATAACATATTGGAGCACGACCTCCACACTTGTGAGGTTGGTAAATATCTGCAGATGAGACCTATAATCTGTCTCAACATTTGGTTTATCAATGTTCATGAGCCCACTACTTGATTCAACTCAACTGCCTTAGTGACCAATGGTTCACGTTGTTTGCATGACCTGTACCATGTTTGCTTTGTCATGAATTCTACTCCTACCCCATTAGTCATGTAGACATGAATCCTAGCTATAATTGGGTCATGACGTTGATGGTGATGCATATTATTATTGTTCTTTATTTAGCTATATGCCCAGAAGGTTTTCACTTGGACTATGGAACAAGATCTTGTGTGCCATGCCCTGTTGGTTACTACAAAAGGGAGAAAAACCTTGACACAAGTTGCAAATCCTGCAAAATTAATTTTACTACTGTCAGTGAGAAAGAAACTAACCCTGATGCTTGCATACTTGGTAAGCATTTTATGTGGTATCTCTTTATTAACTAATGTTTCATTGTTTTCTTACATGCTGTAGTTCACATCAATCTTGACACCAAAGACTTACTATGCAATCATGCTTTTTGGACCAACATTATTGAAACACACCAATTAACTTGCTGCCGATGTGTTACCTGGGCCTATAAGGGAAGCAAAGAACAGTAATACTGTAAGAGAAGCAAAGAACAGTAACACTATAGTAGTAGTAGTCGGCCTCTTTCAGTCCTGTAGGACTATAGAGTTGTGCCGCTGAGGAAGCACCTCACAGCACTGCTGGTGACTGTATAGTCCAATGCGAGAGTGACAATCTCTGTCACAGTTTCCGCATCTGTAAGACGAGGCTGGTCGCGCAGTAAGTGACTGCATTTTACTCCTGTGCCTCCTATCCTCAGTATGTTGGATCAGATTGCCCTCAAAGAGCACCAGTCCGTTCTCCAGGAACATCTGTCTGTTGCAGCTCTTTCCCATGCGTCTGGATCTATGCCAATTGTTTTCATATCTTGTTTACACACATCCCTATATCACATTTGGGGGTCTTCTGGTTAGCCTATTCCCTATTCCCTGTGGCTAGTTCTCCGTATAGGTCAATAGGAGATCTTTGGGAACATGTTCATCCTCCATTCGCGATATGTGGCCCAGCCACTGGAGGCATCTCTGCTTGAGGAGGGAGTGCACTGTGGTAATATCCGCTCTTTCAAGCACGTTTTATTTTTGTTATGTGGTATTTCCATGATATGACCAGGATATGTCTCAGACATCTCATGTGGAAGAAATTCAATTTTCTTTCCTGTTGTGAGTACAAGGTCTAGGATTCAGACCCATAGTGTAGCATGCTAACAATACAAGCTTTATATACTGTAAGGGAAGCAAAGAACAGTAACACTGTAAAAAAAGTAAAGAACAGTAATACTGTAAGGGAAGCAAAGAACAGTAACACTGTAAGGGAAGCAAAGAACAGTAACACTGTAAGGGAAGCAAAGAACAGTAACACTGTAAATAAAGCAAAGAACAGTAATACTGTAAGGGAAGCAAAGAACAGTAACACTGTAAAAACAGCAAAGAACAGTAATACTGTAAGGGAAGCAAAGAACAGTAACACTGTAAGGGAAGCAAAGAACAGTAACACTGTAAGGGAAGCAAAGAACAGTAACACTATAAAAAAAGCAAAGAACAGTAATACTGTAAGGGAAGCAAAGAACAGTAACACTGTAAGGGAAGCAAAGAACAGTAACACTGTAAGGGAAGCAAAGAATAGTAACTGTAAGGGAAGCAAAGAACAGTAACTGTAAGGGAAGCAAAGAACAGTAACACTGTAACCTATCAAACATGTTGTGAGAGGTGACTTGGAAGGGTTATCATGAGACTGGCTATCTCATCTCATAAAACATTTCAGCTGCACAATTAAATCAGTCATGAACAAGTGTGCAAAGGGCTTGATGTGAGTTGGTCGAGGGTCTATACTGCATTGCGAGATGAAAGGCAAAATAAGAAGACATCAATTTGTAAGATTCACTTTTATTTGTTTAGTTGACATTGTGCTAACATTCTCTTAGTGAGTGATCGGCTGTATTTTTTATGTTACCATGTACTCTTCTTCTAGAGAATTTGGAATGAAGTCTGGTATTATATTCATACACCATGATGTTCTTTGCCTCCACTATACCATTACTTTCATGGGGATGTGCTTTTGCTTTCTATTTGCTAGTCTTTAACAGTGTGTGTTCACATGTCAAATGCATCCATCCCATTTATTCTCTTATGAATTCTTTAAGAAATTGAATATCCATTGCTGGCACGCTAAGGCCGTCACAGTTTTAGCGCAGCCTTTTTTCTAAAATCTAGAAACAAGTTTCCTACATTGACCGTTACCACCTCCCACTTCATGGACACACAGTTTGACTTTGGGAGGTCCATATTTCTGTATTAATTGATAAATATGACAGAGTCTGTTGTTAAATATAGACATTGATGGTGCTGCACTGATGAAAAACACCAGTTTCTGGACATAAGAATGAATGATCATGTTCATTATACTGCTTTGTTTAATTGTATCTCTGCAGATAACTGTGGAGTCCATTATGGCCATTAAGCAATACGGCATATTTTACCCTGTTTATTTCATTATCAGAATCCTATACAGTTCCTGGCAGTCATGATAATGCAGTGGCCGGCACACTGGCCTGCTGGCCCGTGTATTCAATTCCCCATCAAAATAGACGTTTAGAACCATTGACAAGGGTTCCCAGGTTGACCCAGTCTAAAATGTGCACCAGGAAAAGTCCTGGAAAGTAAAGACAGTCAGCATGCTATTAATCACATCACCTATCAGATACCAATAATATACAAATATGGGGCTAGCACTATATACCTAGTTCATCTCATGGCAGGTAATAGGGTCCTTTAGCTTACTTGTACAGCTGCTAGTTGTCATACTATATTGTTTCCAGATCTGTTAAACTTTGAGCTTCTTCACTTTTATTAATGCTATTCATTAATCATTACTGAGCAATGGTAATGTCATGAGCATGGTCTGACGTGGGTTCGATGCCTGGGCTTGTCATCCAAACAAGTGAGGGAAAGACTGGCCACTTATTCTTCCATGCATCCAGGCCCACAAAATGTGATAACCCGATCATATCACAGATCCATAGCAGGAAGCTACCACCCCGGACACATTAACATGATTAACTTCTTGCATTAGAGAGAATTCTACAGGTGGGATACACTTAATCATTTACATACTTTTATTATATTGTAACTTGCATGCTTTATATTACACTTTTTGATCTGTAACTGTGTTTTAAACATAGCATATCTGATAATAATGTTTGCTTAGGAACAGGTCATTTCATTACTAACTTCCAATTAAGGTCTAAATAGGTCACTATCATTTGTTTTGTGATATTAGTAAAATTATTGTCCTGATGTGGCTTTGTTTAATCATTAGAATATTTCCATTTATTTTATCAGACAAGTGTAAAAAAGGCCACTATAGAGATGCCAACAGCACTGAATGTAAGCCATGCCCAGTCGGAGAATATCAGAACTCTAGTGATTTACTAAATGTAACAGCATGTACCCAGTGTCCAGCTGGAAACACCACTCTGTTGGAAGGTGCGCCCACACAGGATGGCTACTGTATAAGTAAGTCAGAATTATTTATTTATGTTAACAGCATGAATGGACAATGTGGAAGAAGATAAACAAAGGGCTACGACAGTTTGCGCTGCTGTCAAAACATTAAGGATATAGAGAAATTCAAACATAATGTGTTTGCAGACTCAGGAAGCTGCAGAAGGGGGAACACTATTATAAATAATTGTTTCTAATATAAATTAATGTTTATTATTTCACTTCTTCTCTATTACTCACATCCCATGAATTTTCATAATTTACTTATCAAATAGTAACATTTATGTGACATATTTGTTGTGTTACAGTGAATTGTTCCAAAGGTGAAGAATATCATATTACACTCAAGAATTGCTCTGCTTGCCCTCTTGGAATGTACAGGCCAGAAGGCGTTAGAGTAAGTGTTCCTTTGTTTATAGATAGATAAGGTAACTTCACAGCTGTAGGGGTGCAATGTATTAGGGATTGTACTTATCCTAGACCAGTGGTTCTCAACCTGTTTTTGGCTGGTGCCCCCCATTACAATATTTTCAGAATGTCATCCCCCCCCCCCTTTCGTATTTCCTCACTAAAAATTTCCCCCCCCCCCCCCCCCCCCCACTACACAGTATACGTAATAATGGAAGCTAAATTTAATAGCACATACTAAAACAATTCTAGACGTCTACATAAAACGTGATTTGCGGGTCTACTTACGTTATAAAATGAATTTCAGAAGGGTGAGACGTACAGAAACATAAAGTATGAAGGGAAAAACAATATCAAGTAATTGGTTCTTGTATTAACATGATCTTGAAATAATTTTAGTTCCCCCCCTCCCCCCCAGAAACCCTAAAATTCCCCCCTGGGGGAAGGGGGGAATTCCCCACTGGTTGAGAACCACTGTCCTAGACTATAGGTTTGGGAGCTAAGGTAGTGTAGTTGCTAACAAGCTTGCCTACCAGCCCATTTTAAGTAAACATTTTAAGTTTCTTTGTAAACAATTGAAACATGATAAAACTGGTCAGATTATTTTTTTTTTTCTGTTGCCTGCATGTCTACTCTATTCTTGTATTTTGAAAAACGTGTATATTGCTTAACATTGTTATGTACTCGTTAAAGTTTAAAGAATGTCTTTATAGCCTTACTTAATAAGGGGAATTTACTCTAGGTTTTAATGAAATATAGCTGCCTTTTCTGAATTGGCTATATGTATGATAGATCTCTTATTTATTAATCAGAAATTTCCTTTTAAGATAATTCATTTTGCTATCTTTTCAGTGCAGTGTATCTGCTTTTCCCCCTATGTATTCAGAAATGTTATATTAGTCTTAACAGTATAGTGACTAAGTAGATTATCTATATTCTTGGAATATTGAGTAGTTTAGTCAGCTTAACTACCTATCTCAAATATCTCATTTCTTACAGCTATTGCTGGTTTTTAGACTTTCTGACAGCTCATGACTAACATCCTTAGTTTCAATAAGTCAACTTCATCTCATGGTTATTTTATTTTTTCTTTATTTCTTCTAAGAATGTTCTCAATTTCAGTCCTGTAAACATGTTCCTTGTCTGTTACTACTGTTAACTTATCATGCTTTAACATCAGTTATTGTTGTTAATGCCTGTTCAATCTTTTATATTCAAAATAATATTCCTATTTAAAAAAAAAAAAAAAAAAGCAGACAAGTGAGATTATTTCTTATGTATAATATACTTATAATTTTCTTGTTTTGTGTGGAAAGTATATTATTTGTTTTAAGCCATATCTAAATACACAGTTTTTTGAATATGCTGTATCTGCCAACTAACATTTAAACACATTCATTATTTTAGGAGCCACCGACATGCTTATTATGCCCATCTGGTTTTACAACTCTGGAGACAGGGGAAAGCGAATGCATTAAACATCCAGGTAAATACATACAAATCTGTATTAAGACATAACATGTTTAAATTTACACGACCAAGGTTTAATTATGTTTCTTACCTCTTGAACTGATTTTAAAGGTAGTCATAATTCTCAATTCTCAAAACTGAATGCTTTCTTTGAAATATATGCATAGTTTGGTTATTGATCTTCTTAGTAGAGCCATAGAAATGTATTAGTATCTGATTTCCATTAAGTCTAGAGTTTAGGCTTCAGTAATATGTGAATATAAGTATTTACACAATGGTAGTTTTATTAATTAGTCTCCTGACACAGCATATGTGTTTTGCATAACATTTGATTACTAATAAATATTATTCACAATGTTTAAAAAGATATGAGTTGAACAAATATATATATAAAATTCATTTTACAACCAAAGAGGAAAATACAAAATTAATGAGCAGGCTTCTATTGTTTATAAATGTTAGTTTTTTGGTTCTCTTTCAGAAGACAATGTTCAACAGTATAGATTATTATTTTACAGTTGTCTAGACATTCTAGGAAATGGTACCCGAGATTACCAGTTATTTTGAGAACCATTTCATTGATTCAAATAAATGGAACTCATTTAGAGTTATCAAGTTTGTAATTGGATTGTAGATTGATTCATGCAAATGTTACATCATCATATTTACAATTTAGAAATTTATCGTGCCTGCTAGTAGTGGAAGTACATTCTTTGTTGCTTTTATTTGAATTTGTTTAAATTGTGTCAGGCATTCTACATAGAGTAGAGAACAAGCAAAGATCACAAGCTTCAGCTCATGGTGCTCTAATCAGTGTCGCTTCTATTCTCCTTTAATCTCAGAGTGCAGCCTAGGCCCTCCAACATCTCATGCCAAGCCTTCCTATCATTTTCTGTCTTGCAGTTTCTTCCCAATCTTTCCCCAATCTGTTTCTAATTAATTTCTTTTCCACATGATACCATTCTTATCTTGGCTGGTAGAATTATTTGTCATTACATTTCTGAAGTCTTGTTCTTAATTGGCTGGAGTTTTAGGTTAAGGTTTTTTCTTAGTCACCTCATTTGACATGTTTGCTAGGCTTCAGTACTACTATTATTTGCTTTCCTTATGGGCCGGCTCCATGGCAAAGGGGTTACAGATGCTGTTTGTAATTCGGCATACCCACATTAGAAACACAGCTGCGGGTGATTTGGCGGCATACCACCTTGCGTTGGTTTTTTACAAAATGGTGTGGGCGCCGGTTGTTCAGAAAGCATGGCAAACTACTGAACATAAACTTACCAAGAGATCGAAATACGTCCTGTAAAGGATATGCAACTAACTATGGGCCCTAGTACAGCACACACATATAATTATTGTACAGTTTCAGAATTCTGTACCTACATGCAGCTTGCCTACAAAAATATATTCAGAAACCCATAAATTGAAAGGAAATATTTCTTCCTAATAGTAACATTGTTATTTTTTTCTTGTCGTCATTTTCCTCTTTTAAGCGGAGTGCGACACTTATGCACCTGAAAGGTCAGTATGTCTGACATCAGCATGCATTTGTTTAAGATTTGCTTCCTCTAGATTACATCCAAGGTAATGGACTCTTACCCGTGGGTAGGTTTTCTTACCTAACAATTTTTGCCAGGGCAGTGGCCTTGTAATTTACTCTGCATTTTCCAACAGCCATGGGATATTTAACATGAACAACTTGCACACGGAACCTGCTGTTTTTTGCCCTTATCTGAGAATGTTAGGTATTGATATCATTACCTAAGAAGTCAGGGGAGGTGTGACATCATTAGATATAACAGATTCTAGGAAACATTCCCAGCCCTAAGCTGGAATCAAAGCCAGTACCTTCTGAGTCTGAGGTGGATATTGTAACCTCTCAACCACAGCTCCCCCACAACATTGTGATAATAATAATAAAAGTATCACCTCAAATGCAGTAATTATCAGACTCTTGTCTCATTTGTGTCTGCAGGATCGACTCTG
Organism: Cepaea hortensis; assembly: GCA_963921405.1. Lineage (NCBI taxonomy): Eukaryota > Metazoa > Mollusca > Gastropoda > Stylommatophora > Helicidae > Cepaea > Cepaea hortensis. The sequence continues at coordinate 42,101,764 of OY992880.1, read as the reverse complement.
CCTGCTGGCAAGATTGACTTGTCGATTACTGCTACTATAAGTGTACAGGCATGTTCAAATTCTCAAGTTGTCATTGATGGCATAAAGGAAGTTGTTTTACAGTTGATTCAGAATCAAAACAACCGATACAATGGGCTATGTGTTGATAACTGCACCTCACATTTGCAAATAGACATTGACAATTTCTGTGGAAGTTCTAGGAGCAAGCGACAGATTGATGGGAAAGCCACGGTGAATGTGACATTAAAGCAAATTGAGTAAGTTGCTCTTTTAAAATATTTATTTGTACTATCTTAAAGCCTTTCACAGTTAAATTGATTATGTTTTAAGGTAGAAAGATGTGCTGGAAGAAAATTAACTATTAAATCAGTTGTGTATAATGTTCTTCTTTCATTAGTCTCTTCCAGGCAGTCGTTGTTATTTACTCTGGCAGTCCAAGGTATTCACAGCATGCATCTCAGTAACCCCATCTGTATGGCATCTAAGTTCTTCCGATTGTGTTATTTACATTCCATGAATCCCTGCCATACAGCAAAACAGGTTCTATTAAACATTTCAGCACTCTCATTAAGACACTCAATGATAATGACTTATTTTATAAGGTACTTTTTATTTTCTGAAATGCAGCTTAACTTGACTTATTCTGCTCATAATCTCGGTCACACATTATCATCTGATGTTATAATCGCTCCTAGATGTTTAAATTTATCAACCTGATTAAGCATTTTTCCTTCTATTATATCACATTTTGGTGCCAACTCTTCTCTCCTCCCCCCATCCCCCCAACCCACATAATCATTGTTTCTGTTTTCCTGATAGTAAAGGAAAGTTCCTTTTTGCACTCTTGGTCATTACTATATCCAGCTATTTACATTTTACATTGTTATTAGACAGGTTCTCTGAACGAAGAGGAGGAAAAAATTAATACTGACATAGTTATGCAGAACTGATAGCATTACCAGACATGGATAGCCTTATGAGACATATAAAGAGAAAATGAAAAATAAAAAACACTAAACAAATTACAATTGAATGAATTATCAAATAAGATCAAGCTTTCACGAATTATTTTGTACACAAATAAAAAGTTAATCCCAACTAAAACCACCAGAAAGAAAGATTGCAATAAAATATGCAAGAGAAAATACAATAGTTTAAATGGGAAAACTGCATCAACAGATTCACTGATAAAAGGATAGTAACTATACAGTTATGGCAAAGTCAAAGAATGTTAGACATCCATTACGGTTAACTGATCTGTGTGTCATATTGTTAGTATCAAATTAATGATATGAACTAGATCACTTGGAGGTCATCATGGCACTCATTCTTATACATCTGGTATGCTGATGCTGAGGTAGGGGCTTCAACCCTTACACCAGCCAGTTGGACTAAAATGTTGACTTCTCGTCCTTGACTTTGGGACGTAAATTACAAGTACCTCTGAAGTCGAAGTGAGTTCGCCTGATGGCGAGGGACACTGGCAATAGGGAAAGCTAATCCACATGCAAAATTCAATTCAGTACTACTAGAAGTAGTGTGTATGAACTATGCTTGAGTTCAAAGCGAGCGAGGGCAAAAAAAACAACTAGATTATTCTCCCAGAATGATCCAATCCTTTTTTAATCATGGCAGCTATTGTCTGATTATAAGATCTTGTCTCAGTGAGTTCAGTATTGATGGGCATGGCTATGATATACATAAGCTTGAAATATTCACTAACTTAGCTTTCTGTCTCAAGTAATGCAACATGTGTGATTGGTTATTCTTAATTTGTATCAATCAACGTGACATGTGTGACTGTAGCTCTTAGGGATGGTCAGGGCATACTAAATTAATCTGACAATGTATTTGTTTCCTAAAGGGTGTGTATATATGGCCCCTGTGAAGGTAATACAGTTATGATTTTGTTGTTTTTGTTATTATCCCCATTGGAATGTTGTAAAGATAGAATTATTTTGACTTGAGAATTGTGGTTTGTAGCAACACTAAACAATTGCCAGCAAGAGATACTGAGATCTATAAATGATTACCTGTTGTACAGTAACAGTATTAATGAATAAATAGGCATATTACTGTTAGAATTGGAATCACATGTGATAGTAGATAAATAAGTACATGAGAGTTGAGCATCGTAGTGTCTACAACTACAAGATGATAAGAGTAACCTGCAGACAGGTCTTTCACCAGAGGTATGTTTTAGTGGCCACAGACTTTGTCACTATAAGTATTCTTATTTGTTTTAGTGAGCTTTCATTCAGCACATTCAGTATCTTTGTCTTAAAAACAAAAGCTTAATTTACAATAATGATCCATCTAAAGATATGAGATACTGATGAATGTAGCTATAGAACCAGTAAAATGATGGCTAAACATTTGCTTCAGGAGTATCCAGTATATATAGAACAGAGACAGGTATAATGACCTACACTCTACACCCACTACATTTGAGGACAAACTGTGGAGATGACAGATTGACAGCTGCTTTCTTTGGATACACTCCTGTTGATGTCTGAAAGTGTACGAAGTAGAATTTACCATAATGCCTTTTGACAAAAGACATTGCACTTTCAGTGTACTTTTTTTGGGGTGCTGTACTTAAATGTATTGACCAGTTGTTTAATTTCAGTCTTGGTTGGTCGATTGCTTATTACTCCTCTGAACGATGGAATTTTAACTCTCAAGCCTGATGCATTGGCATCCAGGTTGTCAGAGCCCTGAAAAAGGTCTGCATCTACAGGAGTTAGGTTGGTGTAAAGACTGTCTCCCAACCCTGTACCAGAGTGCCATTTCCATGGTGATTGTGTTGCTCCCTAAGCACCGAAACCAGCAGTATGTACAGGACTGAAACTTCACATCTGCAGAGAGGCATATTAGGATGTTACCAGGTCATGATTCAGCACAACACGTACAGACTTCTGGTATCAGGCCTCTTTCAAGACCTAGGTTGGTCACGTTTCCTTCTCAGGTTTTAGGTATTTCTTTGTCAACAGGTGCCAACCCAATGTCCGGATGGATTAATCCCTGTGTGCAGAGCTGTACATCATCAAAGTGCTAAAACATTGTTTGCACTTTAAATAGATTAATGGAGGAATATAGTTTGCTTAAGCCTTGATTACAAATATTATTCTTTTCACATCACAGTGCTGTATTGAGACGAATGGATGGACAACTAAGACCTTCAATGGCAGCACTGATGGAAGCATTTTATGATCTTGATCCTGTAGAAGATTTGCTAGTAAGTGTCTTTTTCCTGATATCATTTTAGCAGATTGCACATCTTGATATAGTGTGGAAGATAAACCTAACCTTGAGTCTTCGTGGCGAAGTGGTCAAGCCATTTAACTCTGGTTCCGAAGGTTGTGGGTTCGATTCCGGGCCGTGTCCTTCGATTCACGAGTTAAATTTTTCGAAGACTCCTGTGGGTTGTCACTAGAGCTACGGAGTTCGTGCTTTGTGCGACGCTTTCCGTGCTGCAAAAAGAGACCGAGCCCTATGGGATAAAACCCGGTGCAGTGAAGTCGACCCTGTCGACTTTTTAAGATAAACTTAACCATTTTGTCCAATTTAACATTTCTCCACATATTGGTAGTTTTCTCTCATGCATTTTCTGGTGTGTATGTTCTGGATCAACAGACAGAATATTTCTGTGGTATGTTGGGAATTAGGAGAAGACAGAGAGATAAATAGCTGGATGGTTTTGCCACATGACATTGGGACAAAACCACAGCCCTGATGTGAGACAGGTGATCATGTGAGATGGTGAACCATGACCACTTAAACTTATTGGCTCATGCTTATTGCCAGGGTACAGACCGGGTGTTTGTAAAATCTCATTACACTTTGTAAGTAGAACAAATCTGAAAAATGAAATACAGATGTCATCACAAAATATGCTCCACCGTCTATCGTGAAGCAGTGTGCAGCGAACGGCTGTCATCTGCTGGGGTAATTCTTTGCACTCCAAATAGAATGGTGTTGTTAACGAAAGAAAGAATTTTTTTTTTATTGAACAAGTGTTTTGAAATGGCAGTTGATACACACAGATGGTTGTTCAAAGATATATAGCAAGATTTCCTGATAAACAACTGCCTCAGCACATTATGGTTGGAAATTTGTTGAATAAGTTTCTTGCTATGGGAAATGTGGCAGATGCTCCATGATCTGGTAGGCCTGCTGTGTCTGAAGAAAAATGTCTAGATAACCAAGACAGAATCCTGAAAAGTCCAAGCAAGTCCTTAAGGAAAATGTTGCAACAAGTGAACGTATCAGTGAGCACTGTTCACAAAATTCTTAACCAACAAGTAAATGTTCATCCATACAGGATTTCTGTTGTGTCTGAACTAAAAGAGTGTGATAATCAATCCAGAGTAAACTACTCCACGCAGTTTCAAGCATTTTTAGCTAAATAAGACGAGTCAATTCTCAATGTAACATTCTTCTCTGATGAGAAATGGTTTCATCTATCTGGATACGTTAATAGCCAAAATAATCATATTTGGAGCACTTTTAATCCCAGAGCATTTCATGAAGCACATCTACATTGGAGTATGGTGTACCATCAGTAAAAAACGTTTTATTGGACCAATTTTCTTCAACACTATAAATACTGATCAGTACCATACTGACATTCTGGAATATTTTTTAGAAAAGCCGAATGAATGTGAAATTGAAGAAGCATGGTTCCAGCAAGATGGTGCAACTGTACACACAGAGCATCATTGCATATTTTAGAAGAAATGTTTGCAAAATACATAATATCTCATGGAATTTGGCCTGCTCGTTCTCCATATATAACCCCATTAGATTATTATCTATGGGGTTTCTTGAAAGGAAATGTTTACAAAAATAATGTACACACAATTGAGGACCTGAAAGAAGCAATCAGAATTACCATTCAAAAAATAACAGACACGTTGCAGAAGGTATTTCACAATATGAAGAAACGTGTACAGTCATGTTTTGAAACCTGTGGTGGACATTTCCAACACCTGTTATAATGAATACTTCATTAGTACTTTCCAGCTTCCCCAAAACATCATTAGACCATAGCAGTGACTATTGTAACTCATTTAATGAATTTTTAGCAAAATTTTTTTTAATAACCTCATGTACTTCATTTTTCAAATTTATTCTACATACAAAGTGTAGTGAGACTTTACAAACACCGGTACTAATGAAGATGGTTGTGATGACAATAAACATTGCCAATCATATCACAAAAGTAAGATAAAACTAGGGAAGCCAAAGAACACAATGAAAAGAAGAATAGAATGAGTGCATTTGTGTACCTTCAATTCATATTGTTTCTCAGTGAGTTGAGTTGAGTTGAGTTAAGTTGAGTTAAGAACCGACATCACTGCGCTCAGGACATTCTCATACGTGCTCAGTCCCCTCGTTCAACAGCCAGCAAAGAGTCATACTACTAATCGTTCCCACCGCTATCTGATTAAAAGTTCTTCTGGTCTTCCCTCTCAGTTTTGAGATTCTTCCAGAACCCCTGCCAATCCCCCGCAATCTCATTCTTTCCCCAAATGGGTTCTCAATCTGTTCCTTCGCCTTCTCCACCTGGTCCCACAAGTGCACGACCACCTCCCCCTTGTCCATAGGCAAGATACCACCAAGAGGTGCACTCCCTTCTAGCCTATCAGCCTGTTCATTCCCCCGTACACCCGCATGGCCAGGGCAAAATATCCAGAGAATTCTCACAATCTGTGACCTCTGAAGAGATGAGAGCCATTCCACACGAAACATTCCTTTCTCCACCTTGCTAAGCATACTCTTTGAATCCGTAATGAACACATGTGTTGCAATAGTCTCCTCTAGCCACCGGAATGCCACTGTTACTGCCTCCACCTCCATTCTCATGCTGGAGGTCGTAGTCTCATATGCCAGGCTCTCCTTTTTCAATACTCGCCCATTAGCCTTTGCAATAAAGCCTGGGCCACTACGTCTATTTCTCACCACTGACCCATCGGTGTAGATGACTATGTCACCTTGATGTGTGTTGCTCTGGATCAGCTGTTGCACTTCAAACTCAGTGCAGCCTGCTGCCCATTCTCTGCACTCATGACCCAGTGTTATTATTACATTGTGCCATTCCGTCATGTCATCCGGAACTTCAACCCACTCTCTTTCACGATTGATGGTCTCTAGATCACACACCTGACTTATAGAAAGTTCTGCCTATGCCATCCAGGACCTGCCTCGTCTTAGTCTATGACCCTTTACCATATCCATTGCTGCATGCAGCGGGTGATCCCTGTCTGCGGCACCTCTCAGGTACCATTTGGCCTGAAGGATCCTATGTCTATCCATCATTGTAGGTAGCGCCAGGATATGCCTCATGCAGATAATTGGTGTGTCCTTTGTGCACCCCAGTATTAACCGCATGGCAACATTCTGTATGCGCTCCAACCTGTCAAGCTGGCTTTTTGATACTGTCAGCAGCCCCAAACTATACTCAATGACAGAAATTATTAACTGCTGAAAGAGCCTGTACAGCATCCTCTGATCTACCCCGGTTGCAGCCATAGCCCTCAATGCATTAAGTCCCTTACCAGCCTTCACCACCAAATCCTCCACATGATCCTTAAAAGACAAACACCTGTTTCTCAGTGAGTAATAGGAAAAACAAAGTGAAGATCAGCTGAACATGATAAGTAGGGGAAACAAGACGTTACAGCAACAATTCTTTTAAAAGAAAGTTTTTCAATTTCACTGTACTATTTTGTATTGTTAAAGGTATCAAATTAACCTGTCTTAGATAATTATTACTTTAGCTCTGTTAAAATAGCAGGTCAGTATTTTGGAGTCATATCTCCAACTGCTGTTACTAGATACCAGTATTTGTTACCAGTCACTCTTACCAAATAGTGTGTTCTGTTTTCCTATTATAATTTTTAAATATTCCATTTATAAACATGTGAAGCATCAGTATTGCCTTAAAACATGACAGTAACAATTGTAACAATAAATCATTACTACTGTATGGATCAGAAAATGGAGAACTGCAATGATTACTAAAAAGCTAGGAACATTCATTACTTGGTGGCTGCACAAAATAGATGACAGAATCATCAATTTAGAGCTCATGGAGAGAACTAGACAACAGTGAATCAAGAAATGAGAAATGATGCAGACGCTTGATAAGACGTACATTGAGAAAACCTGAGAATGATATAACTAGAAAGTCCTGTGTCTGTAACCCACACAATAAAAGAAATAGAAATCTCTAAAAACACATGGGGACAAGTATAATATGGGGAGGACATGAATAGAGCTACAAGGGATAGCTAAATACAGCTTGGAGCGAATTGGTTGAGGGCATATACGCCAGTGGGGGATAAGTGCTTAAGAAGAAGTGAAGAAGCAGAAATATGAACTGTTTATGGAAACTAAGAGAGAACAATTCTGCATGGGAAAACCTGTGCATAATTTAAGAATTAACTTCTTCTGACATCAGCTGTTTTTATTTTACAATAACTGTTGTCTGTGACAGAACAGATATTATTATTTTAATCACTCTGTCCCACTTGTTCCTTCAAATTGTTATTTCAACGGCTTCGTTTCCAGATGGTTATTTAGTTATACTTACCCAGAGTGTCATTATTCTTGAACTTCAGACATTTATTACTTTGACACCTTTTTGCCTAGAGTGTTATTATTGTAAAATAGTCTAGAAGCACTTAAGAAGATTACTGACTTATAAAGAATAATTAGTTCTCAAGGGTTAATTTGATTAGCTTGTGCTTGTAGCTTTCTTGGAAGTACTTGTTATGCTAGTTCCCCTTTGATTATAACAATTCATATTGTTTATCATAAAGTATCATAAATTACATGTATTTTTTCCAGAAACGCTACCAAATTTCATTTGATTCTGTCAAAGGAATTGCATGTGGTCAAGAGTGTGTTGTTAGCAGTTTCCATTACCCACGTAAGAAAGGCTGTTTGTTTCTCTGGAAATGTTGGCTCATATATGTAATTAGACAGAGTAGATATATCATTTAATTTGTAAATAATCTTTTGTTAACACAAAAACTGAAATCAGTGTGTGAAATAAAAGCAATAATACATAGGTTTCTTTTTTTTTTTAAGTTTACACATTTATTTCTTATAGATGCAGTTAAGATAATGGTGTTTTTTTTCCAGCAAAAGTCAAGCAAATTCATCCATAACTTGTTTAAATATCTTGACAATTACTTTTAACTTCTTGTGTACTGACAACTTTCAGATCATGTACTGGATTTGTCGCCCATTGTTGATAAAATTTTGTATATAATCTAGCAGACTATAAAGCATCCTGCCCATGTCATTTACAAGTCATAGTTACTTAAATATGGTAAATTTGCAGCTCCCTGAATTATTACAGATGATTAACCTGATTATTTTCACTTAAAAATTATGTGTTCTTAGGTGGTTATGATTTATCTCGATGTGTATCAAGTATAGCATGTTTAATATTCTTTGTATCAAAGGTGTAAATGAAGATATTTACAGAGCTGTAGGCTTGATTATAATATTTTGTATGACTACAAAACATGTAAAAAAAACATGTGGATGTACATTGAAGGAACCATACTGTAGTAATTGCCTATAAAATATGTCCTGGTCTGGATCCTCATCAGTGAAAAGGTTGAATTAGTTCTCACCAGTGCAATATTTGCCGGTCTCTCTGGCCGAATGGTTACAACACTTTCTCCATAATCCCGTTTATCATGCAGAGTCTCGTGGGTGAGAGCTGGGAGCAGTTCGACCCCCGCTGGTGACTTGCGGGATAACTGAGCCGGCCGCTCAGAAAGCAATGGCAAACTACTGAGCTTAATCTTGCCAAGAAATCAACAAACAGCTGAAAGATGCTGCTGTTGACAGCGATGTCCTGTAAAGGATATGCGAATAAAAAAAAAAAGAAAAAAAAGTGCAATATTTGAAATGACCCAGCCCCATAAAATCAATATGACAATTTCCTCCGAAAGTAAACATGTGAAACAGCAATCTTCTTCAGATACTTCTTTTTTTTTTTGCATATCCTTTATACAGGGCATCGCTGTCAACACCAACAATTTACTGCTGTTGTTGATGTCCTGGCAAGTTTATGTCCAGTCAGATACTTCTAGACCTCCTAAAATAATTAAAATAATTCAGAACATACAGCATCTAATATACAATAATGCCACATAAATAGGTCTGCTTTTACTCTACTTAGAAATTATAGAATTTCTAAAGGAGAAGCAATATTTTAACCAGTATAAATGCTATTAGATTTTAGAAAGAGAAGCAGTCATTCAAACAGTATTATTATAAATAAAATTTAGAAAGTAAGCATTCAATTTAATTAGTATAATTACTAAAAGAATTTAGAAAAAAGAAGCATTCTGTTTAACCAGTATAATTACTAATAGAATTTAGAAAGTGAAACACATACAGTTTAACTAGTATAATTACTAATACACTTTGAGAAACAAAAGCATTTTGTTTAACCAGTTTAACTGCTAAAAGAATTTGTGAAACTATCATTAAAAGAATTTGTATTTAAACTCAGGTGTGAAAATATGTGCCCTTAGCTAATGTACAATGAGGCAGAAAAAATTATTTTTGAAAGGTTTTATCAGTTTGTTAAAACTATATTTTTTCTGAAAGTAGGAGGTACAATTTTAACCTAAATTTACAGTGGTATCCGTAATATGTAAGCAACAATTGTAATACTTTTTGTTTAGAAATATGTGTACCTGGGCAATTCATTGGTGCTGATCAGTGTGAATCTTGTGCAAAGGGCTCTTACTCAACTCATCCTGTCAGTAAAATATGTGAATTATGCCCTGATGGACAAACTACAGCACTAAATGGTGCTGGGAATAAATCATCTTGTGATGGTAAGCTATTTGATATTATAACACATTTTAAATTTATCTGTTTGTGTATTTCACTAAAGACATTAAATGTAAGTATTATATGTAGTTTTATTTGTTTCGTAACAAAGAAAGGTTTTTACAAAGGTGGGGATGTTAACCCCACGCTTCAATTCAGATATTAGATCTTCAGATATTATAGGGCAAAGTGAACAAAAGACATTGGAAATATTGACTCACTTAAAGGAAAAAGCCCAACAGATGGGGCTGGTTATCAACCAAGATAAGACAGAATATATGGTAATTTCAAGAGACGGAATGGCTAGAAACCCTGGCCACATACAAATAGATAATATGACCATTAAAAGAACGGAAACATACAAATACCTGGGTACAATCTTCAACTGCTCCAACATCATAAGGGAAGAAATACAAACTAGAATCAACTCTGGAAATAAGATATACTATGCACTACAACATCTACTAAAATCAAAGGCGCTATCTCGTAACACCAAAATCACAATATATAAAACACTGATCAGACCAGTTGTGCTGTATGGCTCTGAAACCTGGAGTACAACGAAAGGAGACGAAGCCTTGTTACAAACCTTTGAGAACAAAATTTTAAGACGCATCTTTGGACCCATTAGGGATACACAAAGTGGAGAGTGGAAAAGAAGAAGTAACAAAGACATTTATGATCTGTTTAAGTCCCCGCTAATCACTGGTGTCATGAAGGCTAATAGACTACAATGGCTGGGGCATATAGAAAGAATGGAAGATAATAGGGAAACAAAACTCGCTTACACTCAGGAAATAAATGACCGTAGACCCCGAGGTAGACCAAGAAGGCGGTGGAGAGATAATACATGTACAGACCTACAAGCACTTGGAATCAACGACTGGCAAGAGAAGGTCCACCAGAGAGACGAATGGAGACGGATTGTATTTGCAGCAAAGAACCTCAATGGCTCGGAACGCTGAAGAAGAAGAAGAATTATATGTAGTATCTTTATTTGTAGATATGAAGAAAAAAATGGAGAGGCAAACGTGTGTATCATAATGGCTAGAAATCTATAAATAAAATAGTGTTTTATCTGAAATAACAATAGACACCAGACATCACATATATATATATGTCGTATATTTTGAAGGGACTGGCAATCACTAAAGTGCATGACCCATCTCTGTTAAAGGTAGCTGGGCCCCATCCTCTTCTTATATGTAAATAGATCAAGAATACGACCCTTGAAAGATTTACAGACTCGGATTTGGTTATTCGTCTAAGGGTGTGTGGTCCTCTTTTAATAGAAAAGTCATCACTAGGTTTGTCCCCTGTCTTTCCACCTGGTATTTAATGGTATAGCTCACGAACCCCCTTCTTCCATCTTAAGAAATTGTCTGAAAAGACTTTCTCAATAAGAATCAGGTGCAATATAACATGGATTTGGAACAGTTAAAGATGAAGAGTCTCCTGTTCTCTCTCTCTCCAACTAAGAATTTATCTTATGTGAATGTGTATCTGTTAATTAAACATTCAACAAACACAAGGGAGCATTGAGACATGTTCTACACACAAGATAGAGATTTTCCCACAGATAGTTTGGACTGACAAATTAAGTGGAAGAGATCTTCACATTTAAACAAATTTATTGACTGTGCCAGTTTCTTTTGGCCTATTTGACATTTTCTTCGTTTTTCCATCAGCTGTTGACATTTACAGAATGAAATAGAAAAAAAAAACTTTCATAGGACCAAGTATAGTCAGTCAATAAATAATAACATTCATTGTATAGTGAGATATTTTAACTACCAAAATGTGTTATAGTTAACAATTTCTACATCCAACAATAATTCAAGAAAATCATTTTCTGAGAGGGTGAAGTTTGTGGGAGTGATAAGAAAACCTGGTGTGATGAGATGTGGATAAGCCTGGGTCCATGGTCTGATGGATCCACTTCAGGTTGGGCCAGTTTAGCTTCACTGAAGACTTCTCATTCTCTGCTTAAGGCTGGAGTCATCTGCCATCACAGGTAATGATCATCTCATTCACTCCTCTTCCCTCCTTGTTGGTTAGGTGTGGCACCAAGACATCACTGTTTAAAATTCATACAGGTATGTATAATCCTTTACAGCATGTTCATAGTGTGAACACAACATAACAAAACAAAAATGATAAGATCAGAAGAAGTATTGTTGTGTTACTTTGGGGTGGGTCAGAGATTATTACACTGGATGCAGCTTCTGTTGTCTGGTACCTGCTGTATGCATTTCCTCAGTGGACCTGTAGTTCAGTGAGTAGTGTACAGTCAGACACAGATAAGAGTGATAATGTGATGTTCCCTGAATCATGGTAATCAAGCTGACAGGCAAGATCAACACAAGTATGAGATGCATTTGTATAAATGGCATACATTTAAACATCCACATTACTCTATTTGTTCTACATTGTGTATATAATTGTTTATCTGTACTTTCCAAGGCAACTACTTCCTATTCTAAATCATTTCCTTGTTCCTGCTGTTGTGGTGTGGAGTTGTGTGGTGTGAAGTGTATTGTGTTGAGTTAACTTCTGTTGTGTGGGGTTCCATAGCTTGTACTAATTGTCCTCACATCTACATCAGTTAATATGAGTTTAACTCATCTAGTGTGCTTTTATTGTGGTTCATGTCCAACATACAGAATTTCTGATGTGTATTTGTTACAAAATGTAATCTATACAAGGTCATGACACAATATATTAGAAAAAAATTATTACTTAAAGTATTTTTCCCTAATACTCTCCTCCTCTCTGTCTACTTATACTTCTCCTACATCTTTTACCAGTGCATATCATGTCCATTCTGTTGGCGACACAGTTGGCTATAGACCAAGGTAATTTTCACCCGTTAGTCTGAGCAGCTTAAGTAGGTCGGCTATCACAAATGGCGTTTGTGAACATAAACCTATTTTAAGCAATGCAGTTGATGTAGTGCGTTGTCTAAATAAAATCTGACACATGAATAAACTAATTTCTATCAAATACTATTTGTTTTCAATTCGTAAAGAGAAAAGGAAGAGTATAATTCCTGTTTCAGTTCTTTAGATTGCAAAATAGACAGAATTAAGTACATTTTTAAGCAAGGTAGTGTTTCGTTTGCACCAGCTGACTATCTCTGCAGAAACGTTTTCCTAGAAGTTTTTGATGAAAAGCATTTGAGTGCATTGGAAATTTCATCTCGTACATTATTCTGTGATAGATTATAGTCATATGCACATAGTGAAGTTGTTAGATGTAGTGTAGAAAGTCAGAGTTTTGCAGTTTTGAGAAATTATAAGATGTCGGTTTCGCCGGGGAAGTGGCACCAGTATTGAAGTTGCGATCGGCAGTTTTTCACATTTTCAGAGATTTATTTTATCAAAAATACAATTCATTGGACGCACAACACTGGATACCTTTACGTTATACATCGTGGTACCACTTAGATCTGAGAATCACACGCTTACCTCAGACTAGATCAAACTGCCCGTTGTAAAAGTTTGAAAGTTGGACAACACATAGCTTTGGCGACTGCTCGCTCGCTCTGAAGTCATAGAAGTGCGCGGTTTTATTAAAGCGGCGCCCAAGCTGGGGGACGCTATATCCACGTGATGTGTCTCTACCAGTCACATTCTATTCTGTTGACGCTACCTTTTCTATTCTTATCCTGGCATCTGTCTGTCATTAGTATCGCTTAGTGCGTTCGATGTTCTACGGTGCTGTAATTGTTTTGATAATCTCTGGGTTGCTGTGTAACGTTGACGCGCTGAAAATGATGGATAGGTGAATATGTCACATAGCCCCACTCCAGATTGTTCTAGGGTATGGAACTAAGTTTCCAGCATTTACAGTGGTCAAGCTTTTCCTATATGATTTACTCCAATGTATTCTCTCCTGTATCTGATTGACCTGGTTCATCAGACACTGGGTGTCGACTTAGAAAGTCTGCTCCCACATTCATCTTTCCAGGGACATATTCTATCTGGAACGAGTATGGTTGTAGAAGTAGTGACCACCTCATAAGTCTTGCATTCAAATTTTTGGATGCTGCGAGAAACATAAGTGGTTGATGATCACATTGTACAGTGAAGTGTTTTCCATATAGGTATGCCTGAAACTTCTGTACACTCCATACGAGAGCTAAACATTCTCTCTCGATAACACTATAATTCTTCTCCGCTGCATTCAATTTCCTGCTGGCATAAGCTACAGGGAATAGCTCTGATGTTTCATCTCCTTTTCTCTGCAACAGCGTTGCCCCAATTCCTACGTCACTGGCGTCTGTATGCAGTACGAATGGTTGGTTGAGATCTGGCAGATGTAAAACTGGGTGATTGGTTAAGGCTTGTTTGAGTGCTGTGAAAGCTCTCTCACATTCAGCAGACCAATTGACTTTCTCTGGGTTCCCTTTTTTGGTAAGATCCGTTAAAGGTGCGGACAGAGTATTGAAGTCTTTAATGTATCGTTGATAGAATCCACCCAAAGATACGAATGATCTCACATCCTTCTTTGTCTTTGGACGAGGTGCTCTCTGGAGTTTGTCCACGTTTCCTTCCTGTGGAGTTATTAGTCCATGAGATATCTTATGACCTAAAAAGTCCAATTCTTGGAATCCTACTTGACATTTCTTTGGCCTAGCCGTTAATCCAGTTTCTCTGAGTCGTCTGAACAAAAGATGTAGTGTTTCTACATGCTTGTCAAATGTTTCAGTTGCGATCAGTATATCATCCATAAAGTGACTAATGTCTGGATGGTGTAGTGGGTCAAGTAATTTTCTCATCATACGTGTAAAAACGCTAGGAGCATTACTTAATCCGAATGGAAGTACGTTGAACTCATAGTGTCCTCCAGGCGTACTGAAAGCTAACCATGGTCTAACCTCCTCCTTTACAGGAATCTGATAATATCCCTTACTGAGATCAATCCTAGTAAAGTACTTCGCTCGGTTGAGTGCTGTGAAGAGTTTGTTCTGATCAGGCAGAGGTTCTGCTTGAAATTCAGTAATAGCATTGAGCTGTCGATAGTCGATGCACAATCTATGTTCTCCACTTGGCTTTCTCAATAATACGACGCTGGCACTGTAAGGTGATTCAGATGGTGAAATTATTCCTGCGGTGAGTAGCTGTTGTATTTCTTCCTCTAAAGTCTTTTGCTTTGCATAAGGAACTGGGTAAGTCTTGACTCGCACAGGCACTGTGTCATTTAACTTCATGTCAAATTCCTCCAAATCAGTTCTTCCTGGCTTATCTGTAAGTACGTCTGCATACATAACCATAAGTTCCCGAATCTGCTCCTGCTGATCCTTTGTTAAGTTGGGATTAATTTCCACATCCTTAAAGGTTTCTTTGGCTTGCAGTGGGTACTCGACTCCCATTGTTGATCCTTCTTCGACTTCAGTAGCCACACTCATGGCCATCAGATGTGCAGGTTCGGTGGTTGAGGGTCTTTCATTATATTTCTTCAGAAGGTTTATGTGAAATACTTTCATCTTGCCTTTGACAGAAATCTTGTAGTTGGTACGTGAGATTTTCTCCGTCACTACATAAGGTCCTCTCCATCCTATTTGCAGCTTATTCTGACTGGTTGGAAGCAGCAACATCACCTTCTCTCCCACCTCTAACTCTCTATCTTTTGCCTTGCGATTGAAGTAGCTAGCAATTCTTCGTCTGGCTTTACGTAGATTGACATTCGCTTGTTTCCAACTGTGTTGTAAACGATTCTTCAACTCGGCAACATACGTAGATGCAGTCACGACTGTATCGTCTGTATGATCATCAGTCCATGTTCGTAGCAATGCCTCCAATGGCCCCTTGATTGGTCGTCCAAACAACAATGTTGCTGGAGCAAAACCTGTTGAGTGATGGGGTACCTCCCTATAAGCGAATAGTGCTGCGGGTAAATACAAATCCCAATCCTCCGTATTCTCCTGGGCAATTTTGCGCAGAATACTAATCAAGGTCCCGTTCCACCGCTCCACAAGTCCGTTGGATTGCGGGTAATATGGTGAACTAAAGATATGGCGTGAATGAAAAAGTCTAAATGTCTCCTCCATAAGTTTACTACGAAACTGTGAACCGTTGTCCGTCAAGATTCTTTGGGGGAATCCTAGACGTGTGAATATTCCTAATAATGCTTCAGCAACGTGTTTGGAGTCACAGCTTGGCATAGGAACCGCTTCGGCCCACATGGTCGTTGTGTCCACAAGCGTTAATATGAATCGATTTCGCCTCTTCGTTGCGGAGAGGGGTCCGATTATGTCTACAGCTACCTTCTCGAACGGTATTCCTGTTATGGGCAGATCACCCAACATTGCCGGTGGTGTCCGGTGTTTTGGTGATACTTTCTGACACTGTGGGCATGATTTTACAAACCGTTGTATGTCTGCGTTCATCCCTGGCCAAAAGTAGTGAGTTGCAATGCGCTGTGTAGTGGCGTTGATACCCATATGCCCACTAAAGGGTAGACTGTGGCCCATTTCAAGAATCTGAGCCCTGTGTGGAGTTGGTACAACAAGTTGGTTGAACTCTTGTCCAGCTCTCCCTGCTTTCCTGTATAGAAGTGCTGACTTCATAAACAGCTCACCTTTACGTGGAGGTAAATGTGATTTAGGCAGTTTCCTGAAGCAGGGTTCCAAGGTGCTATCGGCTTCTTGTGCCCTCTTCAGTTCCTCCTTTCGAGGGATTGGCGTAGTTGTTTCCGGAGTCTTTTTCATCTGGGATCGAGTTGTCATCGTCGACATCGCCACAGGTTGAACAGGTTCTCCTAGAATTATAAATCTACGGCCAAGAATTACGGGATATATAGGATCTTCTAAGACTGCAGCCTTGATTGTCCCAGTGACATAACGAGATGCTATGCTCACCTTTGCCACCGGAAGAGACATAGTTGTAGAGCTCTTCAGGGGTCCCTGTAATTCGACGATCTCCTCTGTCACCTGTTCCGGGTGAACTAAGGATGATGATACAACACAGTCGTACGATAACCCGGTATCATAGAGACAGGTCGTCTTGAATCCATTCAGCAATATGGACTCGACAACCGGAAGATGAGATGCGGTGTCTTTATGAGGTGTCTGGTTGGACGTTTCATCAGTGTTCACTCCTTTCTCTCTTCGGCTGGCCAAACAAGCAGCTGTGTGTGGAGGTGGCTTCTTCCGACAATTCTTCAATGTGTGTCCTTTAATTTTACAATTAGTGCAGAATAATTTTTCCTCCTTCGCTGTTGTTTGGGCTGTGTTCTGAGGGATGTTTTTGGTTTTCCCATTTTTCTTGGTGCCTAAGTTGCCATCACCTTCCTTTGCTTTTGAAGTTTTATCCTGAGGGGGAATGTTGGCCGAACGTCCCTTACCTCCGATTTCCTTCTGAGATTTCTCAAATCTCTCGGCTAGGATGATGATGCTTTCTAGTCGGTCAGCTCCGTTCTGGGTTAAGAATGCTTTCATTTCATTCGACATCTTTCCTTTTAGCTGATCTATGATGATCATCTCTCGGAGCCCTTCAAAACTCTCATCAAACCTACCTAGACTTGCCCATCGTTGAACATAAGATTTCAGCCTTTCAACTAATTGCGCATAACTTTCGCCCGGTTCTTTCCTTGCGGTTTTGAATCGAACTTTGTAAGAGTCCCCGTCCACTTCGAATCGGCTCAAAAGTGCCTTTTTGAGTGTTTCGTAATCCTGTTGTTCTTCTCGAGTGAGTCTAGAGAACACGTCATACGAGGTAGACCTTAAAGCTTGCGATAGTTTCGTCGCCCATTTTTCCTGTTCTAGACCACAACTGACGCACATAAGTTCGAAACGTGATAAAAAAGCCTCGACATTGTCCGTCTGTTCATTAAATGGTTCTAGTGGAAATGACATCGCTCCGGAATTTTGGTACGAGACGTTGGAATGTTGTTCTGTCACTGGAAAACCTAGTGAGTTTGAGGGGGTGGGGGGAATCCCTCCCTCTAGTCTTCGGATCTCCAGATCAGTCTCCATTCTCTTCAACTCCAGTTGATGTTGACGTTCTCGTTCCCTATCCCTTATTTCATCTTCATGTTTCCTTTGTTCTAACTCATAAGCTTGTAGGCGTTGTTTCTCCTTTTCAGCGATTTCAGCTTGAAGTTTCTGTTGTTCTAATTCATATGATTGTAGGCGTTGCTTCTCCTTTTCAGCGATATCAGCCTGAAGTTTCTGTTGTTCTAATTCATATGATTGTAGGCGTTGCTTCTCCTTTTCAGCGATTTCAGCCTGCAACTTCTCCCTCCTGTCGAATTCATCTGATACAAATTTAGCCAGCTCAGGGCCGTCTAAATTGCATAGCTTGCCTATTTCTACTGTCTGGGCACGGAACTTAGCAGCCTCGGCCATGCTCTATTTTTGTTTACCCTATCTTTTTGTAAAAAAAAATAATACTGTGCAGTTTGCTCAGGTCTGGGTAAGCCTGTCACTTCCCGGATCTGAAATTATACAGCATAACATGCACAATATTAACAAGCAAAAACTAACTAATGTCCGCTGACCCAAGTAAAATAGTTCTTATACACCACGAGAATCTGACCTAAGAAATAATTGCAACTTAAATTCTTGTCTTTCTGTCAATGCTCCTCAAGCTAAGACAGAAGCAAAGAAGTACCCAGAATGATTGCACTCTTCCCAAAAGAACTTGAAATTTTGATAGAGATTTCCCTATGGAGAAAAATTTTTCCCAGTCGGTGATGAAATTCTCTAAGTCCAAATTCCTCTATAGAAAGACATCTTCTCGAAAGAGAATAATGTTGTAGATGGTAAATTCTCACTCTATTTCCTCTGGAACACCTTTTTCTGAAATATAGACCTATTTGAAAGAGGCCCTCCTTTTTTCAGAAGAAATGATCAGTCACTTGCTATATTCTATCTATAATTGTCATTCATATCATATGGAGGTCAATCAGTACCCCACATGATGTTCATTTATCATATGTGAAGTGACAAAGTTAAAAATCTTAATTTGTTTAACAACCTCTATAATTGTCAATCATATCATATGGAAGTCAATCAGTACCCCACATGATGTCTATTCAACATATGTAAACATGACAAAGTTGGAAATCTAAATTTGTGTAACAATTTCTATAATTGTTCAAAACAAGTACAATGTCACCAATTCACACATGAATACTGTTCACATCTAGTGTCACTGATCTACTATAGTTTAGAATCCCTCGTCAGATATCTATCTATTCCCAGGGTTTATCATCTAGGATAATAGTTATCTAAACTGTCTGCTGGGTTTCAAAGTCCGGGACGGGCATCCAATATATGTCGTATATTTTGAAGGGACTGGCAATCACTAAAGTGCATGACCCATCTCTGTTAAAGGTAGCTGGGCCCCATCCTCTTCTTATATGTAAATAGATCAAGAATACGACCCTTGAAAGATTTACAGACTCGGATTTGGTTATTCGTCTAAGGGTGTGTGGTCCTCTTTTAATAGAAAAGTCATCACTAGGTTTGTCCCCTGTCTTTCCACCTGGTATTTAATGGTATAGCTCACGAACCCCCTTCTTCCATCTTAAGAAATTGTCTGAAAAGACTTTCTCAATAAGAATCAGGTGCAATATAACATGGATTTGGAACAGTTAAAGATGAAGAGTCTCCTGTTCTCTCTCTCTCCAACTAAGAATTTATCTTATGTGAATGTGTATCTGTTAATTAAACATTCAACAAACACAAGGGAGCATTGAGACATGTTCTACACACAAGATAGAGATTTTCCCACAGATAGTTTGGACTGACAAATTAAGTGGAAGAGATCTTCACATTTAAACAAATTTATTGACTGTGCCAGTTTCTTTTGGCCTATTTGACATTTTCTTCGTTTTTCCATCAGCTGTTGACATTTACAGAATGAAATAGAAAAAAAAACTTTCATAGGACCAAGTATAGTCAGTCAATAAATAATAACATTCATTGTATAGTGAGATATTTTAACTACCAAAATGTGTTATAGTTAACAATTTCTACATCCAACAATAATTCAAGAAAATCATTTTCTGAGAGGGTGAAGTTTGTGGGAGTGATAAGAAAACCTGGTGTGATGAGATGTGGATAAGCCTGGGTCCATGGTCTGATGGATCCACTTCAGGTTGGGCCAGTTTAGCTTCACTGAAGACTTCTCATTCTCTGCTTAAGGCTGGAGTCATCTGCCATCACAGGTGTTGATCATCTCATTCACTCCTCTTCCCTCCTTGTTGGTTAGGTGTGGCACCAAGACATCACTGTTTAAAATTCATACAGGTATGTATAATCCTTTACAGCATGTTCATAGTGTGAACACAACATAACAAAACAAAAATGATAAGATCAGAAGAAGTATTGTTGTGTTACTTTGGGGTGGGTCAGAGATTATTACACTGGATGCAGCTTCTGTTGTCTGGTACCTGCTGTATGCATTTCCTCAGTGGACCTGTAGTTCAGTGAGTAGTGTACAGTCAGACACAGATAAGAGTGATAATGTGATGTTCCCTGAATCATGGTAATCAAGCTGACAGGCAAGATCAACACAAGTATGAGATGCATTTGTATAAATGGCATACATTTAAACATCCACATTACTCTATTTGTTCTACATTGTGTATATAATTGTTTATCTGTACTTTCCAAGGCAACTACTTCCTATTCTAAATCATTTCCTTGTTCCTGCTGTTGTGGTGTGGAGTTGTGTGGTGTGAAGTGTATTGTGTTGAGTTAACTTCTGTTGTGTGGGGTTCCATAGCTTGTACTAATTGTCCTCACATCTACATCAGTTAATATGAGTTTAACTCATCTAGTGTGCTTTTATTGTGGTTCATGTCCAACATACAGAATTTCTGATGTGTATTTGTTACAAAATGTAATCTATACAAGGTCATGACACAATATATTAGAAAAAAATTATTACTTAAAGTATTTTTCCCTAATACTCTCCTCCTCTCTGTCTACTTATACTTCTCCTACATCTTTTACCAGTGCATATCATGTCCATTCTGTTGGCGACACAGTTGGCTATAGACCAAGGTAATTTTCACCCGTTAGTCTGAGCAGCTTAAGTAGGTCGGCTATCACAAATGGCGTTTGTGAACATAAACCTATTTTAAGCAATGCAGTTGATGTAGTGCGTTGTCTAAATAAAATCTGACACATGAATAAACTAATTTCTATCAAATACTATTTGTTTTCAATTCGTAAAGAGAAAAGGAAGAGTATAATTCCTGTTTCAGTTCTTTAGATTGCAAAATAGACAGAATTAAGTACATTTTTAAGCAAGGTAGTGTTTCGTTTGCACCAGCTGACTATCTCTGCAGAAACGTTTTCCTAGAAGTTTTTGATGAAAAGCATTTGAGTGCATTGGAAATTTCATCTCGTACATTATTCTGTGATAGATTATAGTCATATGCACATAGTGAAGTTGTTAGATGTAGTGTAGAAAGTCAGAGTTTTGCAGTTTTGAGAAATTATAAGATGTCGGTTTCGCCGGGGAAGTGGCACCAGTATTGAAGTTGCGATCGGCAGTTTTTCACATTTTCAGAGATTTATTTTATCAAAAATACAATTCATTGGACGCACAACACTGGATACCTTTACGTTATACATCGTGGTACCACTTAGATCTGAGAATCACACGCTTACCTCAGACTAGATCAAACTGCCCGTTGTAAAAGTTTGAAAGTTGGACAACACATAGCTTTGGCGACTGCTCGCTCGCTCTGAAGTCATAGAAGTGCGCGGTTTTATTAAAGCGGCGCCCAAGCTGGGGGACGCTATATCCACGTGATGTGTCTCTACCAGTCACATTCTATTCTGTTGACGCTACCTTTTCTATTCTTATCCTGGCATCTGTCTGTCATTAGTATCGCTTAGTGCGTTCGATGTTCTACGGTGCTGTAATTGTTTTGATAATCTCTGGGTTGCTGTGTAACGTTGACGCGCTGAAAATGATGGATAGGTGAATATGTCACAATATATATATTATATACGATCTTCGGGCTGTTAATGCCATTTTATTTTATTAATAACTAGCTGACCCGGCCCGGCTTCGCCCAGTCCTTAGTGGGGAGCATCTCATTTAATTCATATAAGTAGTCATATAAGTTCCCGTTCCCGTTACCGACTGTCTGTCTGTCTGTCTGTCTGTCTGTCTGTCTGTCTGACCCGGCCCGGCATTGCCCAGCTCCTGGTGTGGAGCATCTCATTTAATTCATATAAGTAGTCATATAAGTTCCCGTTCCCGACTGTCTATCTGTCTGTCTATCTGTTTGTCTATCTGTCTGCCTGACCCTGCCCGGTTTCGCCCAGTCCCTGGTGGGGAGCATCTCATTTAATTCATATAAGTAGTCATATAAGTTCCCGTTCCCGACTGTCTATCTGTCTGTCTATCTGTTTGTCTATCTGTCTGGGTAAATGGAGCAGCGGCAGCAGCAGCAGAAGAAGAAGAAAAAGGAGGAGTAGGAGCTGGGAGGAGGAAGAGGGAGGAGGAGGAGAAAGAGAGAAGAGGAGGATGGAGGAGGGAGAGGGAGGAGGGGGAGGAGAAGAGGAAGAGGGTAGGAGGTGGAGGAGGGGAGAGGAGGAGGAGGAGGAATATAACGCATATGCCTGTAGATGTAATAATGGCTGAGGTTGTTCCATGTCTTCTTAGAGTTGGCGACAGTGTAAAGAAATATAAAATCTTCAAACTTGATAGAGATAAGGTAACTATTATTTATTCATTCTTTAAGCAAAAAAAGATGAGTTACAATGTTATGCATTATGCATTATTTTTATGAAAACTTTGAAAATGCCTTACAGATTGTATCATTATTTATTATAACTCATATGCCGGTACATAACTATGGACAAAGAGTTTATAAATCTTTGAAAACGATGCCACAAATGACTATAAGTTATACAGAAAAGTTATGCCCCTTGAAATAACTTTTACAGAGTTAAGTCCCCTGAGATAGATGAAATTATAATGAAAAATGAAATAATTTTGGGTAAGCAGCCGATTTCATACTAAAAAAATATGACAGTGGGCTGCGCTGGAATGAAAGGAAGACGTGTAAAAAATTTCATCTCAATGGGATGGGCCGTTCGCGAGCGCATTAGGGACATATAGACAGACAGACAGACGGACAGAGATCGCCTTTTATATATAAGATATACCCATCCATGTTGGGTTTTCCTCTTGTCCGCTTACTCGTTAGGCCTCCCTCCATATACATCTTTTCCAGACTCTACACGCCCAAAGTATTTCATTTCCCTCACTTTCGTTTGTCTTAATAACCACATTTCTTTGACAATGAATCCCTGTTGAACGGTTCAGTGTGTTCTCTATTTCGCCCATGCAGGAGGAGGAGAGGGAGGAGGGAGGAGGAGGAGGGAGGAGGAGGAGAGAGTAGGAGGAGGGAGGAGGCGGAGGGAGAAGGAAGAGGGAGGAGGAAGAGGGAGAAGGAGGAGGGAGAAGGAGGGGGAGGAGGGAGGAGGAGGAGGAGGAGAGGAGGAGGAATGTGGAGGAAGGAGGAGGTAGAGGGAGGAGGAGGAGGAGGAGGGAGGCGGAGAGAGGAGGAGGAAGAGGGAGGAGGAGGAATGTGAAGGGAGGAGGGGGGAGGAGGAGGGAGGAGGGAGGGAGGGAGGAATTATTAGGAGGAGGATGGAGGAGTAGGGTGGAGGAGGAGGCGAGGAGGAGGGATGAGGAAGAGGGAGGAGGAGGGAGAAGGAGGGAGGAGGAGAACGCAGGAGGAGAAGGGAGCAGGAGGAGGAGAGGGAGGAGGAGGGAGGATGAGGAGAGAGTAGGAGGAGGGAGAAGGAAGAGGGAGGAGGAAGAGGGAGAAGGAGAAGGAAGAGGGAGGAGGAAGAGGGAGAAGGAGGAGGGAGAAGGAGGGGGAGGAGGAGGAGGGAGGAGGAGGAGGGGAGGAGGAGGAGGGAGGAGGAGGAATGTGAAGGGAGGAGGAGGGAGGAGGTAGAGGGAGGAGGAGAAGGGAGGAGGAAGAGGGAGGAGGAGGAATGTGAAGGGAGGAGGGGGAGGAGGTAGAGGGAGGAGGAGGAGGAGGAGGGAGGAGGCGGAGAGGGAGGAGGAGGGAGGAGGAGGGAGGAAGAAGGAGGAGGAGGGAGGAGGAGGGGGAGGAGGGAGGAGGAGGAGGGATGAGGAGGAAGAGGGAGGAGGAGGTAGAGGGAGGAGGAGGAGGGAGGAGGAGAAGGGAGGAGGAGGGATGAGGAGGAGGGATGAGGAGGAGGGATGAGGAGGAGGGAGGAGGAGGAAGAGGGAGGAGGAGGAATGTGAAGGGAGGAGGAGGGAGGAGGTAGAGGGAGGAGGAGGAGGGAGGAGGAGGGAGGGGGAGTAGGGAGGAGGAGGAGGGAGAAGAAGGAAGGAGGAGGAGGGAGAAGAAGGAAGGAGGAGGAGGAAGGAGGGAGAGGAAGGAGGGAGAATGAGGAGGGGAGGAAGGAAAGAGAGGTGGAAGGGGAGGAGGAGGGAGGAGGAAAGAGGTAGGGGGAGGAGGAGGTAGAGGGAGGAGGAGGAGGAAGGAAAGGGAGGAGGAAGAAGAGGAGAAGGGAGAAGGAGGGTGGAGGGAGGAGGTAGGAGGAGGAAGAGGGAAGAGGGAGAAGAAGGGAGAAGGAGGAGGGAGGATGATGAGGGAGAAGGAGGCAGGAGGAGGAGGAGGGAGGCAGGAGGAGGAGGGATGAGGAGGGAGAGGGAGGAGGAGGGAGGAGGGGGGAGGAGGCGGAGGGAGGAGGAGGGGAGAGGAAGAGGGAGAAGGAAGAGGGAGAAGGAGGAGGGAGGAGGGAGAGTCATGAGAGGGAGGAGGAAGAGGAGAAGGGTGGAGGGAGGAGGTAGAGGGAGGAGAAGAGAGGGGTAGAGAGTTCGCCATTCCGAATTCATACTCGTCTAGTTCTTCCCTTCTACACGACTGTAGATAACTTCCTTACACATAAAAAGATGAATTGTTATTGATATTGCCGTGGCATGGAGGAATATCAGCAGCAGAGTTGATCCAAAAAACCAAAGACTGAGATCTACGGAGAGCCATGAACGCCTACGCCAGCCGGCACGGCACTTGATGATGATGATTGCCGTGTGACGATTCTGTGTAGTCACGTCATTTTCTTCCCTTTCCCTAGCGTTTTGGTTCGGGGATTCTTTCATCATCATCATCATATATTTACGTACGTATTTTGGGAGGGGGAGGAGGGAGGAGGAGGAAGAAGAAAAAACAACTATGACAGTTGACAGCTCTGGAATGAAAGGAAGGCGTGTAGAAAATTTCATCTCAATCGGATGGGCCGTTCGCGAACAAATAAAGGACATACATATTTACATACATACATATATACATACATATTTACATACATACACTTTGTTTTATAAATATAGAGGGGATCTATCTATCTATCAGTCTGTCTGTCTGCTTGTTTGTCTGTCTGTCTGTCTGTCTGGCTGACCCAGCCCGGCTTCACCCAGTCCCTGGTGGGGAGCATCTCATTTAATTCATATACGTAGTCATATAAGCTCCCGTTCCCGACTATCTGTCTGTCTGTCTATCTGTCTGTCTGTCTGACCCAACCCGGCTTCACCCAGTCCCTGGTGGGGAGCATCTCATTTAATTCATATAGTAGTCATATAAGCTCCCGTTCCCGACTATCTGTCTGTCTGTCTGAGCCGGCCTGGCTTCACCCAGTCCCTGGTGGGGAGCATGTCATTTAATTCATATAAGTAGTCAAATAAGCTTCCGTTCCCGACTATCTGTCTGTCTGTCTATCTATCTGACCTGGCGTGGTTTTGCCCAGCTCCTTGCGCACAGTAACTTAAAAGAATGTCCTTCCACACACCATCCATTATTTTTAATGAAAACTGTTTTTAATCACCGACATGACAGTTGATAACTTCTGTAAGCAGAAAAAGATGGGTTACAATGTTATGCATTATGCATTATTTTTATGAAAACTTTGAAAATGCCTTAAAGATTATATCATTATTTATTATAACTCATATGCCTGAAAATAACTATAGACAAAGAGTTTAACAATAGTGCAAGTAAGTCCAACAATATGACTATAAAGTATATAGAAATGTTATTAAAATTATTCCCCTTGAAATAACTTTTCTAGAGTGAAGTCCCCCTGCTATATAGAAATTATATAATGAAAAATGAAATGTTATTAAGTAAGTAGCTGATTTTACACTAAGAAACTATTACAGTCGGTTGCACAGGAATGAAAGGAAGATGTGTAGAAAATTTCATCTCAATCAGATGTACCGGTATCGAACGCATCCAATACATAGCTACATATACACCCACATACACTCTGTTTTATAGATATAGATAAAATAACTCATGATATAAATAGGTATGTTATTGCTGTTCAAACCCCATTCTGGTTATAACTTGGTCTGATCTTGGAAATACACAATTTTAAAAATATGGTCGGTTTGAATTCTGCAGAGAAACAAGAGATACAAACACTAATACATCTGCAGGATGTTAGAAACACCATACACAACTCTACATAGTACATACATCTGCAGGATTTCAACCTACCACAATGTTACATTTGCCATAAAGTGGATATTATTCCAATTCAGGTAGACACACTATACACTCAGTCCCAACATGCTGGTGAGCTCACTATGTGTGGTATGCAAATTATTGGAACTAATCATCTACCTTTATAATGAGGTATTGCTGTGGGTCTCTTGTTGTCTCAGTGCTTGCAAAGTTTGTTGTCATCACATTTGAGATCATGGTGGTCCCTTTCTTCAGTACACAGACTAGTATTTGCTTAAGTAAGGTTTGAATCAGGTCAAGAGTAAACAGAAAATTGACACAATCTGGTCATAACATGAGAAAAATAACGAGTCTGTTGCAACAACCAGTTACAATAATATACTTCAATATGACAATAAAGTTCTTTAGGATTTTAGTTTCTTGGACCCATCTGTGAAAGATTATTTATTTTGTAAATAAATGTACAGATTGACTCAATTGTTCTACTTAAGTTGTGGCCCGAGAAGCATTTTGATGTAAATTGTAATTCACTTCATTGACACCTCATAGCACTCCTCAACAATACATAGTGTAAAAGAACAATTTCATTTATGACAACAGTTCACACAGAATGCAGAAAAGCAATTAATTCTGATATCAATTGGTATAAAATAAATACTGGAACTTGCTGCATAAACTTTCAGCCATCTATTGACGTGTTGAAAATAGCAAAAGATGTATGTACTTTATATGATACAAAATTAAAAGTGTTGTAATGTCATATAAGGTTTTACTTGTGGCTTTGTAGAAGAATATTGGGAATATCAAGGACAGAGAGAAGGGTGCACACTGAGGTGTGGAGAGCTACTGGTGTTGCAGGGTCATTTTCAGCAATGCTGCCAGTCTGGCTGCATCCATACAACAGAGAGGCAGTTGAATAATAGGGTGGTAGAACACAAACCCAATTGGATAGGCAGAAAAATAAACAAAGAAAACTCTGACAATACAGTTAAACCTACATACCAGTAATTGCCCTCACCAATGATAGTAAGGAATCTTTTTGAAACCTGTCATATTATTCATAGAGACAATGCGCTACATGTACTGTTTTAACACACAAAATGGATGATTGTTAAAGGTGGCAGAAGCCATAGCTATTCATATGGAAATGCCAACTTTTTGCAAACAAGAAGACATGATAGTCAGTTTAAAATTACTGTGGTAGTTGATTAAAATTAATGTGGGAATTGATGTGAACGAGGGGGCTTCAAATCAAAACTGAAAATCAATCAATCAATCAATCATGTGCCATGCCGGAAAGCGTGGGCGGTCATGACTCGCCATTTCACTCGATCACCAGTGTCGTGGATCAGCTCAGTGTTCCTGTCTCGTCCATGCCATGTGGCCAAGCCATCCAGGTATTTTCCTCTCGGTCTTCCTCTTGGTTTGTTCCCTTCGATCTTACCAGTTGTCACCAAGTTTTCCAATCAATTTCTTCTCATAACATGTCTAAACAATTTTGACTGTCTACGTCTAATTTCTCTAATCAGTTTACGATGTTCATTTGTCTCCTGTAGTACTTGGTCATTGGTTTTTCTGTCTGTCCATGGTATTCTTTGCATTTTCCTCAGAAACCACATTTCTGCAACCATCAGATGTTTTTCAGCTTGACTGCACATTGTCCAAGTTTCACATCCATACAAAAGAACAGGCTCTATGTATCCCCTCAACACTCTTTTTCTCGTTTCAATTGACATCTTTTTATTGGTCAGAATATTTTTCATCTTGCTAAAGGCTACTTTCGCAATGGCGATTCTTGTTCTAATATTTTCAAGGCATCTCCCATCAGATGTTATGACTGTTCCAAGATAATTGTATCGATTCACTTGTTGAAGAATATTTCCATTTACTTGTATATTACATTGTGGCACTTCTTTCTTCCTAGTGACGACCATAACCTGAGTCTTTTTACAATTTAATTCTAACCCCAGTTGCTCACTGTGTACAACAACTGCATCTACTAACTGTTGCAGGTCCTGCGCATTGTCTGCAATTACTACTATATCATCTGCATATCTAATGTTATTGATGTTTCGTCCTCCAATGCTGATTCCATTTATATCCTCTACATTTCTGAAAATATTTTCACTGTATAGGGAAAAAAGATCTGGAGACATCACACATCCCTGCCTAACACCTCTCTTAATTGGCTGATACTGTCCCACTTCATTATCAACCCTTATTGCAGCTTGTTGTTTCCAATATATGTTTTTTATAAGTCTAATGTCTTTCCCATCAATTTGTAGATCTGCAAGAATATCCACCATGTTGACATGTCTAACTCTATCAAAAGCCTTTGTATAGTCAATAAAGCAAAGATGTATATCCTTGTTTACTTCTATAGCACGTTCAATAACTGTTCGCAGCATATACACAGCATTTACTGTACCCTTTCCTTCTACAAACCCACATTGTTCTTCCCCTATTTCAGGTTGTATCTTCTTCCTCACTCTTTGCATGATAATTCTTAGCAAAATCTTTGTGATTTGACTCATTATACTAATTGTTCTATGTTGATCACATTCCAAGGTTCCTGATTTCTTTGGGATTGCAATAAATACGAGTTACATAATTCAGGAGGTATATCTCCAGTATCATATAATGTGTTCAGCAGTCTGGTGACTTGCTCTAGTCCAAATTCTTCTAAAGCTTTAATCATTTCTGTTGTGATGTTATATGCACCGGGGGCCTTGCCAGCTTTCATATGCTTAAGAACATTTCGAACCTCCATCTCCAAAATTGGCGGTCCTTCATGATTAAATCTAATATCATACTGTTCGTCTCTGTTATCATCATAAAGGTGTTTCACATAATCTGTCCATACATGTAGTATCTGGTCTTTTTCTATTATGATTTTGTCATCTTTAGTTTTTAGACACCCTGTTGATGTACTTGTTCTTTTATTAGTAAGTTCCTGAATCCTTTTGTGCACTAATTTGGTATTTTGTGTTGGTTTTCAATTTCTAAAGCACTTTTCCTCAAGCCATGCTTCTTTTGCCTCCTTACATAATATTCTGACATGTCTGTGAATTTCTTCATATTTGACAGAATTATTTTGTTGAGTCTTCTTGTTTCCATTAGGTGTAAAATTTCTTCAGTTATCCATTTCTTACGACCCACCTTCTTTAATTTTGGAATAGTTGTTTCTGCAGCCACATTGATTGAATTCTTCAACGTTTCCCATTGATCTTCCATATCCTGGAATAGGATCTCTAGATCAGACAATATTTCAAATCTGTTCTGTACTTCTATGTTGAATTTGTTTTGTATTTCCTTGTCATTACTCAATGTACACAAATCATATTTAGTGTTTCCTGTTATATACTTGACTTTCTTCAACTTTATCCTCAATGTTCCTGTGTGTAATCTGTGGTCACTATAACAATCAGCACTGGGAACTGTTTTTGCTACTGTTAGCGCGTTTCTAAATCTTCTGCTAATGAGAATGTAGTCAATCTGGTTTCTAATCCTGCTATCAGGATTCCTCCATGTCCATAATCTTCTAGGGTGTTGCTTAAACCAGGTGTTTCTTACAATCATTTCCCGTTCTTTTGCCCACTCTACGAGTCTGTATCCTCTTTCATTTCTCTCTCCTAAACCATAGTTTCCTACTGTGTATCTATCCCCTTGATTTCCTACTTTTGCATTGAAGTCCCCTATTATGATGTTTATTTCTGAATTTTTACAATTCTTTAAGGCAGATTCTATGTCATTATAAAATTCTTCTACACTATCTTCACTGGATTCTCCTGTTGGGGCATATACTTGAATAATATTTATGCTAAAAGGTCTGCCACTTAATTTAACTAGTAGAACTCTGTCCGACACAGCCCAATATCCTTGAACAGATTTTGATGTTTTCCGGTCCAAAATAATTGCCACTCCCCTATGAGGATCTTCACCTCCAGAATAAATAATCTTGAAATCTTCATCTATCTTGATGCCTGCTTCTGTCCATCTCATTTCGCACATACCTAAAATATTAATTTTTTCCCTTTCAA
This sequence comes from Cepaea hortensis, assembly GCA_963921405.1. NCBI lineage: Eukaryota > Metazoa > Mollusca > Gastropoda > Stylommatophora > Helicidae > Cepaea > Cepaea hortensis. The sequence continues at coordinate 42,071,378 of OY992880.1, read as the reverse complement.
TTTCTTGTTTTATGTTCTCTAATTTTTCGTCATCGTTTAACGTCCTAACGTTCCATGTTGCTAATTTTAACGTCTCTGTCCTTGTCCTATCACACCGAAAAAGTGTGATAGAAATTACAATAACCATGCCATTGTCTTGTAGCCTGTCAATAGTGTTGTTAAGGATGTCAAGAGTGTTAAGCACCTGACATCATGGTGCTGACAAACATGGTGACATCATAAGGACAGTTTAAAGATGGCCACCCCACTTTTGCCATGCACCAAAGAGGAGCAGTGTTCTGTTATCCATTTTTTAAATCAGTTACTTAGTTAGTTAGTCATGGTTCCAACTTCACAGCTACAGGTCACCCCACATTATGCTCCATTCCTGTGCCAGTGAACATCACATAAAATGCTTCTCACTGCCCCATGTGAAAAGTGGAAAAGACAGGAGTCTCGACAACCAACAGTCCGCACACGTACACTGTTTTAATCAATGAAAAGGTGAAACCTATAGACGTTCATCAGCGAATGAAGGTCCAGTATGGTGCTGCATGTCTGTCAGTTCAACAAGTGTATGAGTAGAGTAGGGAGTTTCAAAACTTGTTGAATCCAATGTAGAGGTACAGTAGGTGGTGCATGAGTGGTATTAAGAGTACAGGAATCCAAGCACTTTATCAGCGCTGGAGGACTTGCATTGAATGCAGTGGTGACTACATCGAAAAATGATACATTTATTCTTTTCTTTTTCAGAATATATTCACACACACGTACACAAATATAAGGTTTTCATTTGAAGCCCCCTCATATATTTTAGCTTGCAGGATTTATCTCATTGCTTTAAAATATTTTATGTGAATTATGTAGTATGCATATGTCAAGATACAGCTTAATATGCCAGGCAATAAATTGTGAATTCTATTGTTTGTGTCTTCGTTATTCATATTCACTATGGGGGAAAAAAATTGTTTTTTCCCCCACACACACACACTCACACCCACCCACCCATCCCCGTAACCCCGAATACTCTTGTGGTTGACATGAGCGCACTTATGAGAGTATGGAGCCGGTCACTCAGAAAGTCGTGGCGTGCTGATGAGCGTAATCTAGCCTAGGAATCAACATACAGCTGAAAGACGCTGGTGTTGACTGCAATATCCTGAAACAGGATGGAAACGCGCGGGAAAAGAAATTTGTGTGTGTGTGCATGCGTGCGTGTGTGCTTGTGCTCTCTCTCTCTCTCTCTCTCTCTCTCACACACACACACACACACACACACACACATATGTCCTGTGTTGTTTAATGTATTTGTACACTTTACTATTTTTCTCTCAGGTTTTTGTGCAACTAACAGAATGTACTGTGGGGACAAAGGAAATTGTGCAGTCAACTCTGATGGGAAAAGCTTTTGTGACTGTCATTCAGAGTATTCTGGCTATGCTTGTAGTCAGCGACAAGCCGCAGGCAAGTATATTTACATTTCTGAAATGTATCATAATGAAGATCATTTATTACGTCTTTGTCCGGCTGAAATCTAGTTTATAAATATACTGTAATTTTGAATAGTACAGTGGAGGGAAGGTGGAATGTGACTGAGAATCTTAGACTGAGAAGTTACCTGGTTCAAATCTCAGTGCAGGACTGGGAATTTATTAAAAGACAATTGGTTTCTTACCATCTTTTACCCTTTATTCCCCACTGGGGCATAGGCCTCAGCCAACTCATCCTAAGACCTCCTATCCTTAGCTTTCCTATAGAGCTCTGTCAATGTCCTTCTCATATCATTCATCTCTGTTTCTACTTCTCTTCTCCATGTTTTTAGGTTTTGCTTCTTTTGCTCTGTCGATTACAGGCAAAAACCTCGTAGTTATACTATTTTCAGGTTTTCTCAATATATGCCCTAACCAGCGTCAGGTATTTTCTTAACCTCTGGGTTCACTGGTATTTGTCTAGTTCTGTCCATGAGCTCCACATTGGTGGGTTCACTGGTATGTGTCTAGTTCTCTCCATGAGCTCCACATTGGTGGGTTCACTGGTATGTGTCTAGTTCTCTCCATGAGCTCCACTGGTATGTGTCTAGTTCTCTCCATGAGCTCCACATTGGTGGGTTCACTGGTATTTGTCTAGTTCTGTCCATGAGCTCCACATTGGTGGGTTCACTGGTATGTGTCTAGTTCTCTCCATGAGCTTCACATTGGTGGGTTCACTGGTATGTGTCTAGTTCTCTCCATGAGCTCCACATTGGTGGGTTCACTGGCATTTGTCTAGTTCTGTCCATGAGCTCCACATTGGTGGGTTCACTGGTATGTGTCTAGTTCTCTCCATGAGCTCCACATTGGTGGGTTCACTGGTATGTGTCTAGTTCTGTCCATGAGCTCCACATTGGTGGGTTCACTGGTATGTGTCTAGTTCTCTCCATGAGCTCCACATTGGTGGGTTCACTGGTATGTGTCTAGTTCTGTCCATGAGCTCCACATTGGTGGGTTCACTGGTATGTGTCTAGTTCTCTCCATGAGCTCCACATTGGTGGGTTCACTGGTATGTGTCTAGTTCTCTCCATGAACTCCACATTGGTGATTCCGTCATAGCATTTTATTCTTCTATCTTGCACTGGCACCACCAATTAGTGAATGTTTGTAGTTTATTTGTATATGTTTTCTTTGTTCTCCGTGTTTCTGAACCATCCAATAGTACTGATTTAACATTAGAAGTGAATCATCTAAGTTTGGTGTTAAGTTTAATTTCTTTTGACTTCCATAAATTTCCTAGTGATATAAAAGCTCCTCTAGCCTTCTGTATTCTATCTGTATCTGTTCCAGCCCTTTGTCTACATTGCCACCTAAGTAGGTGTATGATTGTGTCTCTTGAAGTGGGGTTCACCATGGGAATCAGATTATCATTTGCTTGATTTATTCTCATTATCTTTGTCTTTCCCCTATGAATGTTTAAACCAAATTGTTGTGACCTCCCATCCATTGTTGTTAGTTTATCCTGCATCTGAATTCATGTGTGGGGCAGCAGGATGATGTCACTGATGAAGTTTAGATCATCAAGATGATTTGTCAGAGGGGTCCATTGAATTTGATTTTTGGCAGTTGTTCTTCTTGTCTTCATAATCCAGTCTATAGTCAGTAAGAAGAATAGAGTGATAAAAGATATTCCGGTCTCACTTCTGTACTTATTTCTATTGCTTCTGATAGTTTTCCCTCATTAATAATAATAATAATAATAATAATAATAATAATAATAATAATAATGCTCCAGCTGCTGCTGCTGGTTTCTTCCTTCTTCGTCTTCTTCAGGGCACTGATCTGGAGCAGACATTGACAATCATAACTCTCCAATCCTCTCCATTAACTGATTATTTTATGAAGTACAGTTTAATTTAAATGCTGACTTCTGATTCAGAAAGCAATGGCAAACTAGACATATAATTGCCTAGCAAATCAACCTGGGGTTGAACACAACATCTTGCAAACAACATGCAACATTTTAAATACATTGCATATAAAACTACACACTACTTTCTATTGGATTTGTGGACTATGAAGAAAGCCTTTGATAACATTGAGAAGTGTCAGCGTGTCACAAATAGGGATAGAGAAACTCGGGTTCAGACAGGCAAAGTAGTGCGAGCACAGATAAGACAGAACTCTAAGTTCGATTATCGTCGTTATACTTTATTACACTATCTGCCGTCTGGCGAATAATCGTCTCGCACAATGGCTATATTACATACACATTATATACAGCATTCAAAATATCTATACACAACATCATCTGTCTATCGTTAATAACTTAAGGAATCTAAGAAATATGGTCTATGTGTCTCCCTGTAGAAGCTACACCCTCTCCCGTCAATGTCCAGTGGCCGTCTCCCCTCTCGACTCTCGTCGGGTGGACACGGTGTGCTTGCCCCTTCGTGCACCTCAGGGGTTTCACCCTTTCATGCTTCTGGCAGGTTCTGCCTGGGCGTACTGCGTAGTTAGACGTCTGACTCATCTATCTCGATTGTTCGAGTCTCTGTTATTCTCTCCCTTATTCATCCCCTGTTTCTATGTTTCTTCTCTATCTATATTATGTCCCTTCTCTATTCATGTGAGACCTTGACAAGAAGGAATCTCTTTGGAAATTGACGAGAAATTAGGGAATTCCCACAGAAAATCATTACTTAATAAAGGCAACATACAGAGGAATGAGGTGCAGAGTCCTTAAGGCATATTGTGTATATGATGCTAGCCCCATATTTGTTATACATAAACTGACACTTGATGGGTGATGTCATCAGTATCACATATTTGTTATACATAAACTGACACTTGATGGGTGATGTCATCAGTATCACATTAACCAATTTTATTTCCCAGAACATTTCCTGGTGCCCATTTTAGCATGGCTTGGCATGAGAACCTGGGTTAATTTTTTTTTTAAATCTGTGCCTCCCTGGAGATTCAAACACATAACAATTGAGCTTGCAGGCAAGCTTGGTAGCCACTGTCTTACCACCACTCCCTTATGTGGTATTATTTAGCTATCTAATTTAGGTATCATAATATATAAGTATATTGTATTTACTATATCCTAGAGAAGAGGGGATGTATTAATTTTACTGGCTTTGCTTTCTGGATTTCAGAAGATAGCAATGTGAAAATAATAGTTGGAGTGACCGTTGGACTGGGAGGATCCCTCTTGATCCTGCTGATAATTATTGGAGTCCTTGCTTACAGGTAAGTCAGATTTCTGTGACAGATTGTACATATGCAGTGCCAGTCCAGTCTCAATGATTAGTTCT